>JARHVA010002894.1:325000-365000 GCA_037957365.1 Torreya grandis | reverse complement strand
ATCATTACCAAAAGGTATTTATAATTTTAATTGATTTATAATCATATTTTCAATGTCCAAATACTGCAATGTAACCTATAGGCAACATCAAATAAAGTGTCGCAATCATAGTCAAACTAAAAACTCAGTCCTAAATAGACAAAATGAGTGAAGGGGAGCATGGAAATTGGAATAGGTGAGGAAGCTAAAGGCACATTTTCATGACTATAATTTTATCATGTAACCATCATAAAACTGGAAACATGCATGGAAAAGGGTAATAATAAGCTACATATAGTCCATGGAGAGCAAACCCTGCACACAGTTTCCTTAACTAGCTTATCTTGGTCTTCTCATGTTTTGAAGGATTTATCCTTAGAACCAAGATATAAAAATTTGTAAAGGGATCCCTTATGACATGGAGATAATTTTAAAACATTTAATTTTTTTTGAGTAGGTAGGGTAGTACCCTATATTTTTTCTCAAATAGAGGGCACTCGCTTTATACACAAACCTTGTAGTTTTAGAAAGTTGGAACCAAAATATGGACAAGAATGTAAAGAAACTATTAAAGAAGGTTTTTAGGTTTGGAATACATATAAAAAATGTGGATAAAGCCTCACAAAATTATGTATCTTGACATTTTATTCTAATCCTCTTAAATTGCAGGCAGACATGTTAGACCCTGAAGAGGCCTAGTGCCAAATGGTAAGCCACTTTTGTTTCTATATCTTGATGGCAATTATGAATTATTGGATCAAAATTTTGGGATGACATAAAAGGTTTTTTAGATTTTTTAATATAGATTAAACATCAAAAACTCATGTTAGGATTCAAAGTGCAAATAGGCTCATGAGGTAAGGGTATGCCTAGAGTCCAAACAAGGAGTCAGTCTCAATTATAGAGATAAGTGGACTTTATAGTGGACTATAACATGTGTATGGATGAATTAAATAATGTTCAAGCTTTTGGATGTCAAACAAATAATCAAGAATCCATTTTGAAGCCCAAAACTCTCTTAGGCATGCAAAAATTGTAAAAATGAGCTTGAATACACAACTTCAAATACTTGTACCTCCCTTGGTGCTTTGCATGGTAAATCAAGGCATTTGGAGATGTTAATACGGTCCTTTTACATTATTTTTTTAGCATTTTTTGGCAAGTTCAATGTCTAAACTTTATGAATAATGCTTAAGACTAAAAATATGTCTAAAACCCTTGAAAACCCTTGCCAATAACCCAATGATGGAAATGGAGATAAAAAGCTGATATACAAGAATTTTTTACTCATGAAACCTATTTGAAATTTCATAGGACTCACTCAGGCTCCCATTAATGCAAATTAATTGTATATACTTGTATAGATGGTGTGCAAAATAGGGTATTTTGACCATTTTTTATGTTTTGTAGGTTGTAGGAAGATTAAAGAGATTAAAATCACATGGAAGGAAATATTAGGACTTAATATAATATAATTTTAATTCCTTGACATGACTTTTAAGTTCCCCAACCAACTGATTGATCTTAGCCAGTCAAAATTGGCATATTGGACAAGCTAATGAGAAGAGTGGAAAACTTCAAGTAGGCTGAATTTAAGGTCTCTCTAATGCTTATAAGTTAATTTAGGGTATTTAAAAATATCATATACTCCCTCACATATATTTTTATGAACAAATTATTCCTTTTTGGAATCCAAGGGTGCAAGGTGCATGAAAAGAGAGTTTTCTTGATAATAGATGATGATTACTCCCTTTCAGATGTTTCCAAAGTACTAGGAATATAATCAATGGATTAAGAGGCATGTATGATGTCCTTAAAATTAATAGGAATCATAATACCTGTTACCAATTAGTTATTAGGCATTTAAACAAGGCCAATCATGAAGGTATTTTTTTGAGTTGGAATGAGGAGTTTTATGACACTTTACAAGAGTTTGAAGACTCGTCTGGACACTTGGGCTTCCTAAATTTATATAGTTAGTTCCATATCCTATTCTAATGAAAAATTAAATACTTTCATCTTAAAAAGTGTCTTTGTGACCCTTGGACTTATCTCTTTTTCTCTTTCTCTCAAGTTCTATAAGAACTAGCCATTTTAGCCATTTTATTCTATGTTCCACCTAAGTATGGTGAATCCATGCCTATTTTTATACCTTTTGATCAATAAAAATATTTATTTTTACATCATCCATGACGAT
This sequence comes from Torreya grandis, assembly GCA_037957365.1. Taxonomy (NCBI): domain Eukaryota; kingdom Viridiplantae; phylum Streptophyta; class Pinopsida; order Cupressales; family Taxaceae; genus Torreya; species Torreya grandis. The sequence continues at coordinate 362,824 of JARHVA010002894.1, read as the reverse complement.
TCTTAGTGTTTTAATTTATAATGTTTGATTTTGCATAAGTGAAGACTATGGATTACTTAAAATGTTATTTCATTCTACCATATATTTATAATAGGAAAGATTCTTCTTGTAAGACATGTGAAATGTTCTAGGAAATGCCAAGGATTTAGTGAGTTATTATATTCATTAGTTCCCTCATAGTCCTCTTTTTGAGTCCTATCTTTTCAAATTCATCCATAACCTGATAATGTAACATTGATGAGATAAGATGAAGATTAGAGAAGTGTATTTTTAGTTTGTCCCTTGATTTAAAGTGTAATATGCATATGGTTGGAATTAATAAATATATTTGGTGTATCACCTCCCTTAGGATAGTTTGTTTTTAGTTATATATCTCCCTTTTCACCCTTAAAATTTGGTTGTAGTTTTGATCCAAAGTGGTACATCAAGCGAGCTAGCCCTATCTAGAGATTCATTTCGTTCCTTAGATACCCACAAGCCTAGAGGTGTTTCCATTATGCAACTTGGATGATAATAGATTTGAAATATCTTGAAAGGGTGAAAATCCATGTGATAATAGTTTTTGGCATGCCTGGTGAGACTCTTGGTCCAAGAGTTTGAGATACTTTTTGGTGTTGTCTCTCAACAATAAGACTTTGGAGGCATCTTTCCAAGCATCAATGTCAAATCCAAAGATACATCAACTGGTCAAGCATCCTAGGTTTCCTTTTGAATATTTTTGGTAAAATTTTTCTTTGTGTTATTTATTTCAATGATTTTTCATGGATAATTTTGGTGTTTATATTTGTCTTACACATGTTGGTGAGACATTTAAAGCTTGTGCCATTGCATATCAACAAGATAAAGTTATTAATTAGCCTTGGTGTGATCCTTACCAGTCTTATTATGATCCATATCAACTACCACATGGCCATTATTATCCTTATCATGATTCTTACTAGTCCTATAGTTTTCCTTCTCAATGTCTTGCTCCCCTTAGTCAACCTAAACACTTCTCAACTCAATCCATTTCCACCTTCAAGAAGACACTCTTGGGATATGAGAATTACATGGTGGAACTTGATACTCTAAGAAGATGTGGTGAAGATATTCCTATTAATATTATTCATAATGTGAGATTTGAATTATAGTTGATCGAAAGAAAGTGGGTACCTATTGAGAGATCTAATTAGCAAAATCTCACAAGTGAGATGCTTGATGTGAGTGACCTAGTTTCTTCCTTAGAGGATAGGCTAGGAGTTCAGAAAGGCAACCTTAACAAACCTATCAACATTTATATCCACTTATTTAAGTTTCCTATTAGACATATTTGTCCCCTACTCATGAGCCTAATTAAGGATATCAAAGTCATCCTTTTACTAATCTATTGGAAGAGAGAATTGAGAAGAGAAACCTTGTGTTTGAAGCTAATCCTGATAGGCAAATTGAGTTAGAAAATATGCATATGAATCAATTCATATTAGAAAAAAAGGAATTATATTTCGAGCCATCATTGACCTCTCACATTTAATCCCCACCATCTCAAAAATATACTCATAATCCAAACACCCTAATTTATAACAAGATAGTGGAATCATGGGGAAGGAAAGAAGATAGAAACATTATTAAGGAGTGTGAAATGGAGGATGGATTGATCGTTTCCAAGTTCCTCCCACCCTTACCGAAGAAGATTCTTGTGTTCCATGTCATACCTCATGTATCACTCATACTCATGATGATTTATATGATCTTCAAGAAATACTTTTTGAAAATAACTTATCCAATAAAATTGAAGAGTTAGAGGGAAAATGAAGTGAAATCAAGGTGTGGTGGAAGGTTTAGACCCAAAATATCCTATGCCTGAACACAACCCATCCACCCTTACTAAAGAGAATAATCAAGATAAATCAGATGTGAATGAAGTGGTTTTTAATTTAAATGGATAAAATCAAGTGGTTCTAGCCCAAGGTATGCCTCCCCTTTGTCAAGATCTTCCTAAAGAATCCCCTACAATTCACTCTCAATCTGATTTTGAGTTCTATGTACCACCTCCACCAACTACTTCATCTTTTCATCACCCCATCACCATTTGCCTTTATGGACCTATGGTATGAGAACCTAAATAAGAGTAGTTGGTTGATAAGTAAAGATAATTCTTACTTGAATAAAATCTAGCTCCTTGGCAGCCTCATAGGACTAAGTCACATGAGTTCAAGATGCCTAATCTTGGAATCACAAAGAAAGAGATGGAAGATATTGCATCCCTTGAAGATCAAATTCATGTTATGGAGGTTGAGATGAAACTTGAAAGTCCTAAATAGGTCCTAATTTATGAGTAAGAGGTAATGTCTTGTGTGTAAATTTCTAATTGGGTTGATGAAGAAGAATGTTTTCCTTTTACAAAAGAGGAAGAAATAGTCCATGGTTCTACCATCACTATGGAAAATATCATGAATGGGAAAGAACAAGTTCACAATCAAACTTTGGATGAATTGTTTTAAATAATTATAGTAGGCTATACTCCTCTTCAAGAAGGCTATGAAATAATTATAAATGGAGAAACTAGCATTAGCACTCAAGTAAGCATGTAAAGGAAAAGCATCCTTTCAAATCTATCCTTTCAAGAGGCATATGCATTTTATGATGTCATGATTGAAGTAATCAAGATGGTATATCATCCCCTCAATAAATTAGGAGACACACATAATATTTTAAAGGATGTAACAAGATCCTATTGGCCTAAATATTCTAAGGAACAAGAAGTCAATCCTCCTAAAGCCATGCCTACAAAGGAGATGTAAATTTACCATGAAATGAAGAGTAGGCAGAAGTATGAGGTATGTGAACATTTTCAAGAGGAGTATATCTAAATGTGAGACATATTTAAGGATGATATAATTGATATTAGATCAAGTGAAGGGTCAAGGAATAGGTCTAATCTATAAATCATTTAATCCAAGGAGAAACATGCCTAGCACTATGTTTCATCTCACCATGAAGATGATTCAAGGATTTTTACTTTTGATCCTAGAAAGGAGGTATGATTAGTCTCTAGTTGTGAATATTAGTCTGTTCTTTACTTCCCTTAAGTGCCTTGAGCACATGTGTGTGTGTGTTCTTGCTTTGACTAGTTGATGAAATTAGTGGTATTGTCTTTCTTAAAATCAATGGTAAAAGGTTTCCTTGTTTGTCTTAGACTTTAGATGACTCCCTAATCCCAATGGACTAATAAGACCAATGGTATAAAAAACATACTACCACCATCAATCACCAATTTGTAGACCAAATTTGACTTTTAGGTCAAATTAGGGCACCCCTAGGTAAAAACATGGTATTTAGGTGTTTTAATGGGTCTAAAATTATGTCACAAGGTGTTTTATAGGCTAATTGATGTAATTTAATATTGCGCTATCCTTTGTATTTAGTTTTTTAATCCTTTTAATAATTTCAAGGGTCAAAAAGGTGAATTTAATAAGTTGTGTTGATTTATTAGGAAGTGTGAATGTTTAAATTGGTGATTTCATGTGACATGTGTCCTAGGAAGTCTTAATCCATTGTTGGTAACTGAAATTTGTAGTTTCATCAAAGAAAAAGGTAGTTTTCTTAAGGAAAATAAGAATATGTCACTTTTACAACCTCATTTGGAAGTATGACACATGAAAAATGGTTAGGAAGTGTCTATTAAACTTAACCCACACTCAATTCCATGCTTGGTTTTCTTTGGAAGTGTCATTTTTGAGCTAAAACTATTTTTCTCCTTTTTCACCTTTCTTAGCAATAAGAAGTGACTTACAGGTTTGTACTTGGTATATTCAACATGAGGGGTTTAAAAAAAATGCTCTTATGTGTATATTATACACTCATTTAGATTCCATTTTATGTTTCATTGTATAGTAATGGTGGCCTGAGCTTTATTAACCATTCTTAAGAAGTTGACCTTTCAAATCAGCTTACTAATTTGTGCACCTTATAGGTTTGCCTTGGTTTGATAAACTTATTATGAAAAAATTGCTGAGGTTGAATTTAAAAGATGTGTACTCTCTTATTAGATCACTTCCATTCTTATTTTCAAGTTTTAAGTTGATTGTATGAGCAAGTCATCTTGTTTTTAAAGACCGGTCTTATGTGGGATGACAGGCCTCTTTTCACCATTTCTAAATATTCATGATTTTAAAATGGTTCTAAATGGTTATGATTGTTTCATAATCATGTTTTAAATGTTTTATTTTAATATCCTTATATTCCAAACTCATCTTACAAAGAATAATCCATAACGGTGCAGTTATAAAGCATAATGTAATCAAATTACTCTATGACTATTATACATAGTCAACCATGGTGATTTATCTATATTAATTTATGTATAAAATTCATGGAGAGATATTTATTATTTAAAGGTGTTAATAATTATATAAATATATAAAAAAATCAATAAAATCTTCCAAATAGTAAGAAAGAGATCGTGATAGTCAGCCAACACAGTCATTCACAATCTTCTACTATTTTGCTCACCTCTAGGTACCCTCACAGAAAATAGTCATGTTGTAATGAAATAATTGAGATAAGAAAGGTTTTTAAAATGGAGAGATTATATTTTCATCCTTTCATATAGTCAAAACCCATTTTAAAGGCAAATGCAATACACACTGCCCATTCTTGTACTCACTGCTTATGTATGAAATGACCACCTATAGGTGTTGTCAACAATAAGTTGAAGTGTCATATGGGGAAGATGAACTAATGTGTAAACATTATTTGAGGTTATAAAATTTAATATTGAGCATGATAGACCCTTTTAATAGGTGGAGTGGCAAATGGAGGGATAGATTGATCTCAAACAAAAAAGGAATGATACATGGACTCTTTTCCCTAAAGATATAAAATAGAGGTACCAAAGCTCTTAATGCATCCTAATGTGCCTAAATTGTATCATATACATTGGAAAATAACCTTTAAAATTTTTAAGGTCAAAGGACTAATGGAATGTGGTTTTTGATGATCTTAAAAGTGCACTCTCATGCACTAATGAAAGGTAATGAACCTACATGATGTTTGAGTTTGAACAACCTTTGTTTCAAAGTTGACAAGCTAGACCAGATATTCACACTTGAATGATTTAAAATAATTTTAGTGAAGCATATATGACCTAATAATAACTAGGAGAGGCTCATCCACTTTTTTATCCCTTATACACACCTACAATCTGTATAATGGACTGAGAAAATGCACGTACAGCTAGCCAAGGGTAAGGTTATGGAGAGGTGTCATGTTTGTAAACCTAAATATAATGTGAAATTTGTGGAAAAATAATATAAAAATATTAAGTTTCTATATGTATATTTGATCCTATATACACTTTTATATGCCCTCCCATTTGACAATGAAAAACTACAACCAACTGTGTATGACTGTGTTGGCAATGAGAAATGAGGTGAGGTTTCTAAGTGTAGGTGTGGTATAAACATCAATTAATGAGTCTCATCATGGTTAAATAACTATGTATGATTTAATTGATTTTTAAAACATTTTATTAAAGGCATTTTCCCCACAAATGCACATATAGGCATGGTTTAGAGGTAGAGCATCTCAGTCAAACTAGTGACTTAAGCTTGATGCTCAAAGTGGTGTCTTAAGACCTTAAAATAATATCACTAATAAAAATAAGACCAAGTGAATATTATAGGTTTATAAATTTAATTTTATCACAATTTTTAGAGAAAATTTGTATTGGCAAAACCCCCTTTTCTTCAAAACATAGTTGACTATATTGTCTCAATCAACAGGCAGTAAGAAAAGAAAAGATGTTTTTAGTATGAATAGGGAATGAAAATGAAACAAATGAATATGGATCATTTTAAAAATGTATTTATAATTTAAAGGGAGTTTTAATAATATTTTCAAGGTCTAATGACTGAAATGTAACCTACAGGTAGGGGCAAACAAATTGTCTCAGTCATAGTCAAAATAAAAACTTAGTCCTGAGTAGTCAAAATGAATGAAGGAGAGCATGGAGTTTTAGAATGGATAGAAATATAAAGGCACATTTTCATGAATATAATTATATCATTTCACCATCATATAATTTGAAAAATTCATGGATAAGGGTCTAAACAAGTCCATGGAGAGCAAACCCTATACATAGTTTCCTTAACCAACCTGTCTTGGTTTTCTCATGTTTTAAAGGATCTATCCTTGGAACCAAGAGCTCAAAATTTTTATAGTGATCCCTTAATACTTTTAAAAAAATTTAAAACATTCAATTTTTTTAATTAGGTAGGTGATTACCCTCTATTTCATCTCAAATAGAGGGCATTCTCGTCATACACAAACCTTACAGTTTTAGAAAGTTGGAACCATAAGATGGACCAGAGTGTAAAGAGACTCTTCAATAATGTTTTAAAATTTTGAATAAATATCAAATAAATGTGGATAAAAACTAATAAAATTATGGATATTTACATTTTAGTCTAATCCCTTGAACTTTCAGGTAGGCATGTTAGACCCTAAAGAGGCCTAGTGCCAAATGATAAGCCACTTTTGCTTCTAGCTCTTGTTCACCATTATGAATGATTCAAGCATAATTTTGGGATTACATAAAATGTTCTTGAGATTTTGGAATGTAGAGGAACCATAAAAAACTCATGTTAGGTTTCAAAGCGCAAATAGGCTCATGAGACAAGGGTATTCCTAGAGTCCAAACAAGGAGTAAGTTTCAATTATAGAGATAAGTGGTCTTTATAGTGGATTTTAACATGCATTTGGTATGAATACAAGAATTTTAAATCTTTTTTAGGTCAAATAAATCATAAAGAATCCATTTTTAATCTCAAAACTCTCTTAGGCATGTAGAGATTTTAAAATAAAGGTCAAATAGGCAACTTAAAATTCTCAAACCTCCCTTGGTGATTTGCATGGGAAATCAATCCATTTATAGATGTTAATAAGATCCATTAAAATTAGTTTTGTATAATTTTTTGGAAATTTAAACATCTGAACTTTATGAATATTGATTAAGACTAGAAATAGGTCTAAAACCCTTGAAAACCCTTTCCAGTGACCTAATGATGGAAATGGAGATAGAAATATGATCTAATGGAACTATTTTCTCATGAAAACTATTAGAACTTGTAAAATCATCACTTATTCTCGCTTCAATTTAGATTATCTATATGGACTTGTATGGATGGGGTGCAAAATAGGGTATTTTTTACCATTTTTTTATTTTATAGGCTGTAGGAAGTTTAAATAGATTATAATCAAATGGAGTGAAATTTTATGATTTAATATATATACCAATATCAATTTAATTCATTGAAATAACTTATATGTTCCCCAACAAACTGATTCATCTCAGCCAGTCAAAACTTGCATATTAGACAAGCTAGTGAGAAGGGTGGAAAACATCAAGTGGGCTGAATTTAAGGTGTATATAATGATTATAATACCATGGATGGTCTTTAAAAATTTAATCTACTCACTCCCATGGATTTTCATGATCAAATAATGCCTTTCTTGAAGCCAAGTGTGCAGGGTGCATGAAAAGAGAGTTTTCTTGACATCAGATGATGATTGCTCACTTCCAAATGTTTTTAGAGGATGAATCATAAAATAAATGCATGAAGATGAATGTAGTATGCCATTAAAATTCATCCCAATCATCATACCTGGTCCCAATTAGTTATGAGGCATTTAAACAAGGATAATAATGAAGGCAATTTTTAAGAGTGAGAATGAGATGTTTTATGCCACTTTGAAAGAGTTTTATGACTTGTATAGACACTTGGACTTACTAAATTTGTATATTTAATCCCATATCATCTTATAATTCAAAATCAACTACTTCTCTCATCTTTAAAAGTGTCCTTGTGACCCTTGGACTTATATGTTCTTCTCTCTCTCTTTCAAGTTCTATAGGAACTAGCCATTTTAGCCATTGTACTCTATGCTCCACCTAAGTATAGAAAATACTTGCTAATTTTTTCACCTTTTGATAAATAATACTACTAGTGTTTAGCTCCTCCATGATTTTTCTCATTTTTTCAATTTGTAATGTTTGATTTTGCATAAGTGAAGACTATGGATTCCTTTACATGTTATTTCATTCTACCATTTATTTGTAGTTAGAAAGCTTCTTCTTACAGGGCATGTGAGGTGTTATAATAAATTTAAATGATTTATTGAGTTAGTATATTCATTATTTCCCTAACATACCTCTTGTCTAGTTCTCCTAGATTTGCACATTCCTCCATAACCTCACCATGTAACATTGCTGAGAGAAGATGAAGATTGGTGAAGTGTATTTTTAGTTTGTCTCTTGATTTCAAGTGTAATATGCACATGGTTGGAAGTCATAAATATATTTGGTGTATCACCTCCCTTAGTATTTTTTTTTATATTTATCTCTCTCCCTTTTTACCCCTCAAAGTTAGTTTTAGTTGTGATCCAAAGTGGTACATCAAAGGAGCTAGCCCTTTCTAGAGATTCACCTCATTCCTTAGGCTACCCACAAGCCTATAGGTGTTTCCATTATGCCACATGGATGAGAAGATATTTTCCATCTCCTCAAAGGGTTAAAATCTAAGTGACAACACCTACCCTTTAGGATTTTGCATTTTCCCTTCATGAATTTTGTCATAGATCCTATGCCCTCTAGAATTACCCTTCTAGAATTTTGTCTTGGGCTTTTTCCCCCAGAACATTCCTTCAAACATTTTTTTCTAAGACACCATGCCCTTTGGATTTCTTTAAGACCATAACTTCAAACCATTCCTTTTTACATTTATTCTAATATTTTTTCCCTTCGACCCATTCCTTCAGACTTTATTTCTTAAACATTTTGTTCAATGAAAATGACTCATTAGGATAATTGCTTCAAATATTTTATCCCAAAAATTGGGTATTCAAGAGAATTATTGTGGACATTTTATCTAAAAAAATCCCCCCTACACTAGAGCACTACAATATTTCCCTCCGCACAAGAGTCCTACAACATTTCCCCCACAAAAATTTCCCTGACCAAAATGATCAAAATAATAGCCCATAATCCCCATGGAATTACCAAGTGGTACCCCTACACTTTATATATATATCTGTGTGTGTGTGTGTGTGTGTGTGTGTGTTTTACACACACACACACACACACACACACACAGATATATATATATATGTATATATATATATGTATATATATACATATATATATGTATATATATATATATGTATATATATATATATATGTATATATATACATATGTATATATATATGTATGTATATACATATGTATATATATATATGTATATATATACATATGTATATATATATGTATATATATATATATATATATATATATATATATATATATATATGCTACGTCATTGTTCATTTATGTTTATAAGAGTGAATCTAAAAGTGATAGATTCGAAGTTCGTATACAGTCAAAGAGTCGATCACCAATATTTGATGATGCGTGTTAACTTGCATGCCAAGGATCTAATGGTGCATAAACAAGCACAATAACAAAGGATTTTTCAAAATATATATGAGAGTGCCAAGTGGAAACATCTTCAGAGCCCAAATATAAAATCAATGGTCTACAAGCCCTCCCATAAAGTCAAAAAGTCAAGATTTAAGGAATCCCATGAAATTGCCAAGTGGCATGCTTGTACCCCATCATGCAGAAGATCTAACAGTGTAAGTCCTAGGTGGAATTTTCAAATGATTTAAAAAATGGTCACATTTTGAAAGTTATAAATAGATTTTACAAGGATTGACACTAGAGGAGATAGAGTCTAAGTTAAGTATTTCTCATTAAGGTGGATTTATTCAAATATAAACATCCAAATGATTAGGGCCTAACATGCAAGACTCCTCAACTAAGCAAATAAAAATTGACTATTTTTATATGAAGAGGCTATATTCAACCACTTCCAGATGAAATTAATCTTAATATACCACTTCTACTGGTGTCTCAACATCTATAGTTCATCCATGCCATGCTACATCAAAGATATCTCCTAGCTCATGCATTCCATTTTACAATCATTCCATAAATCTAAGATGATAAAAATAGAAGACCTCACCTCTTTTGCATGAATATTTTATATCTGTATGTTCTTTTCTAACTAGGCATTCAAGTTTTGTAAACCACATCTCATCTTAGATATATTTTAAATAAAATTGGGTAGACCCCATGGCCCATTCTATCTTTTTGTTGTTAGTTTTTTTCTTGCATTTTGAATGTATTTACTATAAGATATAACCTTTTGAGAGAAATAAATTGAAGATTTAGTTTTCTTGTCTATTGAATCCTTATGTGTGTGCAAGTTATTTGATTATTTGTGGAAGATTTTTATTTTATTTCAATCACAAAAAAATCATTTGTGGTATTTTATCCTCTTGAAATTATTGCTTGATTTAAGTAAATATCCTTTTCCCTTCTATGAAAAATAGCTAAAATACTACCTTTGAATCCTTGTTTGTATAAGTCTATGCTGAAATAAATTCAATATAATTTTCCTCTCTATTGTGTTTGTCAATCAAGCAATAAGACCCACCATAAAACATTTGGTGCAATAATATTATTTTTTGTTTTTTATGAATTTCAATTCTTCAACTCTTTTCCCCATCAAAACCCTAGTTTAGGATTCAAAAACACTAACGATCAACATTTATAAAAAAAGGGTATTTTATCATTTTGCATCATATTTAGTGAAAGCAAGCCAACCCTCTCTATAGATTAACCTCAAGTTAACAAGGTTCCATGTTTTTTTATGTTTTTCCATTATATCATTATGCAATTGAACAACAAGGTATAGGATCAAGACAAGTGTAATCCTATGTGATAACATGGACTTTATTAATTTAGGTTCACTATATTCACTTATGAAAAGATCTAAGATGTTTTGTGGCTTGGATACATGTGTGATCCAACTATTTTAGTTAATGAAGATGTCAATCTTTATACTGATCATCTGTGATGATTCATTTTAATGATGCATTTAAATATGGGATTTCTAATTCCAATGGAATAAAATATTTTGTGCCATTTACAAGCGAATAAGGAGTAGATCTTGTTGGTTAACACATACTACAGTGGTAATCCAAAAGTGCATAGAAGAGTTGATTGTTCCAGTCATCACTAAATTTGATAACTGTTTTCCTAAGAATATTATTGATCATCTTATTTGTTTCCTCTAATTGACCATTACCATGTGGGTATTATGGTGTAGAAAATATGTGTCATATTTTGTATTTGGCATATAATTTTTTCACTATTTTATTGTTGAAAGAAGTTTTATTATCTGTAATTATGGTTTTTGGGAGACCAAAGTAGTAAATAATATTAGTCATGAGAAAATAGAAAATATCTCCCCCCTTTGTTGATTGTAATGGGATGGCCTCAACCCACTTCACAAAATATTAAATGGCTATGATAATAAATTTGTGGCATCCTAATGATTCTAGGTTTATCTTACCAATTAGGTTAAATCCCCATAGGATGAATGGCCATGGGGATACGATATGTTGAATATTTTGTGATGGTACATGGTACAACTTACCATGGATTGAAATTTTCAAAAAAATTTACATACTCTTGACATTCTTGTTCCATGTTTGTCTAATAGTAACCTTATCTAAGTAACATATGTGACATTAACTTACTACTAAAATGACCACCACATTCACTGTTGTGTATTTGTCAAATAGGCAATTTATCTTCCTTGACTGGTAAACATTAAAGTAAGTGTCCATCAAAATATCTATTAAATAAATTGCTGAAAAAATTGAGATATTGAAGAGAGTTTCATTTTAATTTATGATTTTCATTATTTTAAAAAGTATTAGGTGTGATAGATTTATTTAAAAATTTGTATATGTTAGAGAACCATTTAGATGTTGTCAAACTATGTGTAGAGACTAGGATTGTTAGAGAAATAATGTCCATATGGGAGACTAATGGAGATTGTAATCATTTAATTGTAAATAGATATTATTCTACATCCATGTCAATTCGGATCAATGATGTGTCACTTTCAATTACATCATCATGAAAACTATCTTTGCAAGGGATTTTTTAATAGAGAAATAATCAAACTAATCTTGTGAACATTGAGCTATGACTTTATAAGTAATTAGGTGTTCTTATTTTGTTTGGTAAGCATTTGTGACTTTATTAATAATTAATTTGAAGTCCCCATAATCTTTTATTGATTTTATCTTGAGCTCCTGAGTTGATGGAAGGCCTAGGATGAGAACTTTGTATTTTATGATATTGTTAGTACATGAAAAATTATGTTAGTATGTGATAGGTATTATGTCCTAGGGGATTGATGAAAACAATTCCAGCACCAACACCACATGCATATATAAAACCATAAAAAAACATTATCTATGTATTTTTTATGTTATTGTATGCTATGAAATCATCTTTTAAATCATCATTAATAGGATTTGTATCTAGTAATGGAGCTGCTACCAATTGGTTTGTACTTATTTGACCTTTTACCAATTTTTGTATTATGATTTTGAGGTCAATTTTGTTAGTATAGCCCATTTTATGATATGGATCGAAATATGTTCTTTGACATGAGGAATTTTAAGGGATTGACCTTGGTAATGATCTATTTCTCTTTATTAATCATGTAGTGATGAATTTTATGAGTAAGAAATACTAGTTGTAAGTAATTCTTTTCAATTTCTAGATAATTTTTCTCGTGTTCAAGTATGACTAATGTAGTAAATTTATCTTTATTTGTGTTGATCATTATGTTATGCTAGGAGTGTTCGGAGTGCATGATCTATCACTAAAAGGTAAATTAGGAGTGGTTTACCAAGTATAGGTGGAATGAAGATAGGAGGGTTGAGTAAGTGTTTATTAAGTGTATCAAATCTCTCTTGACATGTGATGTCACACTTGAATTTCACATCCTTTTCAAGTATTCTAGTGATGACTGGGTTTTATCTATGATTTTTGCCACAAATCAATGAAATGCCTAAATTTTCCCCTAGAGGGACAAAAATTGTTTCAAATTAGTAGGATTCATATCCATGATTACTTTGACCTTATTAGGGTCAACTTCTATTATGTATTAAGATTTAATGAAACCCAAAAGTTTCCCTGAGAAAACTCCAAAGACACGTTTCATAGGGCTGAGTCAAACATTATATTCTATGAGTCTTTCAAATATTTGTTGTAAATTGATTACATGATGTTATCACTCTTTTGACTTTTTCAAAAAATCATCAACATAATCTATGATTGATTTATGAATGAGTTCATGAAAGATATGTGTCATGGTGAATTTGGAAGTTGAAACAACATTATTTAATCTAAATGGCATGACTATATAGCAAAAAGTGACCCATGGTGTGTTGAAATAAGTCTTTTCTTGATATTATTCATTGATCTTTATTTGACTATACTCAAAAAAATGATCCATAAAGGAGAGCATCTCATATCTAACTATGGAATCATATATCATATAAATGTTTGGTAAAGGGAAATCATCTTTAGGACATACTTTTTGAGGTCTCTAGAGTCACAACAACAAAATATTTGTCTATTAGGTTTTATAACATGAAAAATATTAGTAACCCACTTTGGATGGGTGACTAGTTAAATGAAACTGACATATAACAATCACTGGATCTCATCCTTGATAAGGAGAGCTAATTTGGGATGCATTTTTTGAATATTTTATATTGCTAGTTTAGAATTAGGATATAATGTAATTATATGTACTATGATGGATGGATCAATGCTAGGAATATCATAATAACCCCAAGAAAATACTCCAAGAAAATCAATTAAAATCTAATGAATATTTATGTCTTCTAATTTATGTAAGGTGACAACCAAGAGTATGATGTGAGGATTGGTTTTTGTGCCATAATTAAATTTGAATATTTCTTCATAAAGTAATGTCGATAGATCTGAAGTATATGGTGATGTAAGAATTGTATCATCTATGTCAAGTGATATATTATCTAAATCATTTGAATACTCACTAAAGTATGCCTAGGTACTTGTGGAATGAGGAAACCTATTATTATGATATAAGGAAGGGAGATTGTCATATGCACTTAGGATTTCTAGGAGAACATCATCATTAGTGAACTCATCAAGAATTGGTAGATCTAGAGAAACTATGTCATCAATGAGATTAGGATAGAAAACTAAAAGTGTATAAACATGGTTTACTATAACACTTATTTGTTAAATAGGTGAACAAAATGTGATATGTTGATAATCATTACGAAAAGATCTGGTATTAGATGTGTTATTTCAATATCCTAGTCCTTGTCTACCTTATTGATTAGATGCTTCCATAGGATTTAGTATTCCTTGCTCATGTTTGCCAATGCCCTGTCCTATGTAACCCATTTAATAAAAATATTATAATGCAAAACGTGAAGTGAACTTATTAACGTAGATTCTCAAGTAATTGGGGAAGTTATATGTATTTTTTGAATTATAGATTGGGGTGGTGTAGTATTAAAATCCATGTGAGTAATATAATTATGTCAAGGTTCTATATGGTGATAATTCTTAAATGGTTCTTTATCCATAAAGCATTTATATATATATATATATATATATATATATATATATATATATATATATATATATATATATCACCTCTATATCTAAATTTTAAACATGCATGTAACATTGATGGAACTATGAGCATAATGTGAGCCCATAGTCTTCAAAGCAAATGATTATTATTTAGATCATTAGGAATAACTTGACATGTTGTAGGTAGTGTTCTAGATCCGAGGGTAAGGTTTAATGTGATTTAACCAAAAAAAATTTGTGAAATTTTATCAAATCATATAATAAAATGATCCATATCTATATCATGTATTCTAAGACAACATAGAAAAGAGATGTTGTAGATATTCAACCTTGATCCATTTTCAACTAGAACTTGTTTGAAACCTACCTTATTAATTCCTAAAGCAATATAGAGAGGTAGGTGTAAATTTATGATGTTATGAGGTTGAATTTGCACTATCTCTCTAAATAAATATGTTCTTCTATC
This sequence comes from Torreya grandis, assembly GCA_037957365.1. NCBI lineage: Eukaryota > Viridiplantae > Streptophyta > Pinopsida > Cupressales > Taxaceae > Torreya > Torreya grandis. The sequence goes on along the minus strand of JARHVA010002894.1, from coordinate 347,800 downwards.
CATTTCATAATGTTGATCATAGAAGCAACATATGTGAGCATGGATGTTCAAGGTATCTGAGTATCATAGAATATCATATACAAAATATCTTTGTATGTTTTAGAATGTTTTAAAATATTTAAAATGGAAATTTTAATTAAAGGAGTACTTATTTGATCTATAAATCTATAGCCATGGGTATTGAAAACCTACCAAGCTTCAAGACCACATGAGGACATCATAACCTAGACCATAGGCTCTACCAAGAGCATAGAGCTAATAGTAGATGTGGGATGTTTGATAAATGTTTTTTTTATCAATAATAATGAGGCATAAATAAGATAAATGATGTTATGATATCTTTAGTAATGATAGGAAAGGAATCAAAATGGACTAAAGAGCAAAATGCATCTAGGGGAGATTTATTGATTCTAGGTAATATAATTATTATTTAATGTAATAAATTATCTATGTGATTAAAGAATAGTGTCTCAATTTTATTTCACATAAGAGAACAATAGAATCTAAAATAAAAAAGAAACATGAAATACATTTGAATTGATATGAGACATCATGTATGTATCTATCTATGGGATTAAATAATAATGTCCTAATTGTATTGCACATACAAGAAAGATAACATGTGAAATAAATAATGAAACATGAAATAAATTTGAGTTGATATGAAGCATCATGGATACATGTGTCTATATAATTTCTAAGTTTATTCCAAATTATAGGAAACAAGCATTAAAATGAAACTAGTAAAATTTGTAATAAAAAGTGATTAATTTATTCTATCATTATAATCATGATTATATAATGTAGAAGATGTGTGAATCTAAAATTTAAACTCTATAAATGTAGACCCTAGTGTTTGTTAGTGTTAGGGTTTTGAATTAGGGTAGGTTAACCAAATATTTAAATTAAATTTAAATAAATGACACCCTAATGTGCTATAGATTAAATGGGTTAGGTTATGCACCAAAAAAATCAAAAAATTAAGAATTTGTAACCCTAATTTAGTGCCAAAAATTTCAAAAATTGTAGACCCTAGTTGAAAATAGGGTTTTAATAAATATTTAAATTAAGTCAAGTTAATGAAATTATTTTACCCTTTAAGGTTTTACAAAATTAAATCCCAAACTAGATTAAAGGGCTGAGATGCATAAATTAGTGAAATAATTAATGACTAATTTGTTATGGATTTTACCTTATTTTTATTTTCTAGACAAATTAATAAATATGCATAAATAGAGACTTGATTTAACCTTTTAGTGCTTAACTATGTAAATCCTATGTCTAGATTAAAGGGATGAGATGTATAATTAGTTAAATAAATTATAATAATTAAGCACTATTTTTTTATACCATTTAACCTTATTTTTATTTATAAAAATAATAATAAATAGGCTTAAATAAAGGCTTATCTAGGAAGTGACTGTCATGGATAATCTAATTCTGAAACCTAGGTTCTAGATGTTTTTTAGTGTCATCGACAATATTTTGAAGTATATTTTCTCAGTGGACAATAATTCCCCATATAGAGAGTAGTGCCATGTTGTTATAGCATCCTCAATGTGGAGGTAGTTTCCCATTTGTAGGACTATTCCTATTTTATGGGAGCACCTGCACCGATGTTTTTAGGTCATGTTCCTATACACACAAAACCTAGAGCTTTGTTTTGTGCCTAAAAAACTTGATTTAGTGTGAAAATCCTAATCCTCATTGAACATATGGCATGAGAAATAATTGTGTGTTCATTAGAAGGATAGATTAGACATCCTCAATACCTTTATCTGAAGAGAGTTTGGAACATAACAATATTATGAAGAGAGATCAAGACCGATGTAGTTCTTGCACCTACTGCTTGATGCAAGTGCAAGTGAATGCTAGAATGAGAGTGGACTTAGATGACTTGAATGTGCTTGAGATTTGAAACATTTTAAAAGGTGGATCAAGGTTGTTGTATATGTTAGTATGTATAAGTAGAGAAGAATAAGGATCAAATACCTTAATTTTGTTCAACTTGTCTTTGGTTTGAATGTGCTTTTGCATTTATTTTCCATCTAATGAATAGATGCCAATTAAACTTGTATGTGCTTTTGCATTTATTTTCATCTAGTTAATAGAGTTCAATTAGACTTGTATGTATATAATTTTGTAGTTTTTTCATATAATAAAATATGCTTGGGTTTAACTTAGGAGGGGTACACATTTGAAAAAGTGTCCATTGAGAAGAGTTAGGGCTAAGGATAGTAGTGCCTAGTTGGGAACACTACCAACATGTGGCTATAAAGTCCCAAATGTGGAGATAATGTCCAATTTGTAGACTATTGAGTAAGCTAGGTTGGGATATGAGAATGCAGTTATGGGCCTATATTTTGGTTGATTAAGGTGATTGTGGTTTACTTAATCACTAAAAAAGTGTGTCTAAGGCTCTAAGATAGGTTTATGAATAAGTTAGGAATAGGGAAACTCAAGTGACACTCTTAGCATCTAGTTACCACTTTTAGGTGACTACATTTATGCCCCTTTATTCTAGTAATACAACAAAGTGAAATGATTAGTATGAAGAATAATGAAGTGTACCTTGACTTACCTTACAAGTGAAGGCCAATTAGCTGAGTCTAAATATGCAAAATGAGTGGGTATGTGAAACATGATCCAGATCAAATATCCTACAATGAAAGATACAAAAATCAATCCTTACTTAAGATATGATCAAAATCAAAAGACTATGATGAAATAAAGTAACTGAGTAAAGCTAAGTAAAGAGAGACGAAAGGAATAAATACACCTCATTTGGTACATGAACTAATGCATAGACTTGGTGATAACCTCTATGTTTGAGTATACATAGTGAATATATCATCAAATATCTTAGATTCAGATGATGGCTTTCCCAATCCTCATATGGGTAGCTCAAGAAATTAATATGGTTTTGACTCCATCATTGCCCACCCCTACTCAATGGATCTTGATCTTTGTGAATAGCTTGGATAAGACTTTAAGTGTGTCTAACCCTCTCATGTGGGTGGATCAAGAACTCAAGTAGGTCATGAATACATCATCTCCCACTGATGTTAATTAGATTCATTTGAAACTAAAATTCACAAAGTGATGAAAGTATCTAGTTGTGTAAATCTAACTACGTATGTTAGCTCTATAGCCACTCAATTATATTAGGTAGCTATAGGCCACTCATGAATGTCAACCACTACATACAGAGTAAGACATGAATCTAGTTACAACATGTATTGTGATATAAAGTGCATATATCATAGATAATGACATGGATTTTTTTATTCCATATGATCAACCTATGTGTAACTGAGTATATGGAAACCATATACCATGTACATGCCCCCAATATTGTATTTGAGTATACTGAATCTAAACTAATTATGTAATAGATGAATATGTATAACTAAATAAATGTAGGAGTAATCATGCCACATATGATGCCCCCAAATTTGATTAATTGGTATGAATTTGAGCTGAAATGAATGTATTTGAGCAAAATCTAAACATAATTGTTTAGCATGTCATTGTATTTATGAAAATATGTAATGTACCTAGTGTACTCATCTATATAATGTAGAATATCTTAAAGCTAGGGATACTAAACAATAAAACCATATAGTGGATATTATCTTAATATGGTACTAATATCCTAATATGGGCACTAATGTCTACCTAGTCTAACTTTTGGGTCTAAACTAACTTCTTAGTCTCTATTTTGTTTTCTATCTTCCCTGTGTCTAATGTTTTAAAGTAATCCTTTGTGCAAAAATTTTCCTGTGAATATCAAAGTGGGAGCTTGATCTATGTGAATAACCCATGTGAATTCCCCCTCTTTTTAGGATATTTGTGAAATCTATGAAAGAACTACCCTCTAAAGAAATGCCTCTACAAAATGTGTTAGCCACAACATGTGTGTAATATTTCAATACAATGTAAAAACATAACAATGGAATGTAAATGAATCTGAGCATGAGTAAGTAATGTAAGATATATGTTGTAATATAACACGACATAAGGGTGTCAAGATATATGTTATCAATGTGTATAACATCAAATCTAATTAATTACCTAGTGGGATGGGTCATGATGTCCATCACAGCTCCCAAGTAGGAACGGTATATGTATAATATCCCTCATGGAATAAAAAACTAGTCTCTATGTGTGTTTAATAAGAAAATACAAGTTTCATGGTGTAGAAGCATAAAAGTAAGCATACATATAATTAAATGGGGCATGCAAAAGAGAGGCCAAGGGGCCACAATACAAGGGACATGGGCATATGTAACTAAATATGAGAATGAAGACATATAAAAACATTTTCAAATGTACACATACATAAGAAACAATCAATTTGTATTTGAGACATAGAGAAGGAAATGTTCAAATTTCCACATATACAATCAAGAAATCACACACAAGGGACATGGGTAGATTTATAAAGCATACAAATAAAGAAGTGGCATAGAGCCAAATAACAATGGCATATTCAAATGCCCTTGAAGATGGAAGAATAATAAGAACACGATCAAGTCTAATCTAATAAAACTATAAATGAAAGCATGTATAACTATGTAGTACAAATCTATGTAGATGGTATGATGCAAATATACTTGGACTAACTAGTGATAGTTGGCAAAACAATTTTTGCAATGAGGAACAATGATCAATATCAAGATAAATAAATGTGTAACTAGAATTTATAGTATGGAAAGATAGAACCTAGTAGTAACATGTTCATGAGATGCCCCTATGTGGGTAGATGTATGAAATGTATAATTCTAGGTAGGTGTAAATTCCCCCAATGGGTAGATGATAGTCTTAATTAGTGTAGTGGATTAGAGTCCTATCTAAAATATGTAAGCACTCAAAAAGAATAAGTGATTTATATGTGTATGATAAAATTGACTATACTAGGATAGATAGAAAAATGCAATATTTGGAAAGTAGTATAAATGTAAACATAGTAATACATAAAATATGTAAAATTTTATGTATTTGAAATATTCAAATGTTTTTATATTTTGACATGTTTTGTTTTTTTATTTTTATTTTTTGAGTGTAAGGTATGTAAAAGCAAATAAAAATAAACTATGTATAAGGATCAAGAGAGAGAATGAATTATGTATAAGGGTAAGAACCATATTAACCAATGAGTCTCATGGGAGACTCACTATCAGCATGACCTATGTTGAATAGGGGAATTATAATGATGCATATGGTGTGAAAGGGAAAATATGAGCCCATGATCTATTATGACATATAATATGAGTCTAAAGTTGTTTATGTAGTGATGATATGATGATGTGGTACTAACTGTGATGACTTTTGAACTATGCAAGTGTTTGGGACCCATCTGTATAAGTAAAAACTATAGGTGATCTAGGTTCCATGTGTTGAGAACCCATAAGACCCAATATAACTAATCTCATCATAAACTGAGTAGAGTAAGGTCATCTAGAATAAATGGTGTATCACTAATGTAAGGATCTCTCTAATAATGGTTTTTGTGGGAGAGTATGCATACTTTTAGATACCATAGGATTAGACCTAGCCTAATATGAGGACTCTACTAAATAATTTGATGTATTCATAAGAGTTATACTCTTTGATATAGTTAATAATCATGTAATATCTAGTATTGGTACTAGAACTATAGTTAGTTTTGTGTTAGAATTATTACTATAAACTATGTTAGAAGTACTTATGGTATGGGTAGAGGGTACTCATATGAGACACCTTCAACCTTAAACTCTTGATTAACATGCATATACTTTAGGCATTAATTTACTATAGATGATATGTCTCAAATATGTTGTAAACACAACCTACTTAACAATATATTGAATACACCTACACTAGGTACTACTTACAATTGAGTGGTTATGTGTACTGGTCCAACCTATAATGGAAACACAATATCTTTGATGGAGATCTGAAAATAGACACTAAAAACATTAATGAATGTATCTATGGGGAATATACGGTTTTTTTTGTATCCCAAGTGTTGTAAGAGTATCATGTTATATGTTTTTATGTTAGACCCCTTATCAACCATAACACTATGAATAGGATGGTGGTATAATTATGCTCATATGAAGAGTGCATGTAAATATATGTCATTATGCACAATCTCCTATTCTAAATATGTGATAAGTGGTCTAGGTGGAGTTTTAGTATGACACATTCCAATAATGTTTTGGAGTACACGTGTCTCCTTTATAACTATGTGATATGAATTTGGTGGTGTATATACCTGATATGTATAGTGAACACCTAATATTCCCCCTACTTCATTGTTGTATGTTTCAGGAAAGGATCTAAAAATATCTTAAGTGTCTTTGCCTTTATTTTATATTACTTTTATGACTTTGTGGGTGTGCCCACATCAATAATGTTAACTTCAATGAGATCTTATATCTTGTGTTTTAGGCTAATGCATATGTTTTTTGTGTCGCCTAGTGCCCTATGATATTTTCAAGATTTATTTAAATCATAACTCTTTGGAAGAGGTCATGTTGTAAAAACCTCTTTAATGGGAGGGAGAGATAGGACATTTCTTTCCAATAGTTTTTGTATAACTCATGTTGGTGACTCTAGAATATTAGTGAAGACTTTACCTTGAGTGGATAAAACCAATACGAGAGAAGGCTCGAAAGTTGTGTTGACTATGAAATTTTAATCACTTTTATTTTCAATGACCCTTAACTTGTATGGAGGTTTTATTGAACTCTTAATCATTGATTTTGATCCATTTGTGTACATGAGTTTCTCCATCGCTATGATCTTAACCTCTCTTTCCTTGATTATGTGGTACATATCTAGAAATGTGTGAAACTTATTGAATGATTTTTATATGTGTGTGTGTGTGTGTGTGTGTGTGTGTGTGTGTGTGTGTGTGTGTGTGTGTGTGTGTGTGTGTGTGTGTGTGTGTGTGTGTGTGTGTGTGTGTGTGTGTGTGTGTGTGTGTGTGTACGTGTGTGTGTGTGTGTGTGTTTGGGTCAGAATTCTATAGATTAATATTGCCATTATACATAGATTTCATGGTAGTGGTACTTATGCAATGAATCCAAAATGGATAATCTACAAAGACTATGTATTCATTGTAGATATCATAAAGGACAAGAAAAGGGGTTCAATTATTTTTGTGTATTAAGACTGTGATCTATCTTCCAAATTCACCAAGTTATCATGGATTGATATCACATTATGGACTATTACTATGTCATGGACTTATACCCACATGGACTACTACAAAGTATTATTTGATCCTTATTGATCTATAATTATTGGTCCTATTTATATATTGGATTGATTTTATCATTTAGTCTCCCTAGGTTATGCATTTTATTACCATGGTTGGGAAACAATACTTCCAATGGTTGAATCACTACTCTTCATATTCTAGGTTGGGGGAATGATCACCTCCAAACTCTCCCCAATCTAGATACATCACCACTAGGGTGAAAATTAGTTAACCAACCACTTATGATCTCACTCATCTTCCTAGATCTAAGATGGATGAGGTTAGATATCCCTTGTTACTTCTCCATTTTCTAGCATTTTATAGTCATTACCACTTAACAAATACATAGATGCATTCTATACATTCTTTTTGTTTACATTATTTTCTATTATTTATCATATATAAACTATATGTTTTAATTACTTTGTGACATGACCTTTATTTCAATTAATATTCAAACAAGAGGTTTAAGGAAAGTTCAAGTGAAGATAAGGTGTGTTGTCCACACCAAGGTATTCATTTTATTTTCCTTTAAACTAGTAATTTTAATTTTATGAATTATTAGAGTAAAGGTGGTGAATTTAAATACCCATATTTGGTATAAACATAATTTTATAGCATGCTTTTATATCCTTTTGCATGCATGCACATGCACACATGCATGTGTGCATGCGTGCGCACACACACACAAAGAGTTAGGTATTGTTTAACCCTAAATTTGATAAAGGGGATTATCCTAGCATAGTATTATAATAGGGTTAAAAATATATAAATGATAATGCACAAGGGTGATAGTTAGATCTATAATAGGCCAATTGAGTTCTAAACTCAGCTATAAACATACATTTAATTTATTATGCTAAGAATAGCCTAAACATATAAAGTACAAATAAAATATTTATATACTTGGATGGTTCTAATGTTGACATAGTGCTTACTAGGAATGGTAAAAACATTCCATGAATCCAAGATCTAAAGGGTTCACAAGAAAAACATAATAAATGTAGTTATAGAAAAATGGAATACAACACAAAGCAAACCAAATGATTATTTAAAATATGAGATAATGAGATGCTGTTAAAAAGGTAAGCACTTGCTTATATAGGAAAGGCAAAATAATAAACTAGTTAAACTAATAAATGTGGAATAAATCCTCATATAGGACAAACCCACTACAAGTTAAAATAGATAGATAATACACTATAAAATGTGAGAGCATGTATCAAATACATACTCTAAACCCCCTACTACTCAAATTCTATAGATCAAATTACAATAGCCTACTACTTCTTACATAGCTAAGTAATAGGTGAAGAACCAAGATAAAATATGTAGATAGAATTAGAATGCCTATCATTAAGAGAACCTGCCCGATTTGAATCACTGTATCCAACCAATTGAGTGAAACCCATGGTGTAATTTAATCCAAAATGAATAGTGTCTCATAGATATGTCAAAATCCTCTTAAAATCTTGCTAATGATTATCATGAGGGTCATGTGCAAACTAAATAAAATCCCAACTATAATTGAAATGTTGGGGCAAGTATGGGTCAAATACATAAGACTTACAACCATCTACCTATATAATTTAGGATCATAAAGTAGAGTAGTACAAGAGGTAGTGAGAGTCACTCTAGACTGAAAAGGAGAAGGGCTTGTCTTATAAATATCTATGACAAAATGTTTAAGAAGATCAAGGGTATACTTTTTTTTACTTTGATAAATCCTTATATCTGATTGTGAAATCTTTAAACCAAGGAAGAAGTACAAAATACCAATATTTTTCATGTCAAACTATGCTAAAAGTGTTTGTTAAATAGTTTGAATCTAAGATGAGAAATTTCTTGTGAGAAACAAATCATCAACATAAAGCACAAAAATAATAATGTCCTCCCCAATACACTAAATATACACTATGGGATCAGAGTGGTAACAAACAAATCCAATTGAGAGAAGAAAAAAAATCCATCTTCTCATAGCAATCTTGAGGGGCCTATTTGAGACTATAAAGAGACATCCTAAGTCCATAAATAAGATAAAAATCATAAAAAAACACAATAGGCTACCCTATATAGAATTCCTCATGCAAGTCTCCATGAAAAAAAGCACTCTTAATGTCCATCTGATATTCTTACCAACCCTATGATGCAGCAAGAGAAAGTACACAGTAAAATAAATCCATCTTAGCAACATGTGTAAAAGTCTTAGAGAATTAAAAACTTTTAACTTGGGAGAATCCCTTTGTAACAAGATGTGTTGTATACTTATCAATGGACCAATCAACTACATACTTTGTGCGATAAAAATAGTTTCACTTGACCAACTTTTTCCCTTAGGAATAGTAAGCAAATCCCAAGTGTGAATTTTCATCAATGAAGAATACTCATCTATCATCACATCATCCCACTCCTATATCGCATGAGCATGTGAAAAATATTGTGGATGCCTAGAGAATACCTGACGCAAAGTTATAGTACCTATAGAATGTGCATGCCAATATTGAGTAGGTGGAAGATCTTGTATGAATGGTGTTGCTTCATTAACTCTATTATGATCCCACCTAGGCATTGTGGTAAGATTAATATGAATAAGATCCTTATCCTTGATAACCTCCTCAAGAATCTCTTGAAATAACTCTTCAAAAGGTGAATCCTTGATAGGAGGTGAATCATGAAAATAAGTAGGCATAAAAGAAGATGAAGAGTAATGAGATGTGAAGTGTTCATCAAACTCTACTTGAGTTTGAAAATGAACATCATAGGTATCAAGATCTAAAAGAGGATAAGCTCTCATATCCTTTTAATACCCTATAAAAACTAAAGGTTTACTCTTCTTGTTCAATGCTTTCCTTTTCTTCTTTAGTATAAACACCCAAGTAAGGTTCCCAAAGACTTAAAAAAATGATACATCAGGCTTAGATATAGATGAACCCTCCTTTGGAGTCATATGTTTAAGTTCTCAATATGGTGTGTAGTTATAAATGTAGTTTGTATAGTTAACTAATTCTAACCAATATATAAGAGGTAAATCCCATGAATACATCATGCAAATAACCATTTCCTTTAATGTTCAGTTATTACTCTATGTTAATCCTTCTGTTATGGAGTATGTCCAATAAAATGATGGTAAACAATACCATGGTATTCTAAAAAATAAGTGAACTCTCGACTGAAGTACTCCCCCATTATTTGTACAAACATTATTTATGTAACTTGATAACTATTTCTTAACTAAAGCCTTAAAGACTTTAAAGTGAGAAAATACATCACTCTTGTAATTGAGGAAATAAACCCTAGTATGCCTTAATAAATTATCAATGAAGGTAAGTACATACTTAGCTTCATTAAAATGAGTATGGAAGACCATAAAATCACAATGCACAAGCTCAAGTGGTGAGTAAGCTCTCATGGGCATGCCCTTAAGAAATGGATCTTGATGTTTTTCCCTCAATGCACAACTAGGGAAAACTCCATCAAGACATGAAGTTGTAGGAAGATCCTCTACCATATTATGATTACTCAACTCCTTCAAATATTTATAGTTTAAGTGTCCAAATATCTCATGCCAAAGCTAACTATAATAATTTTCATGATAAATTTAACACATCCTTAAAGGAGGAATATCATCAAAACCCTTAAAATATTAAATTCAAGAACTTTGATCAACAACACCTTGTGCAATAAGTGTATGTGGCTATAACAAAGTTCAAACTTAAAAACCTTGTGGTGTGAAATTCACTATATTTACCTTAATAGAATGGTACATTAGATAAACTAAAATTAGATTGGTGGTGATGTCTGGAACATATAATGCATCATTGATGTAGCCACCATCTAGTTATATGTCACCCTTCCCCTTAACAGAAACAAAGGAAAAATTTGTAACCTCAATGTTGGAAGTGGAACTCAGACCATGAGATACAAATAACTCCTTAGTCAAAGTCATATAGTGTGAAGCACTATAATATAGAACCCCACTATCTAAAATAGGTAACTATGATCTCACGATAACATTAAGTTGTTTCCCATACTCATGAGATGGTGAATGAGTGGATATAAAGATATTGTGTTTTTTTAATGGCATCCTCTAAGGCTTGTATTATCTTAAAACACTTAGATGCTTCATATCCTATCCCCCTAAAATAGGATAAAGATAGGTTAGACTTATTCTTAGATTTGGAAGATGGGTTGGTTTTATATGTAGAATTGTTGGTGGGCTTAGGTGCATTTTGAGGTGAAGGAGGAGTGTTTTTATTCTTACCCTTAAATTTTCCCTTAGACTTAGGATGTGAAGCCATTAATGATTTTTGAGAGGTGGAAGACTTAAGGTGACATAATTTGTATTCCTCCCTAGTGAGTCTCTCACAAAACATCTCTAAATCTAGCATTTTTAATACGGTACCTAATACATCCATACTAGAGAAAAACGTCGATGAAAAGATTTGGAATGAGCCACTCAAGTTAGACAAGATTAAGTATACACACTTTTCATCCTTTTTATCTCAACCACTCCCAATCAAATTTGTTACTAAATGTTTAAATTTTGTGAGATAAACTAAAATAGAATCAAATTCCTTACTGTGTACTTTCTCTTGTTGCATGATAGGGTTGGTAAGAATATTAGATGGACATTAAGAGTGTTTTTTTTCATGGAGACTTGCATGAGGAATTCTATATAGGGTAGCCTATTGTGTTTGTTTATGATTTTTATCTTATTTATGGACTTAGGATGTCTCTTTATAGTCTCAAATAGGCCCCTCAAGATTGGTATGAGAAGATGGATTTTTTTCTTCTCTCAATTGGATTTGTTTGTTACCACTCTGATCCCATAGTGTATATTTAGTGTATTGGGGAGGACATTATTATTTTTGTATTTTATGTTGATGATTTGTTTCTCACAAGCAATTTCTCATCTTAGATTCAAAATATTTAATAGATACTTTTAGCATAGTTTGACATGAAAAATATTAGCCTTTTGTACTTCTTCCTTGGTTTAAAGATTTCACAGTCAGATATAAGGATTTATAAAAGTAAAAAAAGTATACCCTTGATCTTCTTAAACATTTTGTCATAGATAATTATAAGACAAGCCCTTCTCCTTTTCAGTCTAGAGTGACTCTCACTACCTCTTGTACTACTCTACTTTATGATCCTAAATTATATAGGTAGATGGTTGGGAGTCTTATGTATTTGACCCATACTTGCCCCAACATTTCAATTATAGTTGGGATTTTATTTAGTTTGCACATGACCCTCATGATAATCATTAGCAAGATGCTAAGATGATTTTGACATATCTATGAGACACTATTCATTTTGGATTAAATTACACCATGGGTTTCACTCAATTGGTTGGATACAGTGATTCAAATCGGGTAGGTTCTCTTAATGATAGGAATTCTAATTCTATCTACATATTTTATCTTGGATCCTCACCTATTACTTAGCTATGTAAGAATTAGTAGGCTATTGTACTTTGATCTATAGAATTTGAGTAGTAGGGGGTTTAGAGTATGTATTTGATACATGCTCTCACATTTTCTAGTGTATTATCTATCTATTTTATCTTGTAGTGGGTTTGTCCTATATGAGGATTTATTCCACATTTATTAGTTTAACTAGTTTATTATTTTGCCTTTCCTATATAAGCAAGTGCTTACCTTTTTAATAGCATCTCATTATCTCATATTCTAAATAATCATTTGTTTTGCTTTGTGTTGTATTCCATTTTTTTATAACTACATTTATAATGTTTTTCTTGTGAACCCTTTAGATCTTGGATTCATGGAATGTTTTTACCATTCCTAGCAAGCACTATGTCAACATTAGAACCATCCAAGTATATAAATATTTAATTTGTACTTTATATATTTAGGCTATTCTTAGCATAATAAATTAAATGTATGTTTATAGCTGAGTTTAGAACTCAATTGGCCTATTATAGATCTAACTATCACCCTTGTGCATTATCATTTATATCTTTTTAACCCTATTATAATACTAAGGTAGGATAATCCCCTTTATCAAATTTAGGGTTAAACAATACCTAACTCTTTGTGTGTGTGTGTGTGCGCGCACACACATGCACACATGCATGTGTGCATGTACATGCATGCAAAAGGATATAAAAACATGATATAAAATTATGTTTATACCAAATATGGGTATTTAAATTCACCACCTTTACTCTAATAATGCATAAAATTAAAATTACTAGTTTAAAGGAAAATTAAATGAATACCTTGGTGTGGACAACACACCTTATCTTCACTTGAACTTTCCTTAAACCTCTTGTTTGAATATAAATTTAAATAAAGGTCATGTCACAAAGTAATTAAAACATATAGTTTATATATGATAAATAATAGAAAATAATGTAAAGGAAGAGAATGTATAGAATGCATCTATGTATTTGTTAGCTGGTAATGACTCTAAAATGCTAGAAAATGGAGAAGTAACAAGGGATATCTAACCTCATCCATCTTATACCTAGGAAGATGAGTGAGATCATAAGTTGTTAACTAATTTTCACCCTAGTGGTGATGTATCTAGATTGGGGAGAGTTTGGAGGTGATCATTCCCCCAACCTAGAATAGGAAGAGTAGTGATTCAACCATTGGAAGTATTGTTTCCCAACCATGGTAATAAAATGCATAACCTAGGGAGACTAAATGATAAAATCAATCCAATATATAAATAAGACCAATAATTGTAGATTAATAAGGATCAAATAATACTTTGTAGTAGTCCAATGTGGGTATAAGTCCATGACATAGTAATAGTCCATAATGTGATATCAATCCATGATAACTTGGTGAATTTGGAAGATAGATCACTGTCTTAATACACAAAAATAATTGAACCCCTTTTCTTGTCCTTTATGATATCTACAATGAATACATAGTCTTTGTAGATTATCCATTTTGGATTCATTGCATAAGTACCACTACCATGAAATCTATGTATAATGGCAATATTAATGTATAGAATGCTGACACAAACACAAACACACACACACACACACACACACACACACACACACACACACACACACACACACACACACACACACACACACACACACACAAACACACACACACACACACACACACACACACACACACACACACACACACACACAAATACTTACAATTCCACTCTAATGTTTGATGTAAGTGCAATTGAATGATAGAATTAGAGTGGAATTGTATGCATTTAATGTTCATGATCTTTTAAATCTTTATAAATTGGGCTTTGAGATGCATATATGGTAGTATGCAGAAGTCAGGAAAGAATTGGTTTGAATGTTTCTTTGTATCTATTTTCCACCTAGTGAATATAGGTCAATTAGACTGATATTTATATAATTATGTAGCTTGTCCTAATAATAAAAATTCTTGGATTGACCTTACGAGGGGAACACATCTAAAAATGTATCTATTGGGATGAGCTAGGGATTAGGATAGTAGCACCTAGTTGGGGACACTAGCACCATGTGGTTGTAGTGTCCCAAATGTGTTACTAATATCCACATGGTAGACTACTATGTAATTTGGGATCTAAGAATATAATTCTAGGACTATGGTTTAACTAATAGTGGGTGACTATGGTCTACTCAATGATTGAAAAAGTGTGTCTAAGGTTATAAGATAGGTCTAGTGCTAAGCTAGGAATAGGGTAACCCAAGAGACACTCTTGGAATCAGATTAAAACTTTTAGGTGGTTACCAGACTTATCTTCAAAGTGACTATCATATAAGATATAGCTTATGAAAATTAGGTTATGGATAGGTCTAAGTGTCATTAATAGGGTCCTTGAGTCTAAATGATTACTAAATAGTAGTACCCCACTTGGACAATAGATCCCTACTTCTATAGTTTCCTTAAAATGGTGTTAGTGTTTATTTTATAACACTATTCTTATTTGATGGGATAATGTACACCTATGTTTATGGTTTTTATTCATGCACACATAAAATCTAGAACTCTATATTATGCCTAGAAAATATGATTTAGTGTGCAAACCCTAATCCTCCTTTCATGTATGGCATGAGATAAAAATGTGTGCTCATTAATTGGATAACATAGACATCCTCAACATCTTATTGTGAAGATATTTTCCTACATACCAATAATTTGAAGAGGGATCAATCCCGATATAGTTATCTCAGCTAGTTTTTGGTGTAAGTGCAAATGAATGTTAGAATGAGAGTGTTCTTGAATGTCTAGTGTACTTGAGATTTGAAATCTTTAAAATTTGGTCTTAGGGAAGCTATATATGATAGTATGTAGAAGTAAGGTAAAATAAGGATCAAATACCTTAATTTTGATTAACTTGTTTCTTATTTGGATAGACTTTTGCATATATTTTCCATCTAGTAAATAAAATTCAAATAAATAGTCTTGTATTTATATATATATCTATAGCTTATGTGGATGATAAAATATACTTAGGCTTACTGTAGGAAGTGCACAAACTTTAAAATATATTAATTTGAGAGAGTTAAGGCAAGGGACACTCACTCCAAGTTAGGGACACTAGAACCATGTGGATTTAGTGTCCTTAATGTGGTGATAGTGTCTACTTGGAAGACTGCTAAGCACACTAGATTGGGATCTACAAATGTTGTATTGGGATTGTGTTATAGATGATAGAGGATGTTTTTGTTATACACAATGCCTAGAAAAGTGCTAAAGGATCTACGATAGGTCTAAGGCTAATCTAGGATTAGGCTCTGTCAAGAAACACACCCAACATCCACATACCACTTTTAGGTGATTACACCTACATAGTCCGCGGTGGACCTTAGGCCAAATTTAGTTATCCCAATGTTGGGAAAGAATAAAAATGCTGAAACTTCATATAGTTGATTTGATTAATGAGGAAAAATAGGAATGGGATTGTAAAATAATGAGAATGTAAATGGACTCACAAAATGACAAGAACATAAGACAAGTTGATCACAAAATGGTGAGATCATATAGTAGGAATAATTGGGTTAAAATAAAATTAGAATGAGAGTGTTTGAGATAACTTAATACACCCCATGCATCCAAGTAATTCCTACATAATCTATGTGGACCTTACATCGATCTAATTCTCCCAAAAATGGGAGGATAATGAACCAATGGTAATGTTGATTAGAAATGATTTGGATTGGCTAAGAGGTTCCCACCTAGAATAGGACCATGGGACACTATCAAATAGGATGCTAAGGTTTCAAATATTTTAGTGATTTATATCTCTTTAGGATATTTCAAGCCATTTCCTTTTTTTTATTTTTAGAATTTTTAGATTTTTTCAATGTTTTTGCATTATTTGGAATAAATAAAGTAATGTAATATTCAAAAATTATAATGAACTACCTAGAAAATGAAAAATAACCTTAGCTCAAATAATAACTAAGCTAGTTATAATAGTAATTCCATGAACCAACAACAAAAACTTGAGGCAAATGGAATACCACACAACAAAAAATATAAATAGGATGGTATGTAATGGGATAGATAAATTTGAAAAATAAAAATGAAGTTATTTCAAGGAATTTACAAGAAGTAAAAAAGTACTAAAGTACCTTTGTACATGAGTTTAAAAACCTTTATTAATTTTGATGAACTAATAATGCCTTATGACATGCATTATGAATAAATATGTAGCATGTGTCCATCTAAAAACCAAGATCATGATGGTAATAAGGAATAAGGAAAAAAGAAAACAATTGGCTATGGAATAATATATGAAGGGAAGGTAAAATATGAATGGATCCAAGATGAATGACCCCAAGAAAGGGTTCTCATAGACAATGTTTAACCAAATCAAGTGTAGAAGTGATTGAGATGCATAATATTCATGGGCTCCTCTAACACTTTCCCATTAGGTGTAGCTAGCCAGTATGCCCCAGAACTATAGATTTCTATAATAATATATGAACCCAACCAATTAGTCTCAAACTTGCCTTTCTTTTCACTTTATACATGGGTGTTTTTATGGTTTGCCTTTAGCACTAAATCACCAACTTCATATTTTTTAGGATGAATACACTAATTGTAAATACAACATAGCTTATTTTAATATGCCTTTAAATGTTTTAATGTAATTAGACATTTATCATATAAGAGTTTATGTTTTTATAGTCTAGAAACTATATAATATTCCTCATTGATTATATTCTATAGTGAGATTCATAGGGAAGGTAGATTGATATCTATAGGAATGACAGACTTAAATCTAAAGACAAATAAATATGGGTGAAAATTTTATGTATGTGAATACTAGTATGATAAGCCCAAAAGGATGGGAATAATTTTAAGTACCAATAATGGCCAATATTATTGAAAATATTCTTAATAATCTTAATAATGGTTTTATTAGATGGCTCATCTTGGTTTTTACCTTGAGGAAAATAGGGTGTTGACCTTTTTTGATTAATATGTAAATGGGTACAAAGTGATTTTACATCCTTGTTTTTAAATGATACACCATTATTAGATATAGTGGTAGAGGGAATGCCATAAAAAAATATGAGGTGATAAAAGATGAATTTGTAAATCTATTTTCTAGTTATGTAAGTGAGAAGTATTTCCTCTAGCCACTTATTAAAATATTCATTAGAGTTTAGGACATGCTTGTGGCCATAATGGTAATTTCGTTTTATATTTCCCATAATATTGATTCCACAAATTGAAAATGGGCAAGAATTTATGATTAGATGAAGCATTTGTGAAATAAAATGAATAAAAGCATCATGTTTTTGATAGGTAAGGAACTTATTGACATACAAGCATATAACTATATTATTGGTGAATAGTACACTCTTCAAAGGAGTTTCTTATACAAAACCATATAGTTGTTATGGTCCAATCCCTTCATGTACATATTTAAGTATTGAATCATACTCTCCCAAAGTTAAACAATGAATTGCTATTCCATCATAGCCTCTACAATAAAGTGTGTTACCAAGTAAGGTGTAATGGGATGCATTGTGAAGGAAGGTTTTGTGTTGGTTTCATGATAGATTAATAGGGATAATATGGTGTTTTATATAGGTGTATAGGTCATAGTACCAAGGGTAATTTAGACCAATAATATCTCATACCATCTTAGAATATGATTATACATGAGATGGTTAAATAAGGTTCTTGATAAGATATTACTATTCATTAACAATTTTGCCCACTACTATCATGGAACTAGTTGTTACCATTACATCAACTAATCTATTATTTTATCTCAGTATTTTATCAAATTGAATAGATTTGAAATTGGTTTAAGGTTATCCACAATGCCTTTATCGGGAACTAATTTCTCATCTCTTATTTAATGTTGGTCTAGAACTTGATTAATGATCAATTGGTAATCCCCATATACCATAAACTCCTTAATGTTCCACTATAGAGAAAGAAAAAGACATGTAATGCATGAATCATATTATACCATATTGTTGGTGCAATGAAAATTAATTCGTAAGGCCTTAGGAATGATATCTCCTTATGGAATAATAATAAGAATGTTGAACCTAGATTAATGGGAGGTGAAAGAACCATCAAAAGAAATATTTCATTACTTGGAGTCAATATGAACTTCATCCAAGGCCAAAATAAATTCATTTGGGAACTCAAAAGTGATTAATTTGGTGTCTAATAAATGGGATTCAACAAGTTGATCCATAAGGACATACCCATTAATAGATTTCTACTTCTGATACTCAAGATCAAATTCACTTAGCAACATGACCCACTTGGCCTTCCAACCAATTACAATGGATTTTGATATCATATTCTTGGGGGAAATAATCTTGGAAATCACAAGGGTTTTATTGTTCAACATATACTATCACATATTTTGGGATGTGAAAACCATTGATAAAAAAGATTTATCTATTGAAAAATAATTGTGTTTGTAGGCCACAAGTTTTATTATCAAATAATAAACTATACACTCCTTATCATGATTATCATTATAAGCCAAAAGTGACCCCAATGCATGTTCAATTGTTAGAAGTTAAAGAAGAAATGACTTCCATGCAACAAGTGGGGTCAATACTGGAGGGTTGGGCAAATATATTTTTTATTATTAAAAAACTTGTTGATAATTTATGTTCCACTAGAAACTGAGAACCTTATTTAAAAGGTGACTAAAAAGATAACACTAATCTGTAAATTGTGATATAAACTGATGAATGGACTTGATATTTTCTTGAAAACTAAAAAGTTTCTTTAAGGTAGAAAGAGGAGGAATTTCCATTATGTCATTTGCCTTTGAAGGATTAGTTTTAATGCCCTTATGAGTTACAATGAATCCTATAATTTAAATAAAAGTGACACCAAATATATACTTCTTAGGATTGAATACACCTTATAGTCATGGAATTTCCCAAAGATTATTCATATATATTTAGGATGACCTGCATGTGTTTTTGACTTTGCTATAATTAGATCCACATAATATTAAAAAACATCATCTATCATGTCATTTAGAGGATCCTACCTGAACAAGTTAGCATATAATTGTAAATACATGAAATAAGCTATGAAAATTAGAAATATATTAACTCAAATAAGCATAACTAAATTGCAATGGATAAATTATAGAATCATTGGCATATTTGAGCATGTAACCTCCTTTGAGCAAGAACAAGAAAATAAGTTCATGGATGCCTTCATTGGTCTCAACACTTATATACTAAGTCTAATCTAAGCATCTACTACTTCCCATGAATGTGGGATAAAATAAAATGCTTACTAGATGACTTAAAAAGCATATGCATCCATATAAACTATTATACTAACAAAATAAAGAGAGGGGGTAGCATGGGTTCCTAACATCCCCTTCCCCCTCTTAGAAAAAACTTTGTCCTCAAATATTTAGATGTGGGCATTAGTGTTGAATCTAGAATAGTGGTTCCCATGTAGCATCCTATAGTTTCTTTATGTGCCATTTAATTAAAACCTATATGATGGAGTGGGAGAGAAGTTGGAATGTGTGGTTGTCTAAGATTGCCTCTAGATCAAGAAGGATTTATACTTCATTATCAAGATATGGTAAAATATTTTACACTCTAATGTTTGTGTTAAGAACCTTTTTCGGACAAGAGACATGAAATACTAGGTGAAATCTAGAAGAATATGGGAGCTTCAACTTATAAGCAACCAACCCAATCTTATCAAGAACCTTATAGGGCCCATAGAACTTGGGAGCCAAATTATGATGTACTTTGAGTTTTAGAGAGGATTACTTATATGGATGTAGGAAAATAACAACCATATCACATACATGAAAAGTGCACTTAGAATGATGTTAATAAACATATTTTTTTATTCAATTTTGTGTCATATGAATATTTTCTTGTAGGGTGATAAGGATTTGATACTAGGATTAGATAATCATGCCAACTGCTTGAATCAATATACTATTGGGGGTGTACAAAATGATAATTGGTGGTTCTTAAACTATGGTAGGAGGTATTCTGCCACCATTTTGTGAGGGGGAGACACATTTCCCCAATGATGTTATTCTGAGGTAATGCAATAAAGGAAAGTTTTCAAGAATTTGCTTACAATTTTAGCCTAGCCATTTGTTTATGGATGATACCAAAAACTCGTGTTGAGTTGGGTGCCAGTGCATCAAAATAGATATATCCAAAAATTATTGGTAAAGGTTTCATCATGATCTAAGATAATGGATGAAGAAATGCCATGAAGATGGAAAATTTAGTCCAAGAAAATTTGTGTGGCTGTGGACGTAGTATAGGGATGGCTGAGGGCACAAGAATGACTATATTTTGAGAGGTGACCAACCACAACCAAGATGACTATTTTTCCCTCTACATTTAGGTATCCCTTTAATTAAATCCATATAAATATCTATCCAAATCTTGGTAGGCATGGGCAAGGGTTAGAGGAACCTAGGGATGAGTGTGGTTTCACCCTTGTTGCATTGGCAGGTATCACATTTAGCCACCATATATTGAATTTACTTTTTTATTCCCTTCCAAAAAAATTTACATCAAGCCCACTCATAATTTTTCATAAACCTTAAGTTCCCTATGGTTGGAGAAGCATGGAGTTTAGATAATACAACCTATTGAAGATCTATGCTATAGGGAAGTACTAGATGACCCTTATATCATAGAGAAGCACCATCCCAAGAATAATGTGGTACATTAGAGGGGTTAGTGGATAAATTTTGAATGATTTGAGATAATGACAATTCATTGACATACTCCTACTGTAAAACATCCAACCAATTTAGAATAGGCATGGAAATAGCTGAAAGGGAAGCTTGGTATACAAATGTGTGAGATAGAGCATCAACCACAATATTGTCCTTAACCTTCTTGTAAGTGATCTCATGGTCATAACCCATGAGTTTTCTAACCCATTTATATTTTGATTGGGTAGATACCCATTATTCTAGGAAATTTTTTAGACTCTGGTGATCAATTTTGATGCAAAAAAGATTCCCCAGTAGGTATGACAACCACTTGTATACTACATGAAAAATGGCCATCATTTCCTTCTCATAAGTAGAGAGTACTAAATTATTGATAGAAAGATCTTTTCTAGTGAAAATAATGGAGAATACTTCTTGGAAGATAAAAATACCAATTCCATTGCCACAAGCATCACTCTCAATAGTGAATGTCTTGGCAAAATCTAGCATAGCTAGAATAGGTGTAGTACACATAGCTTGTTTCAATTCTTCCAATACACACTTAGTAGCATGTTTCCATGTATAATAATCATTTTTAAACATGGATATTAATTGATCTAAAATCTTCCCATAATCTTTGAAAAACTTATGATTGTATCTAGTCAGCCCCAACAAACCATGAAGGCTCTTGAGTGTCTGAGGATGAGGCCAAGTTGTCATGGAAACTATTTTTTTAGGATCCACTCGAACCCCTTGGGATAAAAAAATATTCCCAAGATACTCCACTTAGTCCTAACCAAAATCAAATTTGGACTATTTTTCACAATGATGTTGGTCAGAGAGAAATTATTGTGTGACCTATATATGTTGGAGATGCTCAGACCATGTATTTTTATAGATGAGGATGTCATCAAAGAAGACCAAAATGAATTTATGTAGGTAGGGATAGAATATTTTATTCATAAATACCTATAATTTTGAAGGATCATTAGTGAGGATAAAAGGCATGACCAAAAACTCATAGTGGCCATCATGTGTGTGAAAATTTATCTTAGGGATATCATCCTCATCAAGCTGGATCTGGTGATATCCAAAGTAGAGATCTAAGTTGGAGAAAAAATGAGCACCATGAAGCTCATAAATAATAGGGATTGGGAACTTATTCTTGATTTTTATGTGATTAAGTGTATGGAATTCAATGCAAACATAGCATGACCCATCTTTTTTATGAACAAGGAGAACTAGGAAAGAATATGGGTTGGTATTGGGGTGAATAATGCCTTACTTTAGTGAGTCTTGAATGAGATTCTTGATCTCAGTGTTTTTCTAAAATGGGTTCCAATAAGAATTTATGTTAGGAGGAACATTTAAAAGAAGGAGCTAAATATGATGATCCTCTA
>JARHVA010002894.1:317500-320000 GCA_037957365.1 Torreya grandis | reverse complement strand
GGTTTGAACTTGATAATTAAAGTTTTTACTACCTTTTAAATTTCTCATGATGTGGTGATATCAAATTTACCTCCATATTTTTCTCTTTGCTTGTCAAGAGACTTTACATCCAAGATAAGTGGATACATGGCAGCTAATTGGTCCTATATGGAGTTTAGAACAAAATATGACAATAAAATGAAGATTAAGTTAGAACCTATTCTTAGAGATCAATTGTAACCATATTAACCTAAGGTATCCAATTTTAACTATGCTATCATTGATGAAGAGGAGTTTCACATTGATTAATCCTCATCATCTTCCATTCAAGGAGTTTCAAATTTATTCCTAGATGAGTGGGGAGATGACAACTATGTGCATGATCCTTAAAATTTTATTCAATAATATATTATTTTAGTATATTATATTCATGAGAAGAATTATTTCATGCAAAATTTGATGAATTCAAATGAAGATATGAATGGATTGTGGTGGATTTTCTTTGATGGGTCTAGAAGCAGGATTGGGGCTAATGGTGGAGCTATGTTGGTTTCAACTTCAAAATATAGGTATTTTCAAAATTCAGATTTCAGTTATATTATAATTGTAATGTATCCAAATATTATGCCCTTATTCATGGTCTTGAATGGGAAAGAAAAAGAGGTGTCAAAGAACTGTAAGTGTTTAGTGATAGGGAGCTCGTTATCAATCAAGTTAGAGGGTAGAATTTGAGCAAGAAATCATTGATCATATCCTATTATCATAGAGATTGGGACCTTGTCAAATAATTCATGGAATTTAATATCAATTCTATTATAAGGGAATATAATAAGCATGCTGATATATTGGCATCTATTGGTTCTCAACTTGATGTTCGAAAAGGCATAAGAGAAGACAAGAATCAACCTCATCTAAAGGTGATTGTGAGACCTTATATACCAAATAATGCCACCAATTGGTAGGTTTTTTAGAGTGATGAATATATATCCATATTACTACAAGAATAGGTTGATTTATTTACAAATAATTAGTCTAAGATTCAATAGCAATATGGAGGGCAGATTATCCAACTAAAATCCAACAAGCTTCCCAAAGGCCTAGTAACTCTTGAAAGTATATTCAATGAGGATGACCAGATCAAGAAGGAGAAGGTAAGAATGTAAACCAAGAATGATAACTATGAAAGCATATAAATATTTAAATGTAAGATACTTACACTTGGGAAGGTATGTACTAGTCAAGAGAGGCATGATTTCATTAAATTATGCAAGGAGTTTAGTGTTATTTGTGCATGGGAGTATAGTGATTTGAAGGGTTTTGATCAAATATTGGATAAAAATACCATAGAGTTATATTAAAATGCCAAAACCATCAAGAAAATACAAATTACAATCAATCCCAATATTGAACCACACATGAAGAAACAGCTCACTAAGTTGATTGAATCCATAATCATTTTCCCTATCAAGCATTGTTCCTAGTTAGCCAATTTAGTCCCTATTAGGAATAAAAATTGAGAGATTAGGTTGTGTTTAGACTTCAAAGACTTGAATAGAGTGTCTTTGAAGGATCATTACCCACTTTCTTCTATGGAGAAAATTCTACAAGTGGTGGTAGATAGTGAGAGGTTTTCCATCCTAGATGGTTATTTTGGGTACAATCAAATTTTGGTTAAAGAAAGTGACCAATACAAGACGGACTTCACCACCAAACGGGTCACATATAGCTAGAGGAATATTCCATTTATATTTTAATATACTGGAGTGAATTTCCAATGTGTAATGGATATGGATTTCCAAGAACTAATCAATGACATTGTATTAGTTTATCTTGATGATGTGATAGTTTACTCTAATGATTCAAACAATCATTTGAAGCACTCGAGGTAGATTTTTGAGAGGTGTAGAGAGTTTGGGATCTCTCTAAATGAAAATAAGTGTGTGTTTTCATGAGGTCAAACTCTTAGGCCATAATGTTTTTAAGAAAGGTCTATCCATTGATTTGAAAAGGGGAAGTGCCATCTTGGCATTGTCTTTACCTAAAAATAAGAAAGGTCTACAAAGATTCTTTGGTAAGATAAATTTATTTAGGAGGTTCATTACTGATTTTAATAAAATTTTCAAACCCTTAACATATATATTAAGGAAGGAAGAGATATTCACTTTGATAGGAAGGAGAAAACAAAATTTGAAGAGATCAAACAAGCCATTGCCTAGGCCCCTTCTCTGGAAAGTTCTAAATTTTCCAAGGACTTAAACATATATACTTTTGGGAATGAAGAGGTAATATATACCATGTTTAGTTAAGATAATTATGAAAATTTGGAAAAACCTATTTCCTTTTTTAGTCAAGGTTTGGAAGGCTATGAGACAAGATACACATACATTGAGAAACAAGTGCTTTCAGTCATAAAGAGTTTGAAGAAGTTTAGGCATATGTTATCTAGCAACAAGATTCACATTTATGTGCCTCATCCTAGTGTAAAATACTTTATATTGAGTATATATTTGAATTGGGAAAG
>JARHVA010002894.1:227500-310000 GCA_037957365.1 Torreya grandis | reverse complement strand
AACAAGCTTTGTTGATATCCATAAAAATATTACATAAGTGAAATCCCTCATGGATTATTTATTACTAGAACAATATTTGAGATCCACTCTAATTAATCAAGTGGCTTGATAAAAACTACTCCTAATATTTTTTCCAACTCTTTCTTAACCAAGATAGTAATGCATAAATGCATTTTCCACAACTTTTATTTAATTGGTTTAACATTTTAGTGAATAACAGGATGGTGTACCACTAGAGATGTATCTAATCATGTTATATCCACATATTTCCATGTAAAGATGTCAAAAAAATATTTAAAAAAATAATAATAATAAAATCACACAGCTCTACAATGAGTGATATGCCCAATCTAATAATTTTTAAGTCATCATAACTACCAATCTTAACCTCAGTGGTGTCCTCCATAAGAAGTGTGTAACCATATTATATAATAGTTGGCAATGAATGAAATTGTTCTCCTATAATAGATTATGACCCATAAAGCTCACCCATATAAAAAGAATTAAAATTGGCCATGTCTAGTAGTGGCCAATTAATAAATGTCTAAAGAAAGTCTTGAAGTAAGTTCTCAAAGACTCAATGCTCCTCTAAACTGATGCTACACCCAATGGGTAATGTGAATGATTCATAAGGAAAAAATTTAATTTCCCTATTCAATGGTGCATGAAATAGGTTTTCACTAATTGAATTGTCTTTTATTTATATTTTTTCTTGATCCAAAGGTGCCTCAATGAGGTTTTCACAAGTGAATCTTGATGTTTTATGTTCTTTGTGACCAATTAAGTTCACCTACTCTCCAAAGTAGGTGATAGGTTACAAAGTGGAATTGATCCTTGTTTATGATCACCATCATCAAGACCATATTTGAGGCTCATGAACTTATAAAATTCATCTTCATTTTATAATTCATCCAATCGTATAATATAATATTACTAGTTGTAATTGATTATTTTAATATAATGGAGGGAAACAGGTACAAAGCTTCTGATAATGAGAATGACATTGGTATAAAATAAGTTGGTATTGATAATATCACAATATATGATATAATAATATTTTGTTTCACTTCCAAGAGTTTCATTATCAGATGTCAATGTGTTATCACTCTTAAAATCTAAGTGTCACCTTTAGGCAATGTGTATTCAAGACCTTGATTTCCTTTATATTATGCCATAAGGATAGGTTACATTATGCCTTTCTCTTTTGACCCCATACCTTTACCTTTATAGTCTTTATTTCCCATGATATATTATCAATGTGGTACTTTATATTCTAAAATCACATATAAAAACCATTAAGATATAACCAAGACCCTTTAGAACTCACTGGTTAGTCTTTATTTGGTGATGTATATTTGACAAATGCAAGTGGCTTGTCATGATTATAATCGGTCCTGTTTTTTCATACCTTTTCGGTCCTAATAGGAGTTTTGGTAGATTTGGTTATACCATGGGATTTGGGGGATTTTGACAACTTGGAAATGTGGAATGTTTCTTTTATGATATAGGTACCAATATCTTGATCTTCAATGGTAAAATGGGAGGACATTTGTTGAGGAAGACTAGAGGAAGTGCATGTGACATCATTTGAGTGAATTTTATTAGATTTAAGAGATTTAATAATTTCTTGATTATAATTTTTCAATACAATCTTAATTATAGGACAATAATTATAATTCCCATACTCAAAATCTATGTTTTTATAAAATTGGTATGGATATAAACTGCAAGGAATAGTGATCTCTAGTCTATAATGGGGGATTTTTATAGATTGGTGTAGCATGGAAGGGAATAAATGTATTTATATATCTAAGGTTGACTAATAAGTAAATTATAATGCAATTAAATATCAATTACACTGAAATGGGTATTATGGATTACATGCCCAATAATGATAGGTAGGAAAATAGTATATGACGAATTACTTTTTACATTATCATAGGATTTGATCATGATAGTATCTAGATACATAAATACTATTGTATATCCCAAATTTTTGTTAGGAACCCAAGGAAGCACCATTGATTACCAAGCAACTAAACATGCAAAAATAACCAGAAGTACAAGTAACTAGAATTCAAAAATAACACAAAATATGAGGGACAATACACAATTATATTAATACTCTTCTAGAAAAGAATTACAACCAAGAAGATGCCACAGTTATTCTTCACCTTACAGGCTTGCCAAACCAATTGTTTAGTAATTCAACTTTAAGAGCTCACTCTCTCAATTGCGGTCCCAACACACAACTCAAACACAGAGTTAGTGTTCACCTCCAACCAGTTAGTATCCACTACTACCAGTACACAAGTGCTCCATGCACTCCACAAGTGCTCTATGCACTCCAAGTACACAATCAAACTTCAAGTAGATCTCCCATGTGCTTGCAACAACCTGCAACTCAAATGATCTTACTTTGGAAGGAACTACATTGCCTTCCTCTTTGCTCTCCAATCGAGTACACACTGTACTCCAAGTAGATCCCACTTGATCCTGCTCCCTATTGTGTTGTTGTCACCTTGATTCTACTACCACCTATAGATCAACCTAGTTATACACACCTGTAAACCTAGACTTTGCACACATATACACCTGGCGATCAATGATCTTACTTACCATGTAGATCTCCAAATGTGGTCTTACACACCTGCTGACCAAGATCCTACATAAATGAAGAATCCTTCTAATTCTCCAAACCAACACCCACACTTGGCACTGTGGCACTAGGAGGAACACACCAATGCTCTCTTCACTTTGACGGAGCTAATATTTGCTCTCTTACTCTCTAGCACAAATTACAATACATCCCATGAGTCTATTATATAGATCTCATGCAAACAATAATTAGACATCTAATTATAATAATTAGATCCATAGCTTCAATTCTAAAATTGGCCTTTGACATGCAAACCACTGGTTCATTAAATAACTATCTGTGAACTGGCAATTCTAAAACTGCACAGGTAACCAATGTCGGTCCCTATCTACCTAGAGGTGACCGACATCGGCCGATCCATGACCAATGTCGGTTGCTCTTCTCACTATATATGACCAACGTCGATTGATTAGATCGACATCAGTTGCTTTGCAACTCAGCAACCTCCTCCATGTCTGCATCAGTGAAGCTTTTAGCTCCACAACCTAACAATCTCCCACTTGGAGATAAATAGCTACACTGTACCTATACCTATACACTGTCTAATCTATTTCTTGGCTTGTATCCCTCTTCAAGATCAATCCTGAAGACCAACCACCACACAACCTGTGGTGAACCTCCTGTCATCCAAGTAACCTACCACATCTGCATCTACAAACACATGTAGAAAATAACTCGACCTTGCATAGCATGTGCACCTACTGCTGGTCCCTCTTAGATACTTGAGAATCCATTGAACTACCCTCCAATGCTTCTTTCCTAGATTGGCTCCAAACTTTTTGACAGTGCCCACTACATGGGCAACCCAGGTTAAGTACACATGTACTTAACCTCATCATGTGAATTAGGACCCTATTCTATGAACTATCCAACCATCAGTGTGATAATCGGTATCACATAATCATCTAGAGACAAAATCAACCTGTGATCTCCCATGTCTCTAGAACACACTCATGCCAAAGAATTTTGCTACTCCAAATTCCTCATGACATGCCACTAAACTAACCTTACCCTTAGCTTAGCAAAACCCTATATGTCTAAACTTACACCAAGCTCATCCTCCACATACAGTAACAGGATAATGTCATGACCATCATCCACCTGGTAAGACAAACACAATGGTTACACTGACATTGACTAAAACCCTGCTTTGTCATCCACCTGTCAAAACCTATACCACTGTCTTACAGCTTCCACAAGACCATATGACTTGGCCTTCCATCTCACGTATCCATTCTCTCTATTCTTTAACTAAGGTATCCATTCATCTTTCAGTGCTTTCATACCGGCTAGCAACTCAACCAAATCTCCCGTTTGGTTCTGCATCCTGTTCATGCCATGCTCCCACTGTTTCCTGGATCCTTCCTACTCTACAGTGAGTAATGAGTATAAAGAAGAGGAACAACAAATTTGAAGCTTACTTACCACTTTTATTCCTCCATATAGGTGTTTGAGACTCCTTGATAGCTTGTTGTCTGCCCAAAATCCATTACAGTGACCAAACTTGGTCACCACACAATCTGCATCCAATTGACATTAGTTCCCATGCGACTATCCTTTCTATCGATGCTAGTTTTATGACTGATGTTAGTCTTACCTAGTCACCAACTTCAGTTCCCTGACTGACACCGACAGCCACCCTGCTCGACACCACCGGCTCTGGTCTGCACATGACCAACATTGACACCTGTCTGTTCGACACCGATTCCCCTTGATCGATGCCAGTAACTGTGTTCACATGTGAGTGATGAATTTTTACCCATGAGCTCTCCATGGATCAAAACCTTGTCTAAACCACTATGCTCAGAGTTACTTAGTCCCATCTACTGATCTCTATCTGTCATCTCCTCCAAGAACACCAAGGCTTTCCAGTTCTTAAGTCTGTCAAACACATATGTCTTCTGCTTAAGAACATGCATCTCCTTCTTACTCATGTGACCAAGCCTACAAAGCCACATGTTCACAATAGAAGAAGAATCAATAATATAAGTACATAGATAAAGGATACCTACTTTGTTACCACCAGCTAATTCAATTGCATATGTTGTGAGAGTTCTTATACATCTCTCATCACCCAACTTTCCTGAAGCAATTAGCCACATCTTCAGAACTAAGACCTGCATGACATTATTCAACACCCATGTGTTGGTCGCCTACAATTTTAGTTTCACTTCCCCTTTGCCAATTCTTTGGCAAGGCACACCAGCCCCTAAATAAATCTTTCCAAAGTCTCCAAAGACCTTAACATAGAAAAATACTCTATTTCAGACTACATGGAAAGAGGCAATAGAATATATAAAACAAGATTTTACTTTATCTAAGAAACATCCCAGAGCATCTTGTGTAACAACACCTGCAACATCTACTTCATCAGTTCCTTCATGCTGATTTGCTATCAATCAACAATCTTTCTTTTCCTGCTCTTTCTTTCCATAACACCGTAATTGACCATTCATGATTTTCAATTCCTCCATTCTTAGCTTACTTTCTTCTATCATTGCTATACTCCCACTCAATCAGAAACCCCTGAGAGTGACCTGTAATCAAACACAAACCTGCTCCCTGCAACCTTAGCTCTAATACCAACTGTTAGGAACCCAAGGAAGCACCATTGATTACCAAGCAACTAAACATGTAGAAATAACCAAAAGTACAAGTAACTAGAATTTAGAAATAACACAGAATATGAGAGACAATACACAATTGTATTAATACTCTTCCAGAAAAGAATTACAACCAAGAAGATGGCACAATTCTTCTTCACCTTACAGGTTTGCCACACCAAGTGTTCAGTAATTCACCTTCAAGAGCTAACTCTCTCAATTATGGTCCCAACACACAACTCAAACACAAAGTTGGTGTTCACCTCTAACCAGTCAGTATCCACTACTGCCAGTACACAAGTGCTCTATGCACTCCACAAGTGCTCTATGCACTCGAAGTACACAATCATACTTCAAGTAGATCTCCCATGAACTTGCAACAACTTACAACTCAAATGATCTTACTTTGGAAGAAACTACCTTGCCTTCCTCTTTTCTCTTCAACTGAGTACACACCGTACTCCAAGTAGATCCCACCTGATCCTGCTCCCTATTGTGTTGCTATCACCTTGATTCTGCTACCACCTACAGATCAACCTGGTTCTACACACCTACAAACCTAAACCTTGCACACACATACACCTGCAGATCAATGATCTTACTTACCATGTAGATCTCCAAACGTGGCCTTACACACCTACTGACCAAGATCCTACATACATGAAGAATCCTTCTGATTCTCCAAACTAGCACCCACACTTGGCACTGTGGCACTAGGAGGAACACACCAATGCTCTCTTCACTTTGAAGGAGCTAATATTTGCTCTCTTACTCTCTAGCACAAATTACACTATAGCCCATGAGTCTATTATATAGATCTCATGCAAACAATAATTATACATCTAATTACAATAATTAGATCCATAGTTTCAAGTCTAAAATTGGCCCTTGACATGCAAACCATTGGTTTGTTAGCTAACTATCTATGAACTAGATGTTTTGGAACCGCACAGGCAACTAACATCGGTCCCTGTCTGCCTAGAGGAGACCAATGTCAGCCAATCCATGACTGATGTCAGTTGCTCTTCTCACTATATATGACCGATGTCAGTTGATCAAACTGACATTGGTTTCTCTACAACTCAGCAACCTCCTCCATGTCTGCATTAGTGAAGCTTTTAGCTCCACAACCTAACAATTTTAGATCAGATTCAACAAAGTAATATTCAATAAGGCCTCAATGTATAGACGGTTATTGTGTAAAGTACCAAGGGATGACATGTTTCTTTGATAAAATACTAGTTTCCCTAGAGATAAATGCCCCATAAGTGATTTGAATTGGTAGGATCAATTCAATTTTGTACCTTATAATATTAGATAAGGTCATTTAATATTATTCTTTGACCTTCTAATTACGTAAGAGATCCATGATAGAAATCTACACATGTGTTTTTCTTAACTATTCATCAATATTATACTAGTTGTCAATAGAAGGGTAAGATGGTTTGGCTTTATAAGGTTCAAAATATTTAATAGGATTGGAATTAGAAGATGGTGAATGTCCTTGGAGAGTAACTCACAAATGCGTAGTCACAACTACATAATTTCAATTTATTGAAGTATTTGGTTGAGATCTTTGGATCAATCAAATGTATAGATTTATAGGCAAGAGAAAATAAATTGCACTGACTTTTTGTTGAGACAAAAGACACAAATTATTAAAAAATCATATAGCACATTATGTACATAAGAGAAAGTGAAGTTGATCTATAAATCAATCCTAGATTAGATAAGATATATCAAACTAACTCTTCCACTTGTTGGTACATTTAAATAACTAGCGTCATGACCAATATGGATATGATATACATAACTAAGGTGTCTCTTACCATAAAATATCATTAGATAGGATTCTAAAGCCTCTATTCAAGTAATACCACATAATAGCCCTAGATATGTCCTATTGTTTATAATAAAGTAAACTAAACCTATTTTAGGGCTCACCAAATCTTGTGTCATAAATAGGGGATAATAAACATAGATAATAAACATGTAAAGAAGAAATATAGTCATGTTAATGTAGATGTAATCCTTAGCATGGAGAGATAAATGCATTCATAATCTATTATATATGCAAATCTATCTACTAAGAAAAGAGGAGTAAGAGTTAGGAATACATACCTTGAAAATGAACCCATCGAGTCTCAATCTCTCCCTTTGGCAATATTACTTTGAAAGAGGTTGTTTTGGTTCATAAAAATTACAAAGATAGTTCTTCTCTAGGATACAAGACTTTTCCTATACATCCAAAATACTTTCCCCATAGGAAAAGATTTTTATCCAAAGGAAGAATGAAACACAAAGAAGTGGCTTCTTAATTATAATGGTAGGTAATTAGATAAATATGTATAAATAAATGATTTTATCTATTGGAAATGGGGTGAAGGATGTGTTTATTTAGATAGATCTAACCCTAAACCCTTTTGATAATTATCTAACATAGTCAACCCAAACAACCTAGTTACTTAATAAATAGAATAATTAGGTCCCATACTAAGTGGGTTGGGTCAACTTAGTCTTGTAACATGCTCAATTCCCAAAACTAAGATGACTCATTTGATTATGTTTAGTAACTGGTAAAAAGGGGGTTTGGTTTAGGTATTGGTTATTTAAGGTGGTGAATTT
The DNA here is from genome assembly GCA_037957365.1 of Torreya grandis. NCBI lineage: Eukaryota > Viridiplantae > Streptophyta > Pinopsida > Cupressales > Taxaceae > Torreya > Torreya grandis. Next base: position 302,113 of record JARHVA010002894.1, on the reverse strand, counting down.
CATGGAGTGTGTAAGTAAGGTGTTTAATCTTATGGAGATGTATAATATGTACTTGTGTTGGTTTTAAGTGGTGGCAAAGGGAAAAAAAATCTTTTGAAACACCAATGGTTTTCCCACCCCTTTTCTACTGTATCCTTCAAGGCATGCACTTACAGACATTGGGACTTAACATGTTCCTTCAAGAGAGAGAGAATAATAATTTATAATTTTTTTTAAAATATCATGTGTATACATATGCCCCAATTGAAGCTCATCACATGTCACACAGTTGCAACATGGAATGGTGTTTCAAAAAAATGCCATGACAACACACAATGTTGAGCTAAAAACTTATAGTAAGAAGTGATCAAGATAAACGAAAGGATAGAATTGAAAAATGCATACCTTTACTTACCTTAGTGTTATAGATTAGAAATGAATTGAGAGAAATGCAAAGGTGTCAAATATAAAGAGCATTAGGCAAACCTATAAAATAAGTGAAAATTCATTTTTTTTCAAAATATACATGTAATATGTATAAATAATCTCTATGGAATTAATATTCTAGAACATATTTTGGCTCAAAAAAATATCTAGGAGAAAGAATGTTATGAGAAAAAATGCAATCTTGATGAAAATAATCTGTAATTAAATATTTTTAAATTATAAATATAAATAAAGTTATAAAATAATTCATTTGTACTTTTATTGTTATGAGAAAATAAATATCTAAGTGACTTAGTATATAATGGAGAGATACCATGGTGAGAAGATGATAGATGTGACATGGAGGACACCTAGTGGCAACAACCAACACAACTCAAGTAATGCATTAATTTCATTTTTTTAAAGTTTTTTATTGAAATTAAAGTAAGGAAAAAAAATAGTTTTTAGGGAAAATTTAGGTAGAGGAAATTACCTTAGGAATGTTTTAGGTAAACTATAAAAAAAGTGAAATAATGGGTAGGAAAGGGTTAGACAATAACTTCCCAAGGCATTTATGGTAAATAGTTGAAAAGTCATCTCCATTTTTGAATAATGTCAACCTAGCTAATTTATTTGGAAAGAGAGAGAGGTAATAAAGTGGTTGATTATGTATCATAGGGATAACTAAGTATTTATATGGGTTTCTAACATTGTATTAGAGTGTTGATTCAATTTAGAAAGTGGACAGTGATAACTTAGTGCATGCTAGCCAATTCAATATGTGGTATGGCACTAATGTAGTTTATTAGATTGGTCTGAATTTGTAGTAAAAAGATGACATAGTAGGTAAAGGTGGGAAATGGGTTGATTTAGTATAGAAGGGATGACTATGTTTGTATAAATGGGTCAATTGTGTAGCATAGGCTAGACATAATTGGTAAAGAGGGGTGATAGGGTTGATTTACTATAAAAAGGGATGACTATGTATGAAAAGGGTGGAAAATAGAAAAAGTAGGAGTAGGTTTATGATGTAATTAATTTAAGAAATTTAATAATCTTAATAATTTATATTAATCATTATTATATTGATATCTAATACATTCTATGGTGTTTGAAATTTTATAGAGATGACAAAGATTTCGGCTCCTAGTGGATGCATCTTGGTTAACAGATTTACTAGTGAGATTGATAGATGATGACTAAACATGGATAGTTTCCTTGGGATTTGGAGGTATCATGGAGATGTGAATGATATTTCTTATCAATTTTATTCTATTCATAATGTTCTTAGGGGTATCAAATTGACTGACCAACAATTTTTGATGGGAGGTGCAGGGGGATACTATAGAGGTAAGCATCACCTTAGAGGATGTCCATGTTGTGTTTGGAATTGCCATTGTTGAGACTCTTATTATTTGTGATACACTAGAGGATGAGGAGGAGAGGTGAGCCCTAGCCCTTTGGTGACTAGCTCAGATAATATTTCTCATGGATTACATGTATGCTTATTCAATGTATATATCATGACCATTCCAATTATCTAGAAGAATATGATAGGACTTGTGATAATGTGTGTGTTCAGTCACAAGTCATATAGAAAGGTACCATTATATGAGGTAGCTTTGTGTCTATCTATATGATAGTAGGGTAACCTATATACTTTGGGTTTATTTATTTGGGTATATCTCATGAATGACATGTATGGTATGCTAACCCAGGGATAAAAGACTATGGGCCTCATGATTTTGTTGAGTAGATGGATATGTGAGAGGTTTTCAATAGACTAGCCATTTGGGTTTCCGCATGGTATGGATGATAGGCTATCTCTGATGGTGAGGTGGTGATAAGATCACATATTACCTATGATGCATGATGCCCTAACCTTATAGATAATTACTTTTGGGCACATTATATGGCATTGCTATATAAATATTGTAGCTAGTTGGCCAACTTGGTCTACTTTGGATACTAGATTGGCATGCATTCATATTTTATGAACCATAACTCATGGTTAGAGACACATATTATAGTTTGTGTACCTATATAACTGAGATTACCACTTCTGATGGCTCCACTAATAGTGTTTATTTATTAGGAAAGACATGCTAGAGAGCCTAGAGGTAAAAGGGGTGTAAGAGTACCTACAAAGATAACTATCTTTAGGAAGCATTGATGGAGACCTTGGGTAGGTTAGGAATAATAGTATATGAAAACTAGTCTAGAGATAAAGGATGTTATATTATTGGATGTAGAGAGTGAGGATGCAGGTGAGGTGTCACAGAGACATAAAAGGGACTATAACTTCCACCATGGGTACCTAGGAGATAGAGATACCATCGAAGGGAGATGACAAATGAGAGAGTAGTCACACATGGATATCCCATAATAGATGCTACACATAGTTGGTCTATACAGATACATATGAGGAGAGGACCATGATGCACACAAGTTGTGTCTCTAGACTTTGTATTTACATAAAAGTAACCTACATTGGAGTTGATAAATGATTAGGCTAATGGAAAGACCATGGTTGGTAATAAGTGCTTTGATTTTTAAGTTTTTGGATATGTCACTATAAGTTTAGGTATTTATATAATTCATATGGATTGATGTTTTGGAGATATATACATGTGAGATCTAATGTATATTTAGATTTTTTGTTTTGCATATATATCCAAGGAGGAGTTCAGATAGGGTGAAGTAGCTTGGGATACAGACCATGATATTTTTAATGACATGCTATTTCAACATGATATTACTATCATGGATAGTATTATTATATCATATGACCCAATTCATGCTATTTGGTTTCACTTGGTTGAAGAAGTAGCTTGAGAGATACAGGCATGAGGGGATGGGTTAAAAATTCCCCCTAAAGTTGGAGATGAATAAGCATGAGGCTAGTAGGCATTGGCCCAAGAGTGAGCTACCCATATTGATGCTATGATAGAGATTGGATGTGTACACATCCATGTTGCCAATTTATAGGGATAGGTTGATGATATGAGATCCTAGACTAACTCATTAAAGTAGACAATTTTGAGGGGTCAATCATAGGCATTTATGTGTAGTGTAGCTTGTCCACTAGATAGACATAATAAAGCACAACCTTAGAAATGTATAGATTGTATTTATATTTGTATTTGTTGTAATAGACTCATGTTATATATTGATATGAACATTTTTTGATCTATGAGTTGTACTAATGTTAGTGATGGATGTATTTCCTTTCTAGCACATGTATTTTACTTTTGTTGTATATTCTATGGGAAATATATGATGTGTGTTTTCTTTTATAGTATTATGTGACACACTGACATGGTTAAAAATAAATCAATATAATTTTTAAAATTATATAAATAATCATAAATGTAATACACACTAGATCACGATGGGAATTGCGTAAAAATAGAAAATGAATAAATATAGTAAACTAAAATAGTAAAATAGAAGTAAAAAATGTTTAGAACCATGTATAATTAAAATTAAACCAAACTAAAACAAATATAAGTCAGAATAAATCAACATGGGAAGTATGAAATTTTTTTAATAAAGTGGGAAACATGTTTTAACAAATGGTATAAAAAACAAATGTACAATAAAATTAATCAATCATACTAAATCAAGATGGGAAGTATGAAAAAAAAAAGTAAGTATAAATCAAAATAATCATACTAAATCAAGATTGGAAGTATGAGAAATTTAATAAAATGGTTTTAAAAATACTTGCAATGAAAAAATAGGAAGATAAATTACAATGTTTATGAAGTAAGCATAAAACTTACTAAATCAAGCTGAGAAGTCTGTAAATAACATATAAATCATATTGTAAAACAAATTATCTCAAATTTGAATCCTCTTATATTATTGTTACTTGGTCATAGTATTAAACTTAACGGGAATGTTTTGTCTTCCTATCCAAGGTCTTCTATTACAACTCAAAAAAGGTAACACCAATGAGGTCACTATAAATGTTAAAATAAATTAGTGGGATTTAATGCTCTAATTTGTGAGGAATACCTTGTCCTATCCAAGGTTTTATACTAAAATTCACAAGGAGAACACCAATGAGGTGAATGGAAATAATGGAAAAAATAAGGAAATATTATGTGAGCATTGCTTGGTCCTATCCAAGGTCTTATACTACAATCCACAAGGATAATAACAATGAGGGCAATGGTTATAAGGAGAAAAATAAGGACATATTTTATGAGGAATGTGTGGTCCTTTCTAAGGTCTTATACTAGAACTCACAAAGTGAAACCCTAGGGGTATGATTAATTAACAAAATAATATTCATCAAGGGGAAATATTGGGATTATTGTATTGAAATAAAGAGTACAGAAAGCAAGATATATTAATTAATAATACAACCTTACTAAACATGAGGCATACTAGGTAAGAAATAAATCACTAAGAGGATAGTGACCATCAAAATACAAAAGGATACTTGCTCACAATAAGCACAAAGACATATAGAAAAATAGGTGGAATACTAAGATCAGATCATGAAGGTTGTATACATAAATAAAGTAAAATGGACCTACCTTCACACCATATATTCTCCAATCCTCAAGATCCCTTATAGATCCATCAATCTACTATGAAGGTTTGGTACCTATGTGGGAAATTTAGTAGCACAATATATATTTTTATTCTTTATGCCAATCTACTGGCCTATCACACCCTAATGGACCTTGGTTCTATCATGAAGAAAACTTTGGGTTTTGATATTTGATTAGAATTAAAAGATGTGTCAAAAATATGAAATCACATCTTTTGGTGTGATTAGACTTTTGTATTTTATATTTGCATTTTTTATCATTGCCTTTTCTTTAAATTATTTGGATTTTAACTTTGTTTATGGCTTTTTTGATTCCTCCTCCATAAAGAATTAGAATAACCAATATGAATGATAATGCGATACATAAGATTGAGATTTAGAATTTGGCTATAGGAGACTGAGTAACTAGAGATATGGCTGACTAAATAACTTAGGCATATCTATGAACTGGTATGTAATCTTAAGTTTAAATTGTATGTATGCTTAGTATGTGAAAAATAAATAAGGGAAAAAATGAGATCAAATAGATAGTGTACATAAGTAGTATAATGAGAATTCATGTTTTTTAATTGATCATATTATGAAGATAAAATACTAAAGGAACTCAATTTTTATAACCAAGTCATAATAATTATTATCTTTATTTCATTTTAAAAGTAGAAAACAATCATCAAAGAGAAATTCAAAAGATAAAGGAATCCATGTGAAAGAATTGAAACCATAAGCATAAGTTTCAATCCATGAAAAATAAGAAGAATCCATAAGAAAAAGATAAATATAATGAAACCATGTAAAATACATAAAGCATAATATAATTATTCATGTAAAAGAGATAAGTGAAATCATGTTTGACAAATAGCCAAAAATGTAATTTATATAAATGAGTCACAAATCTAATCCAAATCATGAAATATAATGATAAATAATATGAGAGAACTTGATGTTGTGTTCACAAATATTGATAGATCTTACCATAAACGTCATCCATAACATTTGACACATCCCTATATAGCTAAATTTTGATGTTAGTCAAAGTCTCAACAATCTTCATAGAAAGTTGTGAAAATACTTCTTTTAATATAATCTCTACTAAAAACATAGGTGTGCTAGAATAAGATTGATGGTTATGCAATACCTCACATATGGGATAATCAATACAAGGAATAAGTATCTCAATATGAATGGTGTGTGTGTGTGTGTGTGTGTGGATGGGTATCTGATGGAGAAGGATGAGTATTCATTGGGGGAAACCTATAACATGAGGAATAAACAATGTCAAGTAGATGGTGGGAAATATCAAAGATGTTACTGAAGCAATAATCACCTATCAATATGGTGGGTATTGCACTGATGCCAAATATAATATACTTCCCCATATTTAAGGATGTACTCTAGAAGTAACTTGGGAGGTGGGATAGTCTTGTCTTTGGGTTATGTTATGACTAGATGAAATGTATCAATGTATTACATAAGTTATTTATAATGATTAGAGGATTGGTTACATTTGTCATGGAAGCAATAAATACATTTATTAGTATATGGTGGAGGTTTACTAGAGAAAATGGTAAAGGAAGATGCCTACTACTACTAATGTAGATGATAATCCCTGGTCCAATGACTACAACTCTATGAATATCATAATAGGGATTATCTACCCATTGTGATGGTAGAGTATTGAGCTTAGGTATTAGGATAAGACCATCACTAAGGGACATGTTGGAGTAGAATATGACTAGGCTCATTTGTATGTACGGATAGTTGTGTAATGAGTCAAAACATAGTGAATAACATCTAATGAGGAAGAAAACTAAAAGGATCATGATATCTAAACAAATGGTAAGGTCCTTGTAGAGTAAAAAATACTCTAGGTTTCATTCTAATTTTCAGTTGCACACTACAATATTTTGTCCTTGCACACTTTGGTTCAAGATGATAAAGTTTTGCCTTAGAGATCAGGCTCGATTTTCTTTTTTCCTCATTTTTCTCTAAGTGTCGAAGTCAAGTAGAAACTACCAAGTGTCATCGGCCGAGGCACCTTTCATAATTTTTATAAGTTGGTTGGGACATGCCATGTATCTCATAGTAACTCAGTGGAATGCAACAAGTGTCAACATCTGCATTTCATATCAGCATCCATGTTTCAAATCTCTTTTGAGTGGAAGGTTTTAACAAGCTAAGTATCATGATCAAGCAGAAGGTGCCAGGTGGCAATAGCAGAAGGTTTTAATGTGATTTTATAAAAGCAATGGAAGATGCCATGTATTCCCAGCTGAAGAAAGTAGAAGCCACCATGTTTCAACCTCTAAATTATCTTCATTTTCTTTCATTGACAAGTAAAGACTGTGGTGGGTCCAAGGTTTTTGTTCTGAGGCAAGTGCAAGCTGCCAAGTGTTATCATCTATGTAAGTATGAAATGAGGCCTGATTATTTCTATTTTATAGACAAGGCAACATGGAGATAGACATGTGTCACCTTCCACAAGATTCTCAAAAGGTAGCTAAAATGTGGAAAGTGCCACCTGTCCTTCGTTTCAAATGCGTGAAAAGTGCCACCTGTCCCTGTTCCATTTTTGAAGTTGCTCGGTGAGAAGTGCTTTGGGTCCCATTTTCTATAGAAGTTGTTTAAGTTTTGGGGAAGCAAATGGTGATAGATGTCAAAGACCAAATACTTCTAAGTGAAGATATAGTAAGAGTATAGGTAATGCGGAAAGTGTCATGTGTCTTTAGTAAGTGATGTAGAAGCTGCCAAGTGGCATGTTCTGGTGCTTCCTAAATAATAAGAGGGTTTTCAAGTAAAATAGGGGAATTGACCAAGTGTCTTCTTCTATTTGATAGAATGGAGCATCCTGTGTATCTGTTTCAGCCAATGAACTGTAGGAAGATAGAACATTTCAGAATCTATGAAATATCTTCTATTAGACACTTCCAGTTTTAGTTAGAGTTTAGTTGGGCCATTAGATTGAGAAAATGTAGACAATTTGGAGTGAATCCAATGCTATAAAGAGGGCTGCAGAGATCACCAAAATAATGATCAGAATCTAAAGAGAATTTTTTGAGAGAAATTATTATCAAGAGTTTTTAGACTTTTTAGAGCTATGATTAGGAATATCATTTGCCTTTGTTCTATTTTCTTAAGTTGGAAAATTTATGTAACTGTGCATGTTTCTATACCTTTTATGTGACTGGAGAATTAGTAAGAATATTGAGTCCTATGCCTTTGTTGATATTTTCTGTGTCACTACAAAAGTAGTCTAAGCTGTGAGCATCTATTTCTATTATTTTCATTATTTACATTGATCATGCCTTGTTTGCTCTTAAATGTAATTAAATCTTACATATAGTTTCACTATGCTCAGAATTAAGGGTCAAATTACATTCAGGGACATCACCATAGTTAGATTTTCTTTCTTTGCATTTTTGTTTCTGTTAAAATTCTTATCCCTTTTCCCAGTATATGCTCAATATAAAGAAATCAACTTCTTAAAAATCTGGAAGTTGTTTCAAGTTGCAAGTCCCACATCTTGAAACTTCCCATTATTGGTGTTAGAAACAAGTGCAATTTTAACCATCAATAGTTTTTGGCATGCCTAGTGGGACACCATCTTGAAGTTTCTTTCAAGACCGTATGAACCAGAGAGCTACAAGGAGTCAAAGCTATGAACCAGTAATCAGATCTCAATCTGCTATAAATCTAGGTATTCTTTTACCACCATTGGTAACTAGTCTTAGAAGAAGAATCAATCAGTTTATACTGATACCTAGAGTAAACATGGGAGCCCCTATAGCCCCAAGAAATTATGCAAGTTGGAGCACTGGTAGTCCTTTGATTCTCCCAATAGCACCAGCCACTTGGGACCCTATCCCAGTGAATGCCCTGAAAGCTCTACCCAAATTTAGTGGGCAACATTTCAAAACCCCTAAAGATCATCTTCAGGATGTATCTGATGTTTGTGCTATACATGTAGTCACACAACAAAATGTGGCCATAAGATTATTAACAACTTCTTTTAAAGGGAAGGCTCTGGAATGGTACCCATCCTTGACCCCAAATACCATAACTACATGGGATCAGCTCAGAGATCTTTTCTTTGAAAGATTTGAAGAAAAGGGTGATAAGTCTTCTTTGTTACAACAATTGATTACCATCCAAAGGGAACCACAAGAAGTAATGACTGACTTGAATTCCAGATTTCAGAAGACTTAGGAAAGAATCCCTACTATAGCTAGACCATTACCAGTTATGGCTACAGTGTTTTATCTTAAGGACATTTTCTAGTGAGTTGATTAACATAAAAAGATAGCAAAATACTTATACTAAACCCCAATATCAAGGCTATCAAGGAAATAGATTTCCATCACAACCAAACCAATATTAGGGTCTTCAAAGGAAAAATAACCCTCAGCCAACAAACTAATTAGTTGCAGTTCCTACACCCTCACAGACTGTTCCCCCCAATATAAATAGAGAAATTGTTTAAGGGAAAACTAATTATGTAGACAACACATATACCTGGTGTTTCCCTTGTAATAGTGCTCATACACCTAGAGATTGTCCCATGGGTAATCTACAACAAAAGTTAGCAGAGCAGAGAAGAATGGATGGTCACTTTGCAAGCACTAGTGACTATCAAGCCTACCAATCTTCTGGTATGCAAAATTCAGTCCTAATGGCTCAGATGCAAGGCATGTATTTACAACAACAAGAAGAAATAGCCTTAGAACATGCTTTGTTTTTATGGGTTGAAGATGAAGAATTGGTATTCTTGAATGAATTTTCTACTTGCAAGAAACTAGTGGTGCAATCAAACTACTATACTAGGTCAAAGAGAAGGATGATGGAATAGCTTGAGGTCATAAATAATGAGACTAGACAAGAAATACTTTAGCCAGTGCCTAATCAAGTGATTCTTGGGCAAGATTAAGAAAAAGTGAGGTATCCCTATTTTCCAAGGACCTAATTATTAGGACAAATAAATGTGGTGGATCAATTAAAGAGGACTCTAGCACAAGTATCAATTTGGGACATATTAGCTATCCCTAAACAGAAGACACTACTACAAGAAGCTCTACAAGGCCAAGCAGTGCCCAAATGTACTATTATCAAAGAAGGATATAATGAAAAAGAAAAGATCAAAGACAAAGTTCATCTGTAGACAACAGCCCCAGTGAACAATGCACTAGAGGTAAGCAAATCCAAATTTGATCCCTTCTATTTAACTTTGATAGTTGGCAAGAAACTGTTGCATAATGCAATGATTGATTCAGGGGCTAGTACTATAGTAATGCCTAAGTAGATAGCTGATGCTTTAAAAATAAAGTATGAACCACTCACTAAAGGAGTCATACAATTAGATGGAAAGTAGTACAAATAATAGGGAGAATTAAACAACTCCCATTGCAATTATATACTTGTCCAAATATAATTGTAAATCAAGATGTAGTAGTTATAAATATACCTCTTATTTTTGGTTTATGTTTATCCATAGATTTTACAGCTAAAATAGGAGGATATATGTCCCTTGATTGGTCCCACCTCATCCTAAGAACTAAATATGGTTCAAAGATGAAGATATTATTTGAGCCACTCTATAAAGATCACATCACCAATAAACCAACCTCAAAATTAGAGGTAGCTCATGCTATGTTGAACAAAGAAGAAAGGGTTTTTGTTGAGGAGTTAGGTGAATGGACTGAACATGATCAAGAAGAGTAAAATGATCATTTATTAGCTATGATGCAAAGTGACCCATATGGACATTATGACTCCATTGGTCTGGGCACTTATGTTATGTTTGATGAAGATCATGAAATCCCTATTGTTTTGAGGAAAGAAATACCAAAAAATACCCCTTCTATCAATCCTCAAGTCTCTCAACATGAATTCCTTATTTCGAGTGAGAGGTCACAAGCTTATGCCATAATCTTTGATGAAGAAGAGATAATTTATGACTTTCTTCTTACTTTGCAATATGATGTGGAGGAGCATGGACATTTCCTTGATCATGATTTGAATGACTTGTTTGAAGTCATTGGGTCAGGTTATACTATTCTTCAAGGAGGCTGTGAGCTAGTTGTAGATGAACAAGACATCATTGAGACTCAAATAAATATTCAAAAATACTGCAAACTTTCAAAATTATCCTCTCAAGAGGTTGGTAATTTTGAAGTCATTAAAGAGGATGATCATGCAATAGAACTTGAGTTTGAGGCAAAAGGAGATAAGCTAATAAATGATATATATCAAAGGGCTTCTGTTGATGAACAAATAGCCATTGATTTCTTGATAAGACATGCTAGTATCAATAACTAACATCTAACAAGCTTTCAAGAACAAGAAGTGTATATATATGTTGGAAGCATGTTTGACTTAGACTCACTCAAATGCAGGCCAATCAATGTGGCATACAAAGAGAGCAAGTCACTAGAGCTACATCCAATTCAACCACTTGTCCAACAATATAAGTTGTCTCATCATGAAGGAGACTTTATAAATTCTTCTTTTGATCCAGGAGGGAGGCAAAGATACTTGGTTAATGTATTATAGTTAGATAGTTTCCCCTTTCTGTGTTGTTTTGTTTTCCCATTTTTTTTTCCCACTTTATTTTAAATAAGTGTTATTTGAACACGTAACAGCAACTCAGAGCCAATTTTCAAAAGTTCTTGACACTTTAAATATCTCCCAAATCTTAAATTCCCCTAAGTACCTTACGCAGCCACTTACACAACGTGTCTATCTCATTGTCCCATGAAGATTGAGTAAGATTTGTTAAAGTTTATCTAAGTTTAATGCCACTTTGAGACTTGATAGGTCAATAAATACCTCATAGCAAGAGTTAAAGCTTACATCATTTCAAACATTCTTGCATCTGTGAGAAAATTTTGCTATTTGCATTTTCAGTTCTTAGTAAGCCTACTTAAGCGGAAGTGCTTTCTATTTTTCATAAGTTCATACTAGTTATCACAAAATAGATACAAATATGGAGGGAGCGTAGTCTTCACAATAAGGAATTGGGATTTATGAATCCATTGACAAGTTTCTTGCAAGCAAATCATCTGCTTCAGCCCCTGCACAACCATTAAAGACCTACCTATGGACCAAAGTTCCTGAAGTTAGTCAAGCAAGTGACCCAAAAAAGATAAAAGATTATGCAGATGGAGTAATGGACCCAATTCTTTAAAGAACTAGTAGCAAGACTCTCAAAGAAGGGGCACATCAACGGTGTCTTTAGAGGGCCAAAGTGGGACAATATGAGACATTTGCAATGAGGATATGCACTTCACAACTGGCACAATTCATTGTCCTAGGTGTGCATCCATGCCTTGACTTTGTAAAAATATGCACCGACTTGATCCATGCACCCTCAAACACCATTCAATAGGGTCCATTCATGGTGTAGATTACACCAAAATCTATTAGAGAAATGTTGGCCTTGCATCACAATAAGATAGCTACATTTCTCACCATTGCTAAAATGCAGAGAATGTGGGAAAATATCAATACTTAGTTGAGATTTTTAAGATTTGAATTAGAATTAGGTGATGATGATACTACTATGCTGACACTACCTATAGTAAGATCCCAATTCTCACAAGCTAGCCAAGATGCATTATCAATGATGGATTTTATCTTTGGAATGAAAGATGATATGGCAGTCTATGGGGAACAAATGGCTATCCTCTTCAGGCTGAAAACTATTAAAAAAACTTAGGAGTATTGGCTTGATTTTTCTAAACAAATTGCATACCCAATGGTGGAAAAACTAGCCCAGTTCAAATCAAAAAGGGTTTTTCAGTAATCTTCTTATTTGTTTCACCTTATGCTATATCAGAACTCTGACATCTTTTCCCAACATATGCATCTTGATATGTATGACCCAAGTTTTGATCTACAAAGGACCACTCCTGTGTCTACATGGACACATATTTTGTCAAAAAATTAGTGATCTATATGAATTCTAGGAACTATTTTTTACTCCTACTTTTTGTCACCTGAGCCTAGAACTAGTTATAAATAGAGTATTTCCAAGCATTTCAAACCTTCTGGCCAATTGCCCAATTCCTTGTGATTTCTTTTTTGGATCTCACAATATAATTATTAGAGTCCATGTTTTTGTGGGGAACCAATGTTGCTACCTAAGATTTTGACTCTTAGGTTAGCATTCTTAGAGGTCACTAGGCATGTGTCTATAGTAGATAATGAATATGGCTTTGGGAAGAGGAAGAGGAAAATATATGACCTCCCATGGATGACAAACAACATAGTACTAGAAGCCAGAGATGTTGAGATTATTTTGTTTAGAATGTTAGCCTTCTTAGGTTTCTTGCTAATCAAGGATAAATGGGTATATGACCCAAATGGTTTCATAGCTTCATAGATCAAAACTAATAGAGTTGTTGTTAGAATTGCACATGAGGGCCGCCCCTTTTGGAAAAATAAGAAAAATCTTATGGAAGATACTCTTGGATTTTATGTTGAATTAACAGATTTGCCCCTCTACCAAAATAGACCATGGGAAACTTTCTATGATAAGTAGAGGAATTTTGATCCCAAAATCAAAATGACTACTGGCTTAATAAGGGCACTAAAGAATAAAGACTGGGATGCTGAGAAAATAGAAGCCTATTGAAAATATAGGCAAGAAATTTGTCAGACAACTCATTCTTTTAGGAATGTGGAATCAGATGAGAAATGAGAGGAACTCTTGGATGAGTGCCATCTGTCCCTTATATGTAGCATTGACACAAGTAATTTGCTAACATAGGGTGTAGAGCTAGAAGCTAGAGTAGGATCCAGCCAAGAATCATAGGCCCCGGGGTAAACAACAGCTGCAGTCACTGTAATAGTTTGGCTCCAATCTCTTAGCATCATGGAAAAAAAGAGTGTGGTGCCTTCACCACCAAAAGCTTTCCCATTGATGTCAGTTATTGAAGTTCCTAGTTCCCCATAAGCACCACTAATAGTAGTGGTAAATATTGAAGAGAGGGGACCACAGCCAGAAGAAGAAACACCAAAGAAGGGAAAGAGGGTGCAATTTCAATTTGATTTAGAGGAAGAGGTAGAACCCTCACAATGCCAATTATAGATTACTTTAGTTGTTCCTTAGGTAGGTATTATTCCTCTTTCTCCTTCTCAATCTCTTTCTTCTCCTATAGGCATGATGATTCCATCTGGCCAGATGACATCCCCTACCACCTCTGCCATGCCCATTTCTCACATCACCCCATCTATCCCTACTCAAGCTTTAACATTGCCTCACTTTTGTCTCTCTATTCCCAAGAAACTACCTCCATAGATTTCCCATAGCCAATAATTAGCTATTCCATATGGTTTGCCACAAGGACATCCTTTTGTGGGTGGGCACATTGCCTCTCCTTCTACCTTCCAAACTCAAGTAGATGCTACTAGGATGGTGAAGGAAGCCCGAAGAGAGAAAAATAAGATCAAGGAAAATAAGGCCTTGGCTAAATCACATTTGCGATCAAAATTTGACCTAATTTAGTAGCAACTGATGGTGACTCATTTGTTGCAAAATGTAATCAAGCCAAGTGAGCAGATGCAGCTAGACGACTACACAATGAATACAGTGGCCATAGACATGTCCCTGTTTAGGCCACAAGACAAAATTGAGCTGTTAACTGAGTCCACTTTTATAGTTGCTGAAGACTACTTGAAAACATCAAGGACGCTATAGAAGATGGAGACCGATCTAGCCAAAGATAAGGCAAACTGTAATAGTTTGATCACAAAAATCAATAGAAAAGTTAATGAAATAGAGAGTCTGAATAATTAGTTGCAAGATACTATTTCTCTTCAGACTCACCAGGTGATCTAGGCCCAAAATGATTCCTTAAAAGTAGGGCTAACATAGGTAAAAGATGTAGTGACAACCTTAAGGTGAGAAAAAGCATCATTACAAGGAAAATGCGAGGAAAACCTACTACAAGCTACACAATTGCAACAAAAGTTGCTGAGTGAATAGAATAATACCATAGCTATACAAGCCCAATTTCAAGCAGAGCAATAAAGAGTAAAACAATTGACACTGGAGCTAGCTGATAGGCTAAAGAATGTAGGAGTGTTAAGTCTAGTGAAGGAGATTTATGAATCCATGTGGAAAAGAATCTCTTCATAGATTATTCAGCTCAGGCCTTCTCTCACCTTCCTACTAAATGCACAGAAATTGTGTGAAAAGGTGGAGAAATCCATTAAAGACACTTTGGCAACTATTTTTGGGAGAGTTTTGGATTTTGAAATGCTACTACAAAAGCTTTATGATGTAATAGATGGAACATTGTTAGCAACAGGAATTGATAACAGAATGGTTGTTGCTAAGGGAATAAATGAGGTTATCAATTGGAACTCCATAGCCATTAATTACATAGAGCTTCTTGATGTAATGAAAGAAGGAATTAGTGAAATCAAATAGCACATTAAAGACCTAGTATAATTAGGTCTTCCTTCTCCATTTCTTAATGACAACACTATGCTAATGGTTGATGAAATTGAACCTTTGATGTTGGCCAAGCAGAATGATCAGACAGTTTTTCAGGATTTAAGGGATGAGTCATCAGTACCTGAAGTAGAAGCTATTTTGATTCATGTCTACTAGCTTGAATTCAAATTGAAGGCTATGGTTTAGATTTTGTAGAATTTTTCCCATAAGGATATTATCAACCTTGATTTAGCCTTCAATGAATTATAAAATAAGCAAGGGTTATCTAACAATGAGTGGTCTGCCTATCAAATAGCATTGTTGAAGCTATAATTTTTTGATATTTTAATCAAGTGGGAGTTGTGGTTTATTTTTGAGTAGGCTCAAAAGTCCTTGGGGTCGCCAATAACTATAGAGTAAAAAATACTCTATGTTTCATTCTGATTTTTAGTTACGCACTACAAAATTTTGTCCTTGCACACTTTGGTTTGAGATGGTGAAGTTTTGCCTCAGAGCTCGGGCTCAATTTTCTTTTTGCCTCATTTTTCTCTAAGTGTCAAAGTCAAATAGAAACTTCCAAGTGTCATTGGCCGAGGCATGTTTCATAATTTCTATAAGTTGGTTGGGATGTGCCACGTATCTCATAGTAACTTAGTGGAATGCGACAAGTGTCAGCATCCATGTTTCATATCGACATCTGCATTTCAAATCTCTTTTGAGCGGAAGGTTTCAACAAGTTAAGTATCAAGATCAAGTGGAAGGCACTAGGTGGCAATGGTGGAAGGTTTCAATGTGATTTTCTAAAAGCAACAGAAGATGCCACATATTCCTAGCTAAAGAATGTAGAAGCCATAATGTGTCAACCTCCAAATTATCTTCATTTTGTTTCATTGACAAGTAAAGACTATTGTGGGTCTAGGGTTTTTGTTCTGAGGCAAGCGAAAGCCACCAAGTGTCATTATTCATGTAAGTATGAAATGAGGCCCAATTATTTCTATTATATAGATAGGGAAATGCAAAGATAGACACGTGTCACCTTCCATAAGATTCTCAAAAGGTAGCTAAAATGTAGAAATTGCCACCTGTCCCTCATTTTAAATGCACAAAAAGTACCACCTATCCCTGTTCCCTTTTTTAAGTTCATCAGGCAAGAAGTACTTTGGGTCCCATTTTCTATAGAAGTTGTTTAAGTTTTGGAGAAGCAGATGGTGATAGCTGTCAAAGACCAAACACTTCTAAGCAAAGATATAATAAGAATATAGGTAATGTGGAAAGTGCCATGTGTCTTCAATAAGTGCTGTAAAAGCTACCAAGTGGCATGTTTTGGTGCTTCCTAAATAATAAAAAGGTTTTCAAGTAAAATAGGGGAATTAGCCAAGTGTCTTCTTCCATTTGATATAAGGGAGCATCTTATGTATCTATTTCAGCCAATGAACTACAATAAGATAGAACATTTCAAAATCTATGAAATATCTTCTATTAGACACTTCCAATTTTAGCTAGAGTTCAGTTGGGCCATTAGATTGGGAACACGTAGACAATCTAGAGTGAATCCAATGCTATAAAGAGGGGTGTAGAGATTACCAGAATAATGATCAGAATCCAAAGAGAATTTTTTGAAAGAAATTATTATCAAGAGTTTTTAGACTTTTTAGAGTTGTGATTAGGAATATCATTTGTATTTGTTATATTTTCTTAAGTTAGAAATTTTATGTAACTATGCATGTTTCTATGCCTTTTATGTGACTAGAGAATTAATAAGAAGATTGAGTCCTATGCCTTTGTTGATATTTTTTGTGTCACTGCAAAAGTAGTCTACGCTGTGAGCCTTTGTTTCTATTGTTTTCATCTTTTACATTGATCATGCCTTGTTTTCTCTTAAATGTAATTGAATCTTACATATAGTTTCACTGTGCTTAGAATTAAGAGTTGAATTACATTCAGGTGCATCGCCATAGTTAGATTTTCTTTCTTTGCATTTGTGTTTCTATTAAAATTCTTATCCCTTTTCCTAGTATATGCTTGATATAAAGAAGAGACCAGCTTCTTAAAAATCTGGAGGTTGTTTCAAGTCACAAGTCCTACATCTTGAAACTTTCCATTGTTGGTGTTAGAAAAAAGCACAATTTTAACCATCAATAGTCCTCTCATGATATGGTCCATAAGCATACTCATGAGACATTAAATAATGACTAGAGGTGTAGAAAGTGTGTGTTTTATGTCTAAATGTAAACAATATAAGAATTGTTAATATCAGGTACTATAAGAGAAGAAAATATAGAAAAATTACTAAGAGACTAAAATAAATAATAATGATATCTAAGCATCTCTACATTTTTAGAGTGAAAAATTCTAGATGAAAATGGGTCATCTAAATAATAACTGACATCATAATTTAGTGTATATAATTTCATAGTGCATGCATCAACTATTTTATAGATCATAGAAGTATGGTGAATGGAATGTTTAATTTTGGTTAGAGTAACCAATATTTCATAAAAAGGTTGTTGATTGGAGTGAGTTTGAAGAGAGGGAGGTAGTTGAGTGATGATGTTAGAAGAGAGATCAGAAGTTTTGATCTTTAATCTTATTTCATTTGGTTCATCATCATCTAAGTCTAAGAGGTAAGGTGGAGTATTTATGATTAATTATAGACGACTATTATAACCTCCAATAGAGTTGATGGGATAATTAAAGCATTAGGATTGTCAAAATGGAATGTTGGGTAAGGGTTAAAGGGTGGGTATTTTAAAAACACATCATTATTTTATTTTTTCAAAATTTCAAGGATTCATGTCCTTTTGATTCTTATTTATAGTTCCATTGTAAAGTAATTTGACACATTATAAAGCAGATGAGGCAACTACTTACCGCGATGTGTCCAAGGTTGACCAAGTAAGATGCTAAACGAAATTGGAAAGTTAAATATCAATAACTGCACACAAAAAGTGATGGGAGGAATGGTAATAATAAGCTTAACACAACCTAAAGGACGCATTTATCTTCTATCATATACTTGGCATGTACTTTTTATGGATTTGAGGTTACATTTAGAGTACCCAAGTGTTTTAATAAAATCAAGGGAAGAAAAACAAATTCTTGAACCTTCATCAAATAAATCATGTTTGAATTGGATATTTGTTTTTTTTTATGATAATTAATTAAGGGGTATCATCTGCACTAAGTAATATCTCATTGGGAATCATAAAAGAGATAGAAAACTTGAATGAGAGAGAGGTGTCCATTGTTTCATTGACATGGATGGACATTTCTTTACACTATTGGAGAATGATATCTTAAAATTTAGATAGGTTAGCTTATTTCCATTTGGGAGGAGGATGGGGGATGTAAATTTCAAATAATAATTACATTAGTCTATTACAATGGTGATGATAAGTTCTCATAAGTTCTAGGAAAGGATTTTTGGACTGAAGATGGGAAAGTTATGTAATGAGATTCCATTCGTCATAACCCATTAGAGGATTATTGGATAAAGGTATTTAATGTTGTAATAAATCCATTAAGTTGGGTTTGGATTCATAGTGAAACTCATGTTGTAAGGTATGCTTGGTTTATGCTGGTGTAAAGTAGGTTGATTGATATTAGGTGATGTGGTTGTTTATTGAAGTATTTTGTGTGGTTGAGTAGAAGAAATATTGTTTCAAGTATGAGGGATGTGTACCTAAGGTATGGAAGTTGGGAAAAGAGTAAAATTTATATCAATTGTATGTGAGGTATGGTAAATTTGTGATGTTGGAGGTGATGTTTGTATAATTATTGGTTCTATATGCCCCAATTCTATGAGATGGGATGCGGAAGTGTCTTGAATAATGCAAAATGTTTAAAAGGAGTGATGGTTAGGGGTTTGTATTGAATAAATAAAAATGACTAATATCCTCATATTAGTCATGTTAACCACATTTTCCTCTTTGTTGTTATGATATATAGTACATTCAATGTTATTGGTAGTAGGGGTAGGTTAATCAATGTTGTCTTCATGATTAGGAAGAGGATCCTTATAAATAGTTAAATGAGCATTGGCTTGGTTTAAAGATTTATTTTTAAGTTTTGTTTCATGATCTTTAAGTTCTATGTCATAATATTATTGAAGTTCACGTATAAGGGATTCATGTTCAATTTTTCGTCTAAGGAGAAATTCTATAGCAAGATTTATTAATTATCTAAAAGATTCATGAGAATGGCCCCAACTTACATGAAACCAAAAAAAATGTTTTTATCATACCACGTTTTCATAGGACATGTAGGGTCAATATCTTATGGTAAAGGTCTTGGAAGAAATTTTTAAATTTTTGATAATGAAACAAGTTGGTGCACATTGGTATGATTGCCTTTGAGATAATGTTGGATTATGATGAGAATTGTTATTAAGTGGAGGAACATATTTTATGGTATTGTTTGGAGCAATATCTTAGATGTTTTTTTATGGTGTCATAAGTATCTATAACACCATAAATGGTTACATCATGATTTTTAACTTTTATGATCATGTGATTTCCCATTGTAGGTTAGGGAGGTTCAAATTGATGTATAAGTAAATATTGACGTTAGCTTGGTCAAAGGCCTATTCCAAATTTTTTCGGGAAAGATTCCTAACATGATATTGTAATTTAGGATGAGTAGAATGAGTATATAAGTTGAAGAGGTTATAATTTTCCATATTATTCTACGTTTTATTAGACAAAGATTTCCATCATTTTGTGAAAACTTGTGACATTTCAGTTTTTAATTGTTTACAATTGATGAAATGAGTAAAGCTATTTTAAAGAAGATCACTAGTTTGGAATTATTAAACAAATTAATTGACCAATTAGTATAATATAGTAATGGATTTGATTTTAATTTGATTATTCCAATCTAAATCATCTCCTAAAAATATTTTATCCAAGAGTTTAGTGGAAATGAAAGTATTAAGTTTAACCCGATCTTTAAAAATGTTTCCAAATGTTTTTAAATGCAAGGTAGGATCTATAGATCCATTATAAGTGTCATGTCCCCTTTTCAATTGACATGTTCTGAGTTCATGGTTAGCCTATTATACGACCCTCGTAGGCTGATAGGATGGTTAGAGGGTCTTGATGGAGATTGGTGTGGCTTTGTTTAGTAGAATTTTTTTAGTTGGCTTTCGTTTGGGCTCGATCGGACATATATTGAGGGAGATATTAATATTTGATTGATTTAATCAAATATTAATTATTTGGTCTAATTTTAATTTAGAAACCCTAATTATAATTTAAGAAAAACCCTAATTAGGGCAAGCATATATTTTTGAGGGTATAAGGGTTTCTCATGGAGGCCATTGTTGATTATGCATTGATTATTGATTTTGATATTGAAAGAATTCTTCTGTGAAGACTGAGCCAAGGGTTCCAAGATTCCATCTACATTGGAGAATGTTCCCTCTTTAGTGTGTGTGATTCAGAGGCTGTGAAATATCAGCTGATCTAATGCCAAATTGAGAGATAGCTTCATATAGAAGTTATCATAGAGGTTTACAGATTTGAGAGGTAACTTCATACAGAAGTTGTCATAGAGCTTTCCAGGTATTTATTTTATTATGCTTTTGATTCAATAAATTATACAAATAGAGATATTCTATATTTAGAGCCAGATATCTTCAGATCAAGGGTTGAAAATAGACAGGTTATGCTTAATTGGCGACCGTACGAAGTCCGTACAGGTCTGTACATATCCACGCAGACATCGACCTCGACAGATAGAGATTTCCAATGACCGACATCGGCCGACTGAGGACCGATGTCGATAGAGAAGGACCTACAGAGACTAACATCGGCAGTATATTGACCGATGCCAGCGACTGTGTGTTCGACACAGCAGGCTGAGACGAGACAAAATTCAGGTTTCATTTCCAGATTTGTAGAAGATCAGGGTTTTAAGACCAGATTTTAATATTCTTTTATTTATATGAGAGAAGACTATAATTGGAATTATTTGAACAACTGATAAGATAGTTGTTGGCAGATAATAGATTTACTGTGGTTTATTGTTTATCTAAATTTATTCTGCAAGATTGTATCTTTGTTTAGAACTATTTGTGTTTCTATATTCCCTCTTGGAAGGGGACATTATAGTGGTATCAGAGCTTTTGCTTAGAAAAAGAACCCCTAAGAAAGGGACATTATAGTGGTATCAAAGCTAAATCCTGCCATCCTCAGGGTTTGAAAGTCTTATGCAGCCACAAGAGTTGGGACCACACAGGTATAACACACGCAGTAGAGCCTTGCTTGAAGGTACCCAATTGTTAGAATAGCAGTTGTTTATCATGAGTGACAGACATGAGGGTAGACCACCTAGGGGCCACTGACATAATGATGATCCAGGTACCAGAGAAACCTACCATGAGATGACATAGGCACTACAGGCACTCACTACTATGATAGAGAGGATGAATGCACCTGATAAATAAAATGGGGACCAAAGGGATGATAGGAGTGCTATGGTTAATCAGAGACCATAGCAGACCCTCTCCAGAATAGCTGATAGACCTACACATCCTACATTTGTTCAAGAAGAACCAGAGGCACCAGCAGAGGAGGAGGTAGGAAATTCCCCATTTGTAAATGTTTACATGGCTGTAAATGATGAGTGGGACTTATTACCTCCTCATGTTCAAGAGAAGACATCCTTTGATCATTTTGTTCAGTTGAGGAGAGAGCACTACACATTAGTTAGACAGGACAGGAGGCCTAGAGTTCAATTCAGTGAGCTAAAGAAGGCTACTGGTAAGCTTTCTTTTACTACTTTTGATGGTAGTAGCAAGATGACAACTCAAGCTTGGGTTCATAAGCTTGACACATTTTTGGCATTGAGACCAATGTCAGAGATAGAGGCCATCAAATACGCCACTTTGCACTTGGATGGAGTAGCACATGATTGGTGGTACCATGGTATGGTAACACTTCAGCATAACCAGGTGACAGAGTACCAGGACTTTGTGGATAGATTGGTTGAGCGGTTTGACAGGAAAGATCCTGAGGTTTACTTTTGAGATCTGGCATAGTTGAGATGAATAGGTAACTTGGAGTCCTTCATTGATGAGTTTCAGAGATTGGCAGTCATGGTGCCCAATATTTCTAAGCGTAGATTGGTAGTTCTCTTCATGGAGGGATTGACAGAGCCATTGAGAGGTTGGATCAAAGCCTTTGATCCTCCTTCATTACAGGTAGCTATGAAGAAGGCACATAGTATGGAGATGGCAGCCCCATCCCATAAATTTAACTCCAAAGGTACTTCTTCATCTAGAGACCATAAGTGCTCTAATGTAGATACAAAGAGATCGGATTTCAACATAGATAAATCAAGTGTAAAGAATGATTCAAAGGCCAATCCAGCAACACCACCTTTGTATCGTGAGGTGCTTAATGATCTACGTAGGAAGAAGCTTTGCTTATACTACAAAGGTCCATATGATATCCATCACGATTGCCCTTTGAGGCCTAAGGGCAAGGCGAATCGTGTGATGTGGGCATATTATGAGGATTCAGATTCGGAGGATTATGAATAGAAAAATAATTCTAAGGAAGCAGAGGCTTCAGAGCCTAAGACAGAGTTATAGCTTCACATACAGGAGGCACGCCTATCTAGTATTCAGTCGGATGAGTCATTCAGACTTCGTGGAGTTTTGGCAGGGCAGAAGGTCATCACCCTTCTTGATATAGGAGCCACACATAACTTCATAGATGCTAGATTTGTGGAGAAGCGTCGACTCACTACCGAAGATTTTGAGTGCATCAGAGTTAAGGTAGCTGATGGTCACACTCTTAGGTGTGAGCATATGATTAGAGACCTCCCATTGCGCCTGAACAACTACGAGTTCAACGCTGATTATTATGTGGTGAACATGGGGGATATAGACTTAGTCTTGGGTATGAAGTGGCTTCATTCATTTGAGGAAGTTACTCTTCGTCTCAAAGACATGGAGGTTCTCTTTGATGTTGATGGGAAGACACATATTCTTAAGGCAATATGGGGCAGTAGATTCAGATATATGTTTTTTCATCGGATGGAGATGCCTATACCACATGACATGATAGAGGGCGATGACGAGTGCACATTGGCACCAACATAGGAGAGATATGAGGACAAGCTTGGTCTTGAGGTGAGTCCAGTTCAGGAGTTAGCACATGTGGTAGGGACTCAATTGTTTGTTATATTCGGGTCATAGGTTGATGATGATATGACTATTTTTAGCCTTCACAATCCATTTTTAGATATTATTCAGGTAAGGAGTTTGCTTGCTGATTTTCATTTATGGATTGGATGTTGGGGTGCCTATCTTAGTACTAGAGATGATGTGATGCCACTAGATGAGACTTGGGATGGACATGGCATGGAGTTCGTGTTAATTGATAGTGGTGGAGATCATGACTATATTTGGGATCCAGGTGGATTGATTGATCTATCATTCAACGATTGCTTGAGGGCAAGCAATTTTAGGAGGGGCGGATTGTCATGTCCCCTTTTTAGTTGACATGTTCTGAGTTCATGGTTAGCCTATTATATGACCCTCGTAGGCTGATAGGATGGTTAGAGGGTCTTGATGGAGATTGGCGTGGCTTTGTTTAGTGGAATTTTTCTAGTTGGCTTTTGTTTGGGCTCGATTAGACATATATTGAGGGAGATATTAATATTTGATTGATTTAATCAAATATTAATTATTTGGTCTAATTTTAATTTAGAAACCCTAATTCTAATTTAAGAAAAACCCTAATTAGGGCAAGCATATATTTTTGAGGGTATAAGGGTTTCTCATGGAGGCCATTGTTCATTATGCATTGATTATTGATTTTGATATTGAAAGAATTCTTCTATGAAGACTGAGCCAAGGGTTCCAGGTTTCCATCTACATTGGAGAACGTTCCCTCTTCAGTGTGTGTGATTTAGAGGCTGTGAAATATCAGTTGATCTAGTGCCAAATTGAGAGATAGCTTCATATAAAAGTTATCATAGAGGTTTACAGATTTGAGAGGTAACTTCATACAGAAGTTATCACAGAGCTTTCTAGGTATTTATTTTATTACGCTTTTGATTCAATAAATTATACAGATAGAGATCTTCTGTATTTAAAGCCAGATATCTTCAGATCAGGGGTTGAAAATAGACAGGTTGTGCTTAATTGGTGGCCATACGAAGTCTGTATATGTCCATACATATCCACGCAGACACCGACCTCGATAGACAAAGATTTCCAGTGATCGACATCGGCCGACTGAAGACCAATGTCGACAGAGAAGGACCTACAGAGACCGATGTCGGTAGTATATCGACCGATGCCAGTGACTGTGTGTTTGACACAGTAGGCTGAGATGAGACAGAATTCAGGTTTCATTTCTAGATTTGTAGAAGATCAGGGTTTTAAGACCAGATTTTAATATTCTTTTATTTATATGAGAGAAGACTATAATTGTAATTATCTGAACAAGTGATAAGATATTTGTTGGCAGATAAGAGATATACTATGGTTTATTGTTTATCTAAATTTATTCTGCAAGATTGTATCTTTGTTTAGAACTGTTTATGTTTCTATATTCCCTCTTGGAAGGGGACATTACAGTGGTATTAGAGCTTTTGCTTAGAAAAAAGAACCCCTAAGAAAGGGACATTACAATGGTATCAGAGCTTTTGCTTAGAAAAAAGAACCCCTAAGAAAGGGACATTACAATAAGTCATAGTGGGAGTGATACCCCATATGTTAATGTTGGATATTTTATGTAAAGGAGGTTCATTTTTTAAGTGTTTATTATTTTTTTTGATAAGTGGGAGTTGTGGTATGAGCTTACCATGTGAATCCGTAAGGGGGGTAGGGGGCATTAGGATTGTGTGCTCCCCATGGAGCATGTTGGGGTTGGTTTAAGAGATGTAACAAGTGATTTTGAATTCTAATAATTTGATTTACATTATTAGTGTCAAATGTATGCATTTTGTTAAGAATTTGTATAAAGGTTGATTAGTTTGAGCACTATTTTGGCTAGTGGAAGAAGCATTTGATGCATTAGTGCTATGTGAGGTATTAAGAGATTGAGATGCACTATAAGTATGAGATGAAGTAGTTTAATGCAACACATTATTTTAATGATAATCAAATTTTCATGATATACACTAGTAGCATAATAAGCATTAGTAGCATGAAATGCACTAGTAGCATGGGTATGCATGTGGGTGTTTTGAAGATCCCAATTAAAGTTTTAACATAAAATGTTTATGTAAATACTTGGAATGGATGTAAAATAAGACATATAAGCTGATGCCATAGTGTGATAAAGATACGTGATAGAGGGGAAAGGTGTAGATGAAAAAAAGTGACTTGCTCCAAATCCTATGGAAAAACTAGGTGAAGGTGAATGGGTTTTTCCAAAATGATGTCTCATCATGATGTTATAAATGATTTTAAGATGAATACATCTATGTTTAGGATTTATAATTGATGAAAAGGATAATTTTAACTATGTAATCAAATTAATGTTTATATTATAGTGTAAACAAGGGGTTAAGTATCACGAAAGAATAAGGAGGAGTTCCATCGTTAGTAGTGTGGGTGGTATATGGACATTTCTTCCATCTGTGATAGGTATCATAGAGTGTGTTTTATTGAAACTCATCATGTTAATTTGATTTAAGTCTATATCATTATGAAACAAATAATCCATGATAAGTGAAGGAAAGTAAACACTTATTAGAAATGTGGATAGACTTGTATGATACTAGATCAAAGGAGTCTACATTATTTTGTAAGAAAATAAATAGGACATGATGTAAGAGACACAATGATAAAGTTTAATCATATTATAAAAATGGTTCAACTGAGAAATTATGTAAGACACACAATCATATAGGTCAATTGTGTGGTGAAGGTAGATATAATAGTTAGCCTATAAGAGATAGGGTCAAATAGGATGACTATGTTTTATAGAATGGAAATTGTAGGAAACATAATAAAATGATACAAATGTGCTATAAGGATAAATATAGGTTTGTATAGTTATGATTTTTGATGACCTAGTGTTAATCAAAAGAAAATTTGATGTAAACACACATACAACTAGGTTTACCTCATCGATCTAGTTGTGACACACAACACAAAAATTATACCAATGATGTCTAATACAAGTTTTTAAAAATAAAATATTATTGACCTAGAGTAGAAGCAATGATAAAAATATAAATGTTAATATATGAGTTCATTCCTAAATTCTTTAAATTATAACTTTAAAAATAATATGTGATAGGGCATTTGGATTTATAAAGTAACTAGAAAGAGGTAAACTAAAGTTGTTTTCAAGTTGTTAAGGATGAAAGGAATATATATTAGTGATGGTACTAGTTTTGTATTAGGTCTTATCCCCTCATGTAAAAATCCCAAAATGATAAGGGTGTTAGGTGATTTGACAATATATATCATCAACCACATATTTATACTCAGCTAAAAACTAATTCAGCTTCCCCCTTGGTGATGACATCCAAGTAGGTAGACCTTGGGTGGAATTTATTTAATGATTGTTAATATTTTGTGATTTGGCAATATGTGAATAAAATAAAAATAAATGTGATTAAATAGATAAATTAAATGTTATAATTATGTTATGTGTGATAGTATAAGCAAGAAAGAACTAAAATGAGAGATGAATTAATTACTATCAATGTGAGTAAATTCCTTTCACTTGAATAATACTCGATCGATTAGGTTGATCGAGTATGAAAATAATATAGAATAGAATCAAGTTGATAAATTTTATCTATTAAATAAAGGTCTAAATAAACAAAATCAAACAAGTCAACTAAGTC
Organism: Torreya grandis; assembly: GCA_037957365.1. Lineage (NCBI taxonomy): Eukaryota > Viridiplantae > Streptophyta > Pinopsida > Cupressales > Taxaceae > Torreya > Torreya grandis. Next base: position 274,892 of record JARHVA010002894.1, on the reverse strand, counting down.
TCATGGGCATGAAACAACTATATAACTAAATCGATACAATTGACTTAGTTTACTATAGGATTATAGTTTTTATAGAACTAAAAAATTTGAAAAATAGGACTAAATGAAGAAAAGAAATGAATAAGTTGGTGAGAATGAACTTGATGATTTAATAATGTTGAATTGTTGTTTTGATACTATGTCATCCAAATGAATATTTTTAACCTACTAAAAAGTCTACCGAGTTTGAAAACTTATATGTAGAAATGTAAATTGTATCAATTAGATCAGTCTAGTTGTTTGTAATTGGAGATGATTTGTGAAAATCTAAATAGAGTTGATCGAGTTGACTATGTGTTAAAACCCATGAATGGAATGTTAGACCGAGTTGATAAAATTTATCTAGTAATATATAAATGAAATAAATAACAAATGAAAAATAAGTGAAAGAGTGAAATAAAACATGTAAGGGTTAGTTTCACATCGGGTACACCAGAATGTATATAATACAAAGTGAAGCTGATCTATAAATATATCCTAGCTCAATGAAGATAAATAAAACTAACCCTTCCACTTGTTGTTACATTTATATAATTTAGGTCATAATGAATATTGATCTACTAGACCTAACTAATGGGTTTCTAACCATACAATATCACTATATAGGGTTCCAAAGCCTCTAGTTGAGTAATACCACATAATAACTAGGATAGATAGGTCTTATGGTTTATAACAAAGTAAAGTTAACCTAATATAGTGATCACTAAATCTTATGGAATAAATAGGGGATAATAAACATAAATAATAAACATGCAAATAATAACTCTACTCAAGTCAATATAGAGGTAATCCTAAGCATGTATAGATAAATACATTCATAAACCATTAAAAATGAAAATCTATATACTAACAAAAGAGCAGTAATAATTAAGAATAATTGGCTTGAATATTAACCCATTGAGTCACACTCTTTCCCTTCATTAATGTTTCTTTGCAATAGGTTGTTGTGTTTTTTAAGGATAACAAAGATAGGTCATCTCTAGGATAAAAGACTTACTATATGCATCCAAAAGACTTTTGCCATAAGAGAAGATTCTTCTCCAAAGGAAGTATGAAACCCTAAGCACCCAGTTATGAAGTATAATGGTGGATAAGTAGATTAAAAAGTGTAAATTAATTATCCTCTTGATTGGAAATAGGATGAAGGATGTGTTTATATAGCTGAATGTAACACTAAACCCTTCCAAAATTGTAGTCGACATAGTTAACCTTGTTGACTTAGTTAAAAAATAGAATAGCTAGACCTTGCAGTAAGTTGACTAGACTAAATTAGTCCCATAATGTTCTTAATTACAATTACTAATTTGACCCATTCTATTATGTTTGGTAAATAGTAAAAGGGGGTTTTAATTTAGGTAGGGGATATTTAAGGTGGTGAATTGATTAGAGGATTATGTAAGGGAGGCATAAAAGTTTATGGAAACATACATGAGGTACTTATGTTGGTTTTAAGTGGTGGTAAATGGAACAAGAATATTTTGAAGCACCAATGGTCTACCCACCTCTTTCCTAGTGTACCCTTTAAGGAATGTACTTAGACAAATTGAGAATCGATGGGTTCCTATAAGAAAGAAAGCATCAATAATTGATAATTTTTTACAAATGTTGTGTGTACACATTTTACACCAATAAATAAAAAATCAAGATGTAAAAATAGGATATAAAAATACATAACTCCTTCACAAAGGTTACATAATAGGCATGTAACTCTTAAGTCTAAAATAACCAATAAAAGAGTATAATCCACTACCTAATGATAATGGAAAAGAGTAACTCCCTATGTCAAAGCACACATAATTAAAATAACTCAAGTGTAGGAACAATAAAAATAATAAAATAAAAGGAAAATAAATATTCTACACTAACACTCTCCATAAACACAACTTATGTGGGTAAAATAAATGGGTTCTAACAATAAGGCTTGATGAGGTACCCATGTACAAAGAAACTCTCATAAATTGGATAAAATGAAAAATAAATAGAAATAAAACTCCTAACAAAAGAGATATAGGAATAGAGTACTAAAATTCCCCACTAGAAGCTACAATTGCCTATAGTCACCCATTATCTTGCAAAGGAGATCTCTAGAGTGACGCCAGATTAGAAGTATAAGTAGTAAAGAGTAAATCACCATATAATAGTTCATGTGTCTCCCAAATTCCTAATAAATATGAAACCAAGGTGTCGTTACTATATAAGTAACTATTCTCCTCATGCATAATAGGTGGGCCAACTACTCCATACAATGATGGTGAATCAAAAGCAGAGGCTAAGAAATAATGTGGATTGCCTTTTAAATATGTAGTAAACTAACCAATGTTTGATGAGTCCTAAGATAATGTACATATTTATTGAAATGTATGAGGTGAACCATAAGTAGGTAAATTTAAAAATAACTCCTAAACATCTATAAGGTGAAAATTATATGGTGGAGAGGTGTCCCCATCACTACTGTATTCATTTGTGTTAGAAGAAGAGCCCTCTATAGAAAAAGAAACAAAGAATGTTAAAACACCATTATCGAATGAAATATAAAAATAATTCAATAAATAACAATTTATGCATGTTTTCTATGGTGATCTAGAGTTACCACTAGACAAATAAATAAATCAGAGAAGACAAATAAGGCATTTATCTTCTTTGAAGGCCCCATCTAACAACTTTTTAAAAATGCTTGTTCTTAGTTTGTGAAGTAGGATGTTTGTCAATGCACTTTGCTCATTCCAATGATATATCCCCTTATCCACCAATATTTTTGATCAATCAATATGAATAAAATGTGAAGCTCTTAGCATGATGTTGTTAGTATATCTTTGCACAATAAATCTTGACAATGTACATGGAGGCTCTTGTATTTATACTTTTCCTAAAATGATACCGATTACCCATCTCAATATCAAGATGTGTGGTCCAATATTGATTAAAATTTGGACACCAAATGTAATTAATATTTTTGAGGAATGGAGTAATTAATAATCATGGCTCAACATTTCTAGTTTTTATTGCATTTATGTTGATATTTTTTATTTTTAACTTTGTGACCAATGATGTCATCTTTTTAAATGTTTGTTAAATTTTAATTTTCCAAAATTAGATATTAAATAATTTTATGTGGATTTTGACTTAAGCATTTAATTAGATTTGATTATCTAAGTGAATCTAATTAGGCTTTCTACAATTCTTAGAATTTGATTAGCTATCATGCCTCTTAATCAGAGAAATTAATTTGTTAGGTCATACTTTGAATAGAAATAAATTATAATAAGGTGATGATTAATTATAGGTAAATTCCTAGATTAGGGACATATTATTATGGTTCAACAATTTGATGTTATGTGTGCAAAACAAAAGAGTTTTTGTGGTTTTGGTACAATTTATGCATTATTGTGACAAGTCATTAAGATTTTAGATTTTTACATGGCAGTGGTGAGAATTGAGTGTCTATATTTTTACTTTGTTTTATAAGGTGTAAAAACACACTAGGAACATTAATATATTTACAAAGAATGAAAAAATGGTTTGAAATGAAGTTGAAAACAATTTAGCTAAAGAAATAAATAGTGACCCATGATGCACCCTCAAGAGGGTAGGTAGAGATGAAAGACATGCATGGGGTTTTAAAAAGGAGATAAAATAAATAAGTAGAATAAATATATTAACCCATGGATGAGGTAAATCAAAATAATCTAATGTTGGTACTTTCTAGTTTCTAATGGTTAAGGAAAAATAGAAATAAATTGGCCCCAAGAAGGGGGGAAGTGGGAAGGATACATCCCAAGACAAGAAACACACTTTAATCTACCTTGAATAAGGTGAAAGATTAGAGATTAGAATTATAATAAAGAATTTATGATGGATTTGGCCCCAAAAATGGTTGTCATGGTTGATTTATAATAATGTGCCCTAGTATGGCATATTTGATCATGTGATTTATAATAATGTGCCCCAGTATGGCAGATTTGATCATGTGATTTATAATAATGTGCCCTAGTGGGGTAAATTTGATCGTTTGATTCATTGAATTGACCTAATAAGTTATTTTTTATTATTTATCAATCTAAATGGGTTTACCTAGTAGGATATATTTAAATTTGGAGAAATGTCGATTAGGGACATGATAAATTGGTTGGAGAATAATAGAGAAGGAGAGTTCTTGTTGCATCATTACTAATTAAACTTCCAATGTCTATATTTTTTATATAGTAACCAAATGGTATACACCATGATATAAAATACCATGATGTCTAATCCTTAATGCGCATAAGGATCGACCCTTGATCTAATAGACAAAAGATAACCTCATGCCAATGATAAAAACTAGGATGGGAATGTTAGTGTATGCGAATTGATAGACTCAATTATAACCGCATAATAAAAAACACCATGATGATGACCTTGTAAACATTGTAGACTGATTTAGGTAAAAAAATCAAAGGGAAACAAATAGGCATACACCAAAACAAACAAACATGGACTGAAATAAAATCAATAGAAAGCATCCAGTTTCTCAAAGAAACACATGAAGAACAATGCAAATACCCCAAACATTGCTAGTAGATCCATGATTCCCCCTCAAGAGGAGAGAAGATAAATTATTTATTTCCAATAAGGCCCTCTAATATAATAAATAAACATGTGTTCTAGTAAAAGAGGCTGAAAATAGAGTAATTAAATTAAAATTCCTCAAAATGGATAAACAAGGAAAAAATGCGCCTTCCAGAAAGAGAAAAGGCTCACAAATAGGTCCAAGGGATAAAAATTTAGAATTTTGAATACAAATTCACCCCTAATGGGTGAAAAACATTCATTTTAATCCTGCATTATTGCAATTCAGAGCTTTGATTTTTACACAGCAGAGAGATAAAAGAAATGGTGAATATCCCTCACCATAAACACCTTGGGGAGCAGATTTGAGAGTATCAACAATTGCTAGAGATCAAATCATTAGTAAGTACCCCTTTTATTTGACTACATTCATATTTATATCATTTTTCAATAATGATAAGTATACGAAAAGGCATTTTCACCATTCTTAAAAAGGGAAAAATAGTAAAATCACTAACATAAATGGTGGGAATCCCACATGAACAAGGATATCATGATCATTTTAGTATAATCATCTATAAAAGTAACATTATACAAAGAACCATTAAGAGATACAACTTTAAGAGGTACTGCAACATCACCATGAATTAATTTTAGAGAATGAGAGAAGTCCACATCATGACTCTTGTGAAATGGACTAGTAAGCAACCCTCACAAATTTCATGATGAAAAGAGATAAAAGGTAAACCAAGAAAAAAATATTATGAGAACATATATCATGTGAACTTATAAAATTAACATGTACTAATATTTCATGCCATAATTGAGATTCATTCTTACTATGATACAAAATTAAATATACTAAAGAACTAGATTGGTTTCTAATTGACCAACTATCTTAAGTAATTTTGAAATGAAATTATCATTCTTAATTTAACAAAAATATAATAATTTTTTCTTAAGCTTAGGTACATATAAAATACCATTAATAACAACATTCATAAATTTTGCCTTTCCTTGCTTAGTTGCTTCTAAAAATGAGTTATCTCATAATTAAATATTTTCAAAGATATCACTAGAATCATACAAAATATTAGATAATCAAGTCATATGGTGTTATGCACCACTATATATAATCCATTAATTCTCATTTAAAGTGAATAAAATAACATATAATAACATTAGAATTATGATTTTGATTGTTATTCTAATTAGGGTTCTTATTATTTTATTTGTTTTGATTATATTGATTTCCTTTGTTATTTTTACAAGATTTATTTTTAACTCTTTATTTATTTTTATGACAAGTTTACCTGCTATGACCAAATTTACCACATAGATTATAATTTCCATTAAACTTAGGTTTATGATTCTTATTAGCATATTTCTTGCTCACATTTTTGTCTTTAATAGAATCAAGGTTAGGTTTTCAGTTTTTATTATTCTAAAAAATAGGGTTGAGAATGAGAAGGGACCGAGTGGCATTCCCTTTATAATCAAAATTATACATCACTTGCTCTTATTGAATCAAAAGAGCCGATAGGGTAGTGAGTTCTGGGATGTATTTCTCTATTTGGTCTTTTGAATTTAGAATTGAGATAAAATTACAAAAAAAGTCATGAATGTTAAGCAAAAAAAAATACAAAAACTTATCTTGAATAGTATTAAATTCATATTCATATAATTGAGCTTTAATTTTCTTTATTTTAGTAAGAAAATTAATAACTTTTTTACCACCTCTCATAGGTGTATTATTATTTGAGTAAGGTTATTATTTATCCATTTAAATACATATCATTGCATAAGCCTTATGTTTCTTTTGATAGCTTATTTATGGATGTGAGCATGTGAACTGCTAACAATAACATATATTTAAATGCATATTATCTAAAAGGTATTTTTTGGTTAAAAATGGTTTAAAATGTAAGGATTTGACAAAAAATACTCATAATACATCTCCAATACTTTATTCTAAACCAATAATTCATAATAATGAACAATAAATAAAAGCCTTAGATAGAGGAAAAAATAAGATTATAGAATAACTACTATAGTAAAAACATCTACTTATAATAAGATACAACCAATTCAATTTTATCACATTAGAGATCAACCACATGATATATTACATACATTACTAGATAAGTAGTTGATCACTCTTCCTTCGAATTATTATCATTCATCACACATATTTGAGAAGATAAAATGGAAAGCATTTTTCACTTACCATGTTATTAATGGGCATCATGATATGATTGTTATGAATTGTGATAAAGTATTATGTCCATTGAAAATATTGGAGTTATTATATTTTATACAAAGACAATCCACACTAAGATTATGGTTCTTGATATCATCGTATCTTACAACATGTTCCTTGGTAACCCATCGACACATCATATGTGTGTGATTGCTTATTCATGTAGTTAGTGCATAAATTATATAAATAATGGAAATTCTACACAAAAGAAGTTAATACTAATCCATGCAGTATTCAAATACCAAATCCCAAATCTCAATATCATATTCTGACTATTTCCCATATCAATAGTCCACCTCTCCTTGAATTTGCTAACATGCATTCTAACTTACATGTCACTCTTGTTAATTCAAATGATGATGAAATAAATAAATTAAAAAATTCTTACAATACCAATTGATTACTTCCTTATATAGTAGAATGGTTCCCTTATTATTTACTCTCATGTGATCGTATCATTCTCTTAGTTGATAATACTATTGGTACTCGCCCTCCATGAAATTCATATAAAGCCTCTTAAATAAGATATGGTTTCACTTGTAATGAATATGGAGTACTAAAACGTTTTCAAGATCTTTTAACTATGTCCCCTCATAAATTTAGAAACATAGTTATTTACACCACTAAATCTCCTATGTAAAATGATGCATGAACTATTTATCACACCTATGATGATAATTATATCATGCTCCAAGTGATTTAACTTTTAAGGGATTATGGAGTTTAAATCCTAAAATGTTTAAGGGTATGAGTATAGTAAATCAGGGGGAAAATATTCAATAAATACAACCATTAATTTATAAAAGAATTAACTTGATAGATAAATTAAAAAATAACACTGAATGACACAAACAAGTAATTAGTTGGAAACTGACTAAGATGGATGATTTGGGGCTAAAAATAGGTGTAGAAGTTGATATGAGTGTCACAAACAAGATCCAAGAGTTAAAAACCCTCTTAGATAATAATGTAGTACCTTAGATAGTAGCACACTACACTAGTGTCCTACTTACCATGCTAGTATCCCTTTTCCATAAACTATATGATCTTTTGGGTGTACTTATGGTTGAGTATGATTTTCCTATACATCTTTGGATTTTCCCTAATTCACTATCTATGTGCTATTGTTGACTAATTTAGGAATAAACCCTAGACCTTCATGTTGGTAGGGTATTTGACTGGCTCAAATAGCAAGTGTGATGTTATATGGGTATGATGGACATCCTCAACATCCCACTATGTTGAGAGTTTCATACATACCAATGCCTCGAGAGGGGATCAAGCTTGATGTAGTTCTCCCAATCTAAGTGTTAGTTCAAGTGAAAGTGAATGCTAGTATAAGTGTTGAACTGAGTTCTTTGAGTGGGGATCAAGACTAGAACTCTGTGTATTGTGATTTTAAGATGGTTGTAGATGATTGTATGTATAATTAGGGTATAATAAGGATCAAATACCTTGATTTTGCACTACTTGTCTTGAGCTTATTTGTGAGTATTTTCATCTAATTTCCATCTAGTGGATAAAATGCTAAAAGACATGTATTTATATTGATCTAGTGCTTGTCTAGAGTGTGAAATAGGTCTAGGTTGACCTTAGCTGTCTTAAGAATTTAAAACATATCCATTGATATTGAAATTAGGAAAGGGACACTAGCATAGTCCCTTGGTCACTACTATAGTTCATAATGTCCAAACAACCACACTAGTGTATAGGTGGTAAAAGCTAGTGTAATAGGGGCCCTGATCTTTAAAGTAAGGTCTTGGACTAATTTTGAGATGTCTAAGGATGTGTAATACCCAAAAGAAGATGTATAAGAGTTGAAAGAGGTCATTAGATAGGTCTAAGGATAAACTAGGGATGGATGGCCTCAAGTGACATTCATTACAATCAAGTGATCTTTTATATGACTTCTTTCTTCCCCCCTCCCCCCCTTAATTCTATAAATGCAACAAAGTGAAATGATTAAGATAAAGGAAAAATAAGCATACTTATACTTAACTAAGAGTAAAAACCCTTGAATATGGGTTTGAGGATGTGAATCATGGTCCATTTCATATCCTACAAATGAAACATGGATGAATCAATCCTTACTTAAGAAATATCAAAAACAAAGAGAAAACTGAGTAAAGAGATAAGAGAAAGAGGAAAGGAATGAATACACCTCGCTAGGTACATGAACTAATTTAAAAATATGGTAACATCATGTGTGTAGATGGTGATCAAATGGTGAATAACTTGGTATGAGCTGATGGATTGCTTAGTACCCATGTGTGGGTGGTTCAAGAACTCAATCTATTTTTTACTCCATCATTGCCTACCCCTACTTGGTGGATCATACACTATGAATAACGTAGACTATATTGATGACTTGTCTAACCCTCCTATGTATGTAGATAAAAAACTCAAGTAGGTTATAACTCCATCATTGTCTATCCATGTGTAGTAGATGTATATGTAACTAACACTTTGAAATATAACTAAATTTATGTGATGTAATTGAAACTATGTAGGATGGCCCTAGGGACATTTAGAAACTTTGAAATGAAAAATGGCCAAGGAGCCTCTTGACAATTCAAGAATGTATCTTAAGGATTAAATGAAAATGCCAACAATTATAGATTGAATAAGGCATCAATCTAGTGCCTAACTAAATCATATGCTGCTTATTTTATATAATGCAAATAATGACATGGAGTTTGTCATCTCATCTGATCAACTGGTGCATAAGTGAGCATACAAAAATAATGTGCCATGAACATGCCCCCAATATAATATCTATGCATACAAATTCTAGAATAAGTTATAATAATCTATATTTGAGCATATCTAAAACTAAAATGGGAGTAATCATGGCATTCATGATGTCCCCAATCTAAGCAGGTATGATTCTATGTAAAATTGAGCATAAACTGATCAAATATGATAGCATGTGACTAAAAATATATAAATCTAGACTGTGACTTATGTGTTCTTATGTAAAGTATGGTTTTTACTATTTTTAGGACTATTGTATAGTAGAGTGGTTATTTGTATAGTAGTGCACTATACTAGTGTCCTCTACTCCATGCTAGTATCCTTTTGTGTTTTTAAGTGGAAACTAAAACTAATGTGTTTAACTATTTTACATAGTATGTTTATTAATTTTGAGCTCTATAATATGTGTCTATGTGTTAAAAACTATTTATGAGTGCACTCAGATGACCTAATATATGTGAAAAACCTCTATGAATGTCCCCTCTTTTGAGGGGAGTTATTCAACATGTGTAATAATTATCCTAAAAATAAAATATATGCAACTTGTGTTAAGCCTAAGAATATATGTTATATGTGTAATAAACTAATATAATATGTATACATGATATCAAAATGTAAGATAATCTAAGCATAAGCTTGTAATGTGTGATGTATGTTAGGTCAAACATTCACAAAGTTGTCAGAATAGAAATAACAATGTAGGCATATATATAGGTAAAAAATCTAAGTAATAATCTATGTAACTATGTAGGGGGATTGGGTATGATGTCCTTTAAATCACCCAAGGAGGAAGAGGATATATATGAGGTCCCTCATGGTATCAAAAAATTAATGTATATGTAATAAATAAGAGACATGTGTCATGGCCATGACACATACATGAAAGCATACATACAAACACATGAGGCATGGAAACTAGGCCAAGGGGCCACAATATAAGGGATATGCGCACATGCCACTAAATATAAGAAATCAATACATAAAAGTACATGTTTAAATGTCCACATATGTAAATAAAAAGCAGGTGGGCTTACATCCATATGGAAGGAATGTTCAAATGTCTACATACACAATCAAGAAAGCACACATAAGTACAAGGTAATATGTCCAAAGAATACATATAATGAATGGAAGTGGCACAGATCCATAAAACAATGGCATATTCAAATGTCCTCAAGTAGATGTAAAGGCAAAGAGACAACAAAATTTATTCTCAGAAAGCAATAAATAAAAGTATGCATGAACATGTGTTACAAATCCACATAAGAGAAAATATATACATAAACCAAGTCTATAGTAGTAGTAATCATTAGAAAAAACAATGTGAAGTATATGATGATCAATAGCAATATATAAGCATTGCAAAATCTATGATATTGAGTATATAAATATATAACCTACAAAACTAGAAACTAAGCAGTATGATACCCTCAATGTGTGAATGTATCAATGTTGAATCAATGTATGTATGTATGTGCCCCTAGTGGGTAGATATTAGCAAATTTGGATCAGTGTGCTAGACCTAGGTCTTGTAATGATTTACTAACAATCATTAAGAAAAATTGAAGGGACTATTTCAGATAATTTAGACTTATCAATAGTCAAAGTGAAAAAAAATATCAATAATTTGCTTAAATTATTAAAAAAATATAATTTTGAATTCTCTTCAATCTAATAAATGGGGAATAGATCCAAATTATTACCATACTCTCCACATGCAACTTGTGTAGAACCCAAAAACTATTCATTTTCAAAGATTATCTCCCATCCAATTTAGGGACATGAGTCCAAATTATCTAAAATAGTCCTTGAATCATGTATGTATGGTGAACATAATTATACTAAGATATCTATCATATTTAGTCCTTAGCAAATATAGACAATGTAAACATGGATATGTAAACAATTTAAATTTTGTGTTTTTTAAGAAATATTTAAATGTTTTTGTGTTTTGAAAATATTATATTATTTTTATGTTTTTTGAGTATAAGCTATGTACTAAAAATCACTAAAATGAAACTAGGTATAAGGATCAAGATAAAGGAAACTATGTACAGGAAGCATGATAAATGAATCTATGTACATGGAAACTAGGGGTAAATGAAACTATGTATAAGTAGGCTAGAAATTTTTGAAACTATGTAGAACAGGAGTGTTATGGATAAGAATTTATGTGTTCATAAGGAATGGTGCTATAATCCCAACATGTCATTGATGGGATGCTTCTATGTGACATAGGTGGCATTGTCATTTTTTGAATGGCTTTTATCATAATAATCTAGGTTGTTCCAATTGTATTCTTCATTTTGATTAACAATTTTAGGATTATTTATTAGGATATTTCCATATAAAATTTTATCCACTATAGGTATAGATTGTTTTGAAGACTCTATTTTTAGAAACACTCTTTCGAGAATGGTTGTTTGCTTAGCCTACTTTTGAATGTTCAACTTAATTTCTTGCTCTTTTTATAACATTACCTATGCATCTAGATATTTTTCCTTGATAAGTTATATCTGTGAATCATTTTCCTTAGTATGTTACATAAATACTAATCCTTAGTGACCAACATTATCAACTATGAGAATAGGTGTAGTGATGCCTTGGGCATATTTTACCAATTCTTGACCTTGATAATCAAACTCTTATAAATATTTTTACCAAACCCATACTTTTTTGAAAGTGGAATGTCATTTTGGAGAGTTATATTTGTATTCTTAACTTGTATTACTTGTGCTTGTTGTATTGTTTCTTTCTATAATTTTTCTTTGTGAACCTTTCTTTGTTCTAAATTATACTTTGGTAACCACTTTTCCACTATTTATGAATTTGAACCTTTTTGAACATGTTATTGTATCATTGTGGATTACTTAAATGATTTATTTTGTATATTTTAAGCATTATCAATGATGTGTGGTATATGCTTTTTTAATGCCAAACATGAATCTACGTGATGATCATGCAATCTATGGTATATACAATAGTATATAGATCTCCTTACTAGATGTAGAGGAGGTAGGTTGATCAACTTGATTTTAACCATTTACCTTAAAATATCACTTGAGATTAAATTTGATCTTTGAGTAATTTTTGAATCACTATTTTTAGATGCTCTTTTTTTAATTTCTTGTTTTGATATGTAACATTGTTTGTCACAAATTGACTAGGTGAAGATGCATATACATGATCAAAATTAGTGTGTCTTAGAGGCTTTTATTTTTTAATCTTATCTTCCAATACTATATTATTTTCATGTAATATTTGATTTTAGTTTTTCAATTCTAAAATTATCTTTCTCATATTGATAATTTCATCCCTTAGAGTTTCACAAGTGTAAACCCTAGTTGCTTCCAATTGAACATGAAAACACACATCTTGAATAACATATATGGGATGACAAGGGTTTGAAGGATGGATATGCTAAGTATAGACATTTTAAATAGTATCATAGGCTGCAACACCTCTTAGAGGAGTTATATCATGGACATAGTTAGGGGTAAAATAGTTGTCACCCTCTTCGAGATGAGGAGGAGGAAAAGAATCTTTTTTATCTAAGAAATTTTGAAATGCAACTCAGAAGAGGGTTTCTAGGGTATAATACATCAAGTAAAAACCCTAAAACAATCACTAAAAATAGTAAATTAAAGGATAAAAACCCTAATTGCATCTAGGACTAGGGGTTTTATGTTACTCAAAATAAGTTGGGTTTACCAAATAATTTAAATTTTAAGGTATTATGCAATTTAAAGCCTAAGTTGTTAAACAGTCTAAGTATAGTAAATAAGGGGATAAATATGAAATAAATACCTCAATTGTTTTGTAAATTAATTTAATTAATTGATTATTCTAAAAGTAGTAATGAATGAGACATATAAGTATGTAGCTAGAAACTAACTGAGATAGATTATCTAGGCATTAAAAACTAGTGTACAAGATGATCTGAGTGTCATAAATAGGATTCATGTGTCATAAACCCTCCTAGATAGTATTGTGGTGCCTTGGATAGTATCACATTACACTAGTTTCCTCACTATAATGTTAGTGTGCTTAATGCAAAAATGATGCAATCTTCTAGGTGCACCTCTAGCTAAGTCTGATCTAATTGTACATATGTGGATGAGCCCTAATTCACTATATGTGCATTATTTTTGATTTATTTAGGAAAAAAACCTATACCTCCATGTTTATATGGTATTTTAGTGGCACAAATAGCAAAATTATGATGTTAGTTTAGTAGGTGAGATGTCCTGAACATCCTGCTATGTTGAGAGTTACCTATATACTAATAACTTGAGAGGGGATAGATCTTGATGTAGTTATTCCAATCATAGTGTTGGTTCAATTGAAAATGAATTCTATTATGAGTGTCAGCTTGAGTGATTTGAGTGGAAATTGAAACTATAAATCTGTGTATTCTAAGATAAAGATGGTTGTAAATGATTGTATGTAGAAGTAGGATAGAATAGGGATCAAAGACCTTCATTGTTCACTATTTGTTCTAATCTTGTTTGTGGTTCTTTGCATTTGATTTCATATAGTGGATAAATAAATAAAAATCATGTATTTATATTGATTTAGTGCTTGTGTGTAGTATGAAATAGGTCCAGGTAAAACCTAGGTATTTTAGGAATTGAAAACATATCCATTGGGGTTGAAATTAGGAAAGAGACACTAATGTGGTTCCTTGGTCTCTATTGTAGTGCAATAATGTCTAAAGAACCATGTTAGTGTATAGGTGGTATAACCTAGGGGAGTAGAGGTCTAGATCCCTAGGGTAAGGCCTGGGACTAATTTTGAGATGTCTAGGGATGTGTACTACCCAAATAAAAGATAAATAAGGGTCAAAAGATGTCCTAAGATACGTCTAGGTCTAATCTAGGGATACATGGCCTCAAGTGACACTCATTTCACTCAAGTGAAATTTTATATTACTACAACAAACCCAAACAATATATTTATATGAATAACATTATCAAGAGACATTAACAAAAGTATATGACTTTAATTGTGGTGTCCATGTTATTCATATATCACCTAATACTCAATCAAAACCTAAAGGTTATTTACCCTCTATTAATCGAACATTATTAAACACCCCATGGGTAATAAAATAATTTTTTATTATATCATCTTCTGAAAATTTTGCACAACTTAATTTGATGTAACCCACTTTACTAACCATTAATGTTATTTCCCCTTCTTACGATTGTACTGATCAATTGAAACTATCACCATCTAAATTTATCCAACCAAAATAAATTGAGACAAATCTTCTTAAAACATCACCTAACATCCCATCTATTAAACAAACCAATATAATTACTATATATCTTGTTGACTTAGCTCAACCCGATCTCACCAACATATAATCTTTATCCAGTACTTTACTTGAAATTTCCTTAGATGATAAAGCAACTAATGTGAGACAAATACATACTTAATATGATATAAAAGGTAATAAAATAATCAAATATTAAATTAGATGTAAAATATTATGAACCTTTTCCAATGTTTCCCAATGATGAATATATGTTATAACTCCACCATGCTAGAAAACCTCAACTTCCATTCCAACATCACAAGCTTGGTGAATTTCAATAGAAGGTTCTTTATTTAAACAATTTCATTACTAGTATGTATCCTAAAAAATATCTTATTTATTCCTTCCCTCCTACTCTAATTAATTTATAATATGGAAATGTTATTATTATCAAAGAAACTACAAAACTTGAATAAATACACCTACATGTCTTTGACCTATTACCCTATATGAAGAGCTCACTCTTGGAGAGTATAATAATTTTAGTCTCTTCTTTGAAAAATATCATGAAATGTTTTCTTGATCATATTAATACATTCTTGGAATTAATGATATCATTCTTTTCCATAATATCATCACCTACCTAGATGTCAAACATGTATGATAAAAGTAATGACCTTTTCTACCTTATGTCAGAAAGGAATCATCAAATGTTTGGATGATAAATTTATTAAACCTATAGACTACTTAAAATGGGTATAAAAAATGATCCCTATTCACAAAAAATTACCATGTTTATTTTCATATGCATTGGCTTTCACAACTTAAATTTAGCATATCAAAAAGATAATTTTCCCTTACCATAAATTGATACCATTATTGATTCTATTGCTAGTTATGGAATACTATCACTTGTGGATGGTTTATTAAGATATAAAAATTTCACATAAATCTTGAGAATCAATGTAAAACAACATTTACCATATAATGGGCTATCTTTTGTTATGTCAAAATGCCTTTTGGTCTCAAAAATGCTGAAACTACTTATCAATGTGTTATGACCCATATTTTTCATGATCTTATTCACAAAATTGTCAAAACATATGTGGATGATCTCATTGATAAATATAAACATTTTATCACTCATATTCATGATTTATCTATCATCTTTGATGAAATAATTAAATATAAAATTAGACTTAATACCTTCAAATGTGTGTTTAGTGTTATTTCCGGTAAACTACTAGGTTTTCTAATCTCTCATTGGGGCATTGATGTTGATCCAGCTAAAATCATAGCTATTATCAACATGCCTATTCCTCACTCCATTGTATACATATAAAATACCTTGGAAAACTTAGGTTAATTCATCATTTCATTTCAAAATTAGCTTAACACATTTGTGCCATTAATTCCCTTATTAAAAAAAGGTAACGGTCTAGAATGGATACATTCATTCCTAAAATCATTTGATAGCATGAAATAATGATTGATTCATATTTTTAATCTTTTTCTACCTTCAAATTATCATCCATTAATGTTATATACATCATCTACCCCCATATTACTTGGGGCAATGCTTACCCAACAAGAAGATATCGGTAGATAATATGCTATATATTATATTAGTTGAGGCTTAAATGATTTAAAAAAATGTTATATAAAATTAGAATGTGATTATTTATTTATCTATTTCACAGATGAAAAGATATGTCATTATATGCCCCATCAAACTACTTATGCCATTGTCCATTTTGATCCACTTCATTATTTCTTCTCCAAATATTTTTTACTCGGAGATTGAAATGGTAAATGGGTGTTCCTTTTGATGGAATTCAAACTCTAAATTATTATACAAAAAAATATCAAAGGATAGGTCATGAAAAACCAACTTGCAATGACCTCCCTACTAGATACAAACTGCCTTCAATATACCCTTCCTAATGAATATATCCTTTATATATAATGTCTCAACCAAACAATCTCGCTCAAAATTTATTTCCATAACTTCATTGCTAATCTAAAAGCAAATAAACATGAATAACCTGATCTTTCTCATTCTACCATAAAATATAAATTAGTCATTAAATAATTACCAAAATTTACAATTGACTTTTATGGATAAATTTTGACACTTCATTTCATTGGTGAAAAACACCTTCAAAGATTTGGGAAATGCTATGTCTTAATAAACCCAGATGGTAAAATGATACCTCTATCATTTATATTAACCTTTGATGTCACCAATAATATGACTAAATATGTAGCTCTCATACTAAATATCCAAGCTGCAAATGATTTAGACATCCCATATTTACATCGTTTGGGTGATTCATAACTCATATGTTGTCAATTTAGTGGATATTATTAATGTAAAAGTGAAAATTTTAACACATATCATCAAATTGCCATTACAATTACCAAAGAATTCACCTTTTTCATATTTAATGAATCCCATGAGATTAAAATGTTATATAAAATTCTCTCACTTCATTCACATCATTATTTCATCCTCATCGAGTTCTTCATGATTCTCAATTCCTTATTAATATGAAGAAATCACTTTATTCTATATAAAATAAAATTGATCCACTAATTTGTCACATAGAATTTGTCACTATTAAAAAATGGTCATGGCACAAAAATATCATCCAATTCATTGAGCATCATACTTACCCTCCAAATGCAGATTCTTGTGAAAAGTCTCAAATCCAAAAAAACACATACAAATGTGTACTTAGATATAATACCCTTTATTATAATAACATATAAGGCACCATAATCCATTATGTAATTCCATGAGAAGAAACTGATCTCCTTAAATAAGAACATGGGGGTACCTATGGTGGTCACTATAGTGGCCATCCTACATCCCATAAATTCCTACACATGGGTCAATTTTGGCCTACTCTAAAAAAAGATGCCATCAATTTTGTTAAAACGTGTAATCCTTGTCAACTTCATAATGATCTTATTCACTCTCATCTAGATGAAATTCAAACCTTGGAGTCTCCTTGTCCATTATCTATGTGGGGATTAGATCTCATTAACAAATTACCTAGAACACAAGATGGTGATGTATGCATTATCACCCCCATTTAATACTCTACCAAGTGGGTAGAATCCATGCACCTTGTTAACATTATTGGTATTACCATTTCCAAATATATTCTCAATCAAATAATCTATCATTTTGGAGTTCCTCATAACATCATTCCTGACAATGATGGAATTCCAAATATAAAGACATGAAACAACTATTTGTAAAATTCAAAATTACAAATAAATTATCTACACTTTATCATATTCAATGGAATGGTCAAGAATAATCCACCAATAAAATTCTTAACAAAATCTTGTAAAAGACTATTAGAGAATCTTTTATTTATTGGCATCTACAAGTATATCCTGTACTATGGGCTTATTGCACTAGCATATGTACTACCATTGGGTCAACACAATTTTCATTCATATATAGATATGAGTCAATATTATCTCTAGAATTTGAGCTACCATCCCTATGCAGTTATATTCATGGTATTATTCCTGATGAGGAACTAAATGAATCATATCTTCATGCTTTATATTTATTTGATGCGCAATGTATGGTTGCATTATAACATAATCATTAGTACAAATCTTGCATTGCTAAAACAATATAATAAAAAAAAATCAATATTATTGAGGTAGTCTTCAAACTAGATTATATACATGACAAAGAAGTCAAGTATGCCCAAAACTAGTGGGGTCCTTACCTTGTCAAAGATATCCTTTGTCCTAGTACTTATAGATTAAAAACTAATAAAGGACATATTTTCAAAGAACCTACTATCAGTCAATTTTAAAGAAATAGTTTATTTAAATAATTATTATTATTATACATGTTATTTCTCACATATTTCCATATATTGTAAATGCTAACACTTTTTGTAGGTTTTATGCAAGATCGAACATATATAACATTATTATTAGTATCCTTAGTTTTTATCATCAATTGGTATGTCTATCTATCTATACTTATTTTACTTTATGAGTTGAAACATAAGATTATGGATAGGACTTAGTGATCCTCATAAATATCTCTTATTTCCTAGTCCAATCTTGATGTCTCTTTTTTATCATGATTTTTCATTTTAAAAGATTATTTTAATTTGGCTTATCTCTTATGAGTTGTAGTATAAGACATTAGATAATACTAGGCCTTCCTCACAAAATTTTCATTTTATAAAATATTTTTTAAGTTAAGTGTTTTCCTTGAAAATTAGTGCATTGGTTTAAGGATTATGATTTTAGACTTTCAAAATTAGTTATTTTATTTTTTTGATAATAATATTAACAAACTATTTCACATCTTTCCTACTCTAACATTATATTTTATGATATAGAGTCATGATTACCAATCATTGTATCATTTTCACATCTTTTACTATTTGAGGTAACTCAGTCATTCCATGTTATTTCTCATCTTCACCCCTATGTTCATTCCACTTTAGGTGCACCAAGGTTACTTTCAATATATAATTGTTGTTTAACATACAAATAGAAGAGTCTTAGACACTATGTTCTCTAAGTTATTTTGCTTAGCTATCGAGACTAAGTTTTCTAGTGATAGTCATTTTTAACACCCATGTTGAGTTTTCTGAATACATGTGGAGGATGAGTAGAAAAAGCCATAAAAAACTTAAAATCCCTATCATTTAAAATAAAAGGCAATGATAAAAAGGCATTTATAAAATCAAAAGATAAAATCACACTAAAAGATTTAATTATCAAGCACATCTCCTTTTCTAGTTGAATCTCAAATCACACAGTTAATCTCATGATAGATTTCAGGTCTATTGGGGTGAAGTAGGCCAGTAAACTAGGATAAGATATTTCAAATTTCTCTATAGTGTTACCTACTTTCTCTCTCAAATACCCAATATTCACAATAGACTGATGGATATGTAAAGGGTCCTAAGGAACGAGGAACACATTGTGGTAAGGTAGGTCTATTTTATTTTTCAAGCAGACAATGTTCATAAGATAATATTTATACTTCATTAGATAATCCAAATTTATGTGGCTAAGGCAAGTTATTTAGAGTCATTAATATAAAAAGTCCATTTTTTTGGTTAATTTAATTTGACTATCTCATTTTCGATAAAGATTATCTATCTTGGTACCATCTACTTTTATCCCATCACCCATTTCATATTCCCCTTTGACAGGCAATTTTTATTTTACATTTGTTTCCCAATTTTTATATTCCTTTTTATTCATCTTTTCTTAGATATGCTCATAATGTGTTTGTTTTGGTTTAATCTATTTTAGGAACAAAAACTATATCTTTGAGAGACTATGCATTATATCTTTAAATCATTGCCTTATCCTTATTATATTTATTTGGTTTTACTTAAATCTAGTTTATCACATTTTTTATGGACATTTTTTTTCCATTTTTTATTCAATTTTGTCATTGTTGAGGTTTGGATTGTTACTTCTCATTTTTTAATGTTGTTTTATTTTATATTCTTTTATCACATTTTTTCAAGTATGGTTTGTTACTTATTTTATATCAATGTTAGACATATTATTTTATATTTTAGTGTCATTGGTTTGATTTGGTTTATTAATTTTTCTTATTTAAGGTACATTTTTTTGAGTTTGTCAATCATTTAGTAGCCTTGTATCTATTTTTCCTTAGTCTTTTGGTTCTAACTTAGCATTTATAACCATAACTTACCAATTCTCCAAGTGACTTATTCAATTGTGAAAAAAATTATTTATTTTGATTTCCAGGCACTTATTTGCTTCTACTCTTTGGTTTTGTATCATTAAGGTTTATCCAAAGTAGTTAATGTGCCCTTCATGATCAAGACTAAAACTACAACATAAAACCATTTAGTGATAAGGTAAGTCAATGTATGCATATGAGACTTTCATTTATTTTTAAAAAAAATCTTTATAGTCATTTCAAAATAAAAAAATGTGTTTATATTTCTTTTGGCAAATTATTAACTCAGCATTGTATATTGATATGTTCTTTCTCAAATCACCATCCCATGTTACAACTTTGTGATATGCTATGAGATTTGAGTGCAACATATGTATAGACAAAAAAAAAAATTAGACTTTACCATTTATTGATGATTTATCTCTTGCAAGAACGTATTAATTTTCAATCTCTCTAAGATTGTATTTTAAAGTGTGTACCATGAAAGGGCTGGATAGAACTATGTGCTTCACAAGATTGTTAGTCCTTATACCATTACCTAAATATATTACAATTTACTTTTATCTAACTCCCTAATCAATTAGAACTTACTTATACACTCCTCTAAAAAATTCACCTTCCTAGATATCCCCTAGCTAAATAAAGAACTTTTTTTACTCATTTTCCTAAGATGTTAGCTTGATCGATCTTATTAAGAATTTAATGCACATTATGAAACTCTATCATCCCAACCAACCTAGTTTGAGACCTAATGACTATATTTTTTTCCAACAAAATCAACTTGGCCGTCCTTTTTAGTGAAATTATTGAGAGGGTTTAAGACCAATCCTTAGATATAAATACCTTCATTCAATTCATTTCTAAAGATATGAACATTCATTTTCATATTGCTACAACTCACAATTCTATGATTTTTATATTATAGGAGTCATTGCCTAGGGTTTTACCATCGAGGGAAAGAAACTTATCTTGTAGGAAAGTATTGGATGCAAAGTACGTGTATTTTATCCTAGATTTGATTTCTATAGTGTGATCCTTACAAAGCCACAACAACCTCTTACAAAACATCATTGGCTAAGGGAGAGATTGAGGTACGATATGTTCAATTCAAAGTAAGTATTCCTAACTTTTACTCTCACATTTAGTAGATAGATATTGCACAAAGTATTAGGATGAATGTTTGACTCCTTGTTTATTTTAAGTCTAAAATAACTTGAGTAGAGTTATAATTACATGTTTTATTTTATTTATTTAATTATCTCCCATTATGTTACAAGCTTTAGTGAGCACTAGATTAGAATTATTCTATGTATTGTAGGCTTAGATAAGGTTATTGCATAATGTCATTTTCCTAGAGGCTTTGGAACCCTCTTATTTGATATTGTGTTGTAAGAGATCCCTTAGTTAGGTTTAGTAAATCCAGATCGATCATGTCCAAATATAAATAACTATGCAATGAATTATTTTAGTAAGATTACCCTCTCCAAGCTTAGAATCTACTAAGTAGGACAACTTGCAAATCCATTCTGATTCTTTCTATATAGTTTTTAGGCCTCTAGAACTAATATTTATAAAATATTTTTATGGGATTTTGAGCATCAGTATATCTATTACTACACCTATACATCTTAGATCTGCTTGTACATCTAAAAACTACAAATATTATCTCTTATTTATGTTGAAATTATCAGAATATCAATTGGCATTGTACTTTCTATATTTTTTAATTATTTAGATTCAATATATTATGTTATTTTATTTGAGTTAATTGGCCTACTTTAGAATAATTTCATTCATCCATTTGATTAGGATACTCTCCTAATAACTATCATCCAATACTAAAAAGGGTTAAACAACAACCATGTCACTTCAAGGACAAAAAGTTAAAATTGACAGTCATCACCACCCATCAAACCATGAAATATGAATGCATTTCAACAACCTATAGTCATCCTCTTTAAATACTTATGACATTGGAAGAGGAGCATGCATTTCTTGTATGGGAAAGTCATGCTCACCCTGACTTTGTGAGAGATTAATATGGGATTGTAAGAGAATAAGAGGCATAGGAAGACTTTTAAAATGGTAAATCACATTGAGGTGTCCCAATGGAAAGACTCATTGTATTTTTGTCTAGTTGTGCCCACTTGTTTTTTCTCTTTTGTGTTTGCCTAGTCCTTGTAACAAAATTTATCAGCATGGCCTTAAGTGGGAATTGTCCTAGGCTATATACAAGACCTTTTGTAAACATTGTAAAGGGTGGCTCTCTCTTGCTTGCTAAGCTATGTTGATAGTTGGCTAGCATACTAGTTAACTACCAAGAGAAGGGATATTTAGATAGAATGCAAAGAGAGACGTTTGAAATTTTATTATGTTCATAGGATTTATTTGTTTATTATGTTTTTTTCTTTCTTGATATGTTATACATTTTGAGTTTTAAGTGATTACCAGAGATATTTATTTGTTTGTTATGAATAGGTTAGACTGTGCACTATTTTTATTCTTGGCATTTCAATTAGTCAATCTTCGGTCTCACTTTATCATAGTTAGATGTGTTGATCACTATTTCTATAACAAACTAGATCTTTATTAAAAAAAATAACAGTAAAATGCGATTTTAGTTATTTCCTGTGATGAACTAATCTTGAAAAGAGATATTGATTAAATTCATTCATAATTGATTAGTCCTCAGACACTTTCTCCGTGTTTATTCAAATTTGAGTCTATGACTAGATTTGAAGATGTTGATTGCCTTATGGTAGATCACAAAGGGCATTGCTTAAGAAAGATCACTACTCAGTTGAAATTTGCAACTTTTTTTTGGTCATACGCTTCCCTCATTTTAACACTTTTTATAGGATTTGATTGTTGTATTATAACATCACTATAAATATGCATCTTTAGGTGTTGTTCTGATCATTCACATGAATCTCCCTTATAAGGTTATAGGTCACATGATTATATTCTTTGCAAACTACATAGGAGAGTCGAAACCTATAATTCGTGCTCTAGTCAAATTACCAATAATCTTAAAATAAAAGAGTGAAAACCTTGAAGTCTTTAGTGTGCATAAAATCCACATCAATAAATTGTAATTGGTGCTGGGAGGGTTACATGAATTAATTTATAATATGTCTTATAATCCCTCCTTTATACTGGTCATTCCAATTGTCTAAAACCCATACCAAAACCTTAATATTTTTTAATTTATTTTTAAATTGTATTTGTATAATCCTGTTTAATGTTACTATTATTAAATTTTTGATAGATCTATTTTAATCTTTGACACGTAACTTTCTAGCCGTCAATACCAACCGGGATTCTTTTAATGTACCCATTAATAAACTTTTATCACTTTTAGATTAATTCGTGTATTTAGATATATACAGTCTATTTAATATCGATTGGTAATTTGGTACTCATAAATAGTCTATCGCCCTCATCGGGAATCATGAAAACTCATTAGCCGTTGAAATTTGTCGGTACTAAATGCAACATACATTTATGAGACGCGGAGAATGGACGATGCGAGACGCTTGGTCTGCCAAGCGTATTTAATGTTTTTGTTTGTCAAGATAGCCCTGACTCCTAAGTCATAAACTTATGGCCAAATGTCTGTGCCCATGCCACGCTTTCCCCGGAGATTTATAGCTTTATATAGTAAAAGCACGGAAGGGTAGAAAAAAATGTATGGGGAATGGCTGACAGAACATGGCTTTACATCATGCCCCTTCAGAGCGTGTTGTGCAAGGCAACTCCCCAAGATACTTCCACGAAGAAACGTTAATGGAGTTCTGTTGAAGTTTCTTTTTCGGGAAGGTAATGAACAGTACTTTCTGATTGTTACTATAAATATAATAGTAAACATTGATATGTTGTAATTGTTTCTTTTCCGAGCTGATTGAAGCAAGTTCGGAGACAAGGATGAGAAATTGTACTGATGATTTGTACAGTTATAGGGGATGGAAGTGGCCTGTTCCATATCTGTTGGGAGGAGTAGGCCTTATTCTGTTTGTAATTTCATTTGCTCTCATCGTTATTGCATTATCAAAGTGTATGAAGACTGAAGATGTCCATGAAAGAAATGAAGCTGCCCTTGAAAGTGATGACAGGACTGGGTGTGCAGAGAAGAATGAGAATGGTAGTTTATCATGCTCTCATGACGAAGTGGAGCAGACTGTAATGGTTATTATGGCCGGTGATGGGACGTCAACGTTCGTAGCAAATGAAAGAATGTTCAGATCAGATGCTGCTGAGTAAAGTGAAGGTGATTGGAAAATATTTTCCATTTCTTGGTCTAATGCCCTGAAGCAACATCTACCCCTCATTATTTGTCTTTCAGGGTCTATCATTGTCAAATAGTTCTTGTCTTCCTTCATAGAGATGGATTACATTGTCAAACAGATATATATTTTTATTTAAATATGAAGTTGGTTATTTTGCAAGATATTATTCAGGGCATTCCCCATTATTGAAAATGACTTGATTATACGAAGAAAATACAGGCCATACTAGACATTATGTTTTGAGCTTTACAGGCTTTTTAAAAAATTCATCAACATGATTACTTAAGTATTGAAATATTTTAGTTACAAAACTCTTCACAAATGATCTTTTAATTATAATTTTGAGAGGTAGAAAGCTTTCCATACTATTTTTAGGGCTAAAAATTGTTGGAACCATTCAAGGGCCTTTCATCAAAGTCGCGAGAAATTCATTCTCTCTGTCACACTATTTATTATTATAATTATAATTTTAATTATTTGTTGTGTATAAAATATTTTGCATAAATAATTATTTCTATTAACTTTTATAATTATAATTTTAATTACTTATTGGGTATAAAATATTTTGTATAAATAATTATTTATAATAATTTTAAATTAAATTTGAAGAACAAATTTAAAAAACCATAATTTTAAAATAAAAGTCTAAAAGTTAATATGTCAACATTTTTTACATAAAAAAAATAATGCTCTAAAAAGTTTTTGAAATGAGGCTTTAATGAAACTTGTTCTAGAATCAAGTCTCCCTTGTGATTGATTGATAGTTGACTTCTCATTTTCATAACATCATAACTGCCCTCCACTTAACGCCTTCTTCACCCCTGCACCCCTGCCCCCTTCCCCTAAAAAGGAGTAAACTAAGCTAATGAAAAATTATGCCACGTCACAACTACATTGTGTTATAAAGAAATATTATAAAATAAAAAATGTAATCTAGGAAATTGTGGACATATAAATTAATATTTATTGCTAAAACAATATAATTGTTGACCATTTTTTATATATATTTAACTCATCTCTAATTATGTAGTTTTTGATCAATCTTCATTCACTTTAATGTTGAAGACTTTTACCTTATTAATCAAATTTTATTATAAATATCTCTATTCACCATTTTAAAAAGGTTAACTTCATTATTACATTGATCCACACATCCAGTTTAGTTATCTTTACTCCTCATATAAGGCCACTCCTTCACGACTATCCTACTCATCAATAGTATTTTGAATCCGTCAATTTTGTCCTCTCACCAAACAACATCATTTTCTCATATTTAAATTCACCTCACATGTCATCCTATATATTTCCCAAGTCTCAATCAAAAGACTTTTTAAATGATCATTACAAAGCCACATTTTCTAACTATTGTTCACTAAAGGCTCATCTGATTGAAAAAGACTAGTATATCTAATTTCACATATAGAGGGAAAAACATATTATTCACTTTTCTAAGTACACACAACCCTAGTATCCCTGAGATAAACCCGTATACACCTCCAAGGTCACAAGTCATTATTGAAGAATTTAATCAAAATAGGATTGCATCATTATCTATCATTACACTAATATTTAACACACACCACTGTAGTATGACAAAAATACATAGAGTTTGATTTATCTTTAGAGTATTGGTATGTAGGAAACAATCAACAGAAGAGGTGTTGAGATAAAACACAACTTCAACCACTAGCCCTTTTACCCATTTTCTAATTTGTTCTTCATGGAATATTAAGATATGATTCCAAGTGAATAAAAAGTCAGTCAACATCTTCCAAAATGAATCACAAAGAACTAATCATGCACATGTGAACCACAATCAAAGGGACACATACCCACATTGTCATAAAGTGTGGAAACCCGACTAAATGTTGGCACTCTCTATAGACACCAAAATAGGCCGACCTCCTAATAGGTAGATGTGAAGCCCTATTCCTCATTCACAATGACCTCACTCAACCTCCATGTCACAATCACAATCATAGTCCTACATTTTTTTATTTCCATCCAAGTTATTATTCTTTGATACTTTCCCTTTTCGGCATATTTCTAAATATAGTAAGTTTGAAATCAATTTGTCTAATTTATTATATATTCCATACTTTTTGATTTTATGTAACAATTTGACTAATTGAAATTAAAACTCTTAATCTTAAATTTGATAAAATAGAAATAAAAAATAAAAATAATTTAAAAAATATTACATGATAATATAAATAAAGAAAAGTAAGCAATGATTTAAGGAAAGAGACCATTGGAAGAGAGATCCTTATCACCCCAATTGCCCAGATTAACATCTGGTAGGTCTTCTCTCTCAAGCATGGGGTGAATTATAATTTTCACCACAGTTTAGGTCAATTTTGTGTCATTACTCAATTTGAGATTTTTTTTACAATCTAAAGAAATTGTGATACAAAGGTGGCAAAAAACAATGACATAAACTATGCCAATTTTACATTAAAACTTTTTAAATTTTATCCATGTTGGGATATTATATAATCCTTTTTAACATCATTTTCATTACATGTGTCATTTTTAGTGTTAGAGAGGAGAAAGAGAGAAAGAGTGAGAAAGAATAAGACTACAATTTTTATGCTAAATGGGTTCAATAGATAAACACACTAAGCAAATAAAATTATTTGAATGTGGTATTGAAATATTCAAAATTTAGAAATATGTGACAAATAATGAAAATTTACCTATTTTACGATGTACAATGAATACAATAAAATATTATAGAACCAGGGTTAATAATAGTGTATCTTGTTAGATATCATATTTCTAGATTGTGATAATGATCTGGAATCATCTTAGGATAGTGACCAAGCTCTACATTTTTTTCATTCTATGTTTTGATAATTTATCCTCTTGGAAGCTTGTGTTGGGTTTTGACACTAGAGTTGATGCATGTCTCAAGCCTCACCATAGGTGACTAATCCATAATATTTACATGGATAAAACCAAATATTCACTAAAGTTGTACGATCACCTATAGGTCTATTTTGTCCTTCAGAGAATATCATATCATGTTAGAGTCTAGCCAAAAATCCAAACCCTAGTTCTCTTTCCATTGACCTCTTATAACTTGGTAAAAATGGGTTAGCATGTGAGTCAATCTAACCCTAAAATTCATGTTATTGCTAACTATTACTGAAAAAGTCATATACTTTAAAAAGGGTCTTAGACTCACATGTAATTCTCCCTCTTAAATGCATGTGTGTAATGGAAATCATACAACTAGATGTTCTTTCTCCTATTGCAACCCTTGATATAAGAAATGCATGTGTAAATCTATTTGAATAACGCTTCAGACTTTGAGTTCTAGAAATTTGATATGTAGTGTAGTTCAATAGCTCTTGAGTAATATAAAATACATGTTAATTAATGCTCTTGTTGCATAATGCTTGATAAAATGAACTATACCATAACTTTGTATATATAGGGATATCTTGATTTTAAATAAGGACATATTGGCATGCAAAAAACAATAATATAATAAACATACATGTTTAAATAAATGGACACAAGGCAAAAATTATGGAAAATGATGAAAAGATAAGTTGGTCACCTACATCATGGTTTGACACTTGCATCAATGTAGGTGTCTAACCCAGACATATGTGTCTAAAGGATAAAACCATAGAGATAATAAAAACATAGGCAAAGATCCTTGACATACAAAGGATAAAAGTTAATTTAGAAAACATATAGGCCTAAAGGGGTACATAAATGAAGTAAAATAAAATAGAACCAAAGAAGCCCATGTGAGATTGTATCACCATATTTCTAAGTCGAGTTGTCAAGAGCCCTATACATGAAAAATCTCTAAAAACTATATTATGGAACAATGTTTCTACAAAAAATGGGTATATATATTCTACCTTCCCTTCCCTGCCTCCTTCTCTCCCCCCCCCCCCTTTAAATCTAGCAATGCATGAAACTAAAATTACTAGTTTAAAGGAAAGAATGATGCATACCTTGGTGTGTACAACACACCTTATCTTTGCTTGAGCTCTCTTCAAACATTTTTTTTTAATGTTACCTAAAATTAAAATGATGTCATAAAGTAATAAACGTATCTAATATGTAGATAAGCAAAAGTATTAGGTATCTAAGTAAATAAAGAGCATGGATAGAGTACACCTATGTATATGTTGTGTAGTAAATATTCTTGAATGTTAGCTCTATTGTGGAGACTAGAGAAGTGTGAGGGGACATTAGACTTATCCATCTTATGGCTAGGAATATGAATGAGTTCATAAGTGGTCAATTGGGTTGTATCCTAGAGGTTTCATATTTGGAATAGGGAGAGTTGGGAGGTGATTATTTTAACTTTTTAGGACCTAGTGAATGTAAATCCTAGGTTGTTAAAGGTCTGAGTATAGTAAATCAAGGTAGAAATATGTAATAAGTACAACCATTGATTTGTAATAGAAATGACTTAGATTGACATTTCTAACAATAATAATATATAATGTAAACAAATACTTATTTGGAAAATGATTGAAATGGAAGATCTGGAGGTTGTAAACTGAGACAAAGCTTGATTTGAGTGTTGTGAATAGGATCCACTTGTCAAAATCCTTCATGTATAGTAGTAACTAATTCTACAGTAGTACCATATGGTGCTAGTCTCCCTATTTTGGTGCTAGTGTAATTTGTGTAGGACTATTTTAAACTTATAGATGCACCTATGTTTGGGTCTACCATGACTATTCCTATGTGCATAATTTCTAGATCTCTATAGATGACCTATTTTGACTAATTTTATGTGTAAACCCTAAACCTCCATGTTACTATGGCATGTAGTTAACACAAGTAGTAAAGTGTGTTTGTTAGTGGGGTAGGTTGGACATCCTCAACACTTTAGTCTAATGAGAGTTGCCTATAGACCAATACTCTAAAGAGTGATCAAGTTTGATGTAGTTCTCCCCACTAAGTGTTGGTGTATGTTTAAAGTTAATATAGTATGAATGATATATTGAGTGCTTTAAATGTGTTTGAGACTATAAAATTAAATAATTTGATCTTAAGAATGTTTTATATGGTTATATGCAGAAGTAGGATAGAATAGGGATTGATAACCTTTATTGTTTATAATTTTTTTGAAGTTTGTTTGTGTAATTTACATCTTATTTCCATATAGGAGTTAGAGGGTTAAAATTCATGTATATATATACACTATTCTAGTGCTTGTACGTGTATTACAAGAGTTTTAGGCTAACTTTAGGGGGTTGATCATTTGAAAATATATCCATTAGTAGTGAAAGGAGGTAGAAGGAAACTAATGCCAAAATTAGCACATTATGGGGTTATCATCCCTATTATGACATTAGTATCTAGGTGGCATAACCTAAGTCAGTAAGGGCTAAGATTGAAAAGTGATGGTCTAAGATTACTTAAGGTATGTTTAAGGATGTATGTGGTACACCCAAAGGCTTGATAAGTGTCTAAATTGGCCCTAAGATAATTCTAAGGCTAAGCTAGGGATGGGTGGTCTCAAGTAACACTCTTAAAAATCAAGTGTCATTTTAGGTGATTACATTTGCTCCAATTCATTTCTAAAAATTTAACAAAGTGAAATGACAAGGATAAAAAAGAAGTGTACCTAGGATTATCTAGGAGGCAAAACCCATGAATTTGGATCTAAGTATGTGAAGGATGTTCCATTATGTATCCTAAAAATGAAAGATGCATAGATTAGTCCTTACTTAAGAGATATCAAAAAGAAAAGACAAAACTAATTAAATAGATATGAGAGAGGAAAGGAATGAATACACCTCATTGGGTATGTAAACTAATGCATAAACCTAGTGATAACCTATGTGTGTGCATGTAGATGGTGATCAGTTGGTTAATATCTTGGACTGATTTGGTGGCTTGTTCAATCCTCAAATGTGGGTAGATTAAGAACTCAAATCAGTTTTGACTCTATTATTTCCCACCCCTACTTGGTGGATGATGATCTATGAATAGGTTGGATTAGATTGATGGTGTGTCCAACCCACTTATGTAGGTGGATCAAGAGCTCAAATATACTATGACTCCATCAATGCCTACCCATGTGTAGTAGATGTGTTTGAAACTAAAACTACATGATGTAACATGTGTAACTATGTATGTCGACTCTATGGTCACTTGAGAATATTAGGTAGCTTTAGGCAACTTGAGAATGCCAACCACTATAGATGAGTAAGGCATGAATCTAGTGTGTAATTTGTAACATTATTTTTTATGAGTATAATGTAGAGAATAACATGGATTTTGTCATTCTATATGATTAACTACTGTATAAGTGAGCATACAAAAAAATGTGTTGTGCAGATGCCCCCAAGTCTGATATCTAAGTATATGGATTATAGATTGAGTTGTAATATTTTATATCTAAGTAGATAAAATAAAATAGTAATGATATGCCATACATGATGCACCCAATCTTAGGACATTAGTATGAATCTAAGCTAAATTGAGACAAAACTAGTAATATATAACTAAACATATTCAAACCTAGACTATACCTATTCTACTCTTCTAGCTAATCTAGAATTTTTTAAAATTGAGCCTATTAGATAGTAGTGAGATATCTTGGATAGTAGCACCATATGGTGCTAGTGTACTAATTTAGGTGCTAATGTCAAATTATTCTAATTTCTATGTAGCTATAACTAATCTTTGTGTTACTATTTTGCATTGCATTTTTTTGAATCTAATTTATGTGTTCTAAATATGTACTCTGAGATATTAAAATAACTTAATCTTTGTGAGAGACCCCTGTGAATGTCCCATATTTTGAGTGGAGTCATTTAACCTATGCAAGAGATAACATTAAAATAAGAATCTCTACAAAATTTATGTTAGCTAGAGCATAAATCATATTTGCATTATAAACCAATACATTATGCATACATAACATCAAAATGTAATATAATATGAGCATAATTTTCTAATGTGTGATGTATTTTATGTCTATCATTCACAAGGTTTTCAAGATAAATATAAAAAAATATGTGAATAATAAATCTAAGTAATAACTGAGTAGTTACCTAAGGGGATGGGGTATGATGTCCATCATGACACCCATGTATGAAGTGGAGATGCATGAGATCCCTCTTGGCATCTAAAACTAGAGTTGTAACAAGAAAGAGACAAGTATCATGGGCATGACACATATAAAAAAATATAAATACAACACACATGAGGCACAAAAAGTAGGCCAGGGGACCACAATACAAGGGACATGGGCACATGTCACTAAATCTGAGAAAGTAAGACATAAAAAGACATGTTAAAATGTCCACATATGCAAACAATAAACAAGTTGGATTAAAGCCACATGGAAGGACATGTTCAAATGTTTGCATACACAATTAGGAAGGCACAAACAAGGACATGGGTACATGTTTAAAGAATACATATAATCAAAATAAGTGGTGTAGAGCCATAGAGCAATGGCATATTCAAATGCCCTTGAATATAAGAATCATAGAGATAGAATCAATTATAAACTTAGAAAGCTATAAATGAAAGTATGCATGAACATGTAGTATAAATCTGTATAAGAGGTAATATGTACATAGGTTGAGTCTAAAGTAGTAGTAGTAGTCAGTACAAAATTTGAGTAGGTATAGGATGATCAATATCAAGATATAATAATATTAAATCTATGATGTATGGTTTAGAAAGATATAACCTAACAATCAAAATTATGTATAGGGTGCCCCCAAATGGGTGAATGTATCAAATGGGGAACCTCTGTATCTATGTATATGCCCCCAATGAGTATATAGTAGCAAATATGGATTTGTGTAGTGGACTTGAGTCCTGATGTAGTCTACAAGAATTTGAAAAGAACAAGTGAAGCATGTATATATGATAAAAATGATGATAATGAGAGCTAGAATATTTAGTGTCTAGAAATATAAGAGATATAAACATGGCAACGCTTACAATGTATAATTTATGTTTTCTGAGAAAATATTTGAATGTTTTTTAACATTGGAATATAATATTATTTTTATATTCTATGGATATAAGCTATGTATAATCAACATTAAAATGAAAGTGTATGCACCTAAATTTGCTTTCCTATACTATTGTCACTAAGATTCCTATTAGTTGACACTAATTCCATTCATATCATTTATTCTAATTAATTTTGTTAATTAATCACCCCTTTTATTCATTTAACTAATGTCTCCCTCTTCATTATTCTTAATTCCTCTAACCTTATTCCATCCCACTTCATTATTAATTTCTCCTAAATACACATTATCCTATCCTAATCCCACTTATCTATTATTTGGGAATTTTAATTTTCCATGATCCACCTACACTAGCCTATGCCTAGGCTCTCCTACATCCGTAGTCCTAATCCCTATCTAATCCCATATCTAATTATCATTGGTCCCTAAGAAGGATTATAGACCCTCCAAATCTAGAACCTTCTCTATTCTCACCCCTCCTCTCTAAAAATATCTAAATATAGAGGCTTCCAAGGAATTTTATATTCCTTTTAATTCTCATCCATTGATCTCCCCCAACCAATTTCAAATCTCCACCATTGATTCCTCCCTCCAAAATATATTTAAACAAGACTCTTCCTCCATGAAAGATAACTTGAATTTTTAGGCCATTTACTATTATAATATCAAGTCCATGTCCACATAGTCATTGCATCCAACATCAAACATCTTTGATCAAGCCACATCATAGTGTCAAAATATAACTCAAGTTAATCATTATCAATCCTTCTATTTTTCACATCTAATTTGATTATGGTTAGGAGCACTTAGCTTTAGGGGTAGAATGATAATTTGAATTCTGAATTCATTTAGATGCATTTAATCCTAATGGCTCTAGACTTTATCTAGTCATTTGAAGTTTGAGTGGTTTAAATTAAATAGTTTAATCCATATTATGCTAATACTTCACCCACATATTTGTGACCATGTTGGGGCATCCCTCCCAAATTTGCCTATTTTGGCCTGTTAGTGGTGTGTTGTTAGCTTACAAGTCTGATCAATCAAGAAATTCTTAGATTTTTAAAAAATTTAAGTGTACAGGTACAAATCATGGTATTACACTATATTCGTGACTCTACTATGTGTAGTCATTATCTTGTCCTATGAGTTATGATTTTGAGCTTAACCATGTATTTAACCACTAACTATCTCCTCTTCTCATTACAGGTTTTTGACCTTTGACAATACTACGATTGGCAAACTATGAATTTATCATTAGAGTAATAGTTGTGTCTAAATAGTCATAATTTTGTTAACTACTAATGGTTTGTGTTGTATGTTTCTAAATTTAGTCAAAATTTCTACTTCACAAGTCATGACTTTGCTTTGGTAGTCGTGACTTTTCACTCCAAAGTCATGGTTTCGTAGCTCCTAGACACAAGCATCAAATCATTTTCTTTCACTTGTTGATAAGTCATTTTTCCTAACACTCCTCTTGTTTATCAAAATTTTGAATACATAAACATCAATTCTTTGGTCCATCATAGTTATTTATAAATAATCATTTTCAGAATCTAAATCAATTTGTGAGATCATTTATCTATCTAAATTTTGAGGTTTTGTCATTCATAAACAAAACTACAACTATCAATCTATCGATAGTAGTGATTTTTTCATATTGATTTGTGACTTTGTATAGCTAACTGTAGTTTTGTAGGTTAACCACCATAGTCTTCTAACAACTATAAAAATCATAGCTTATGCTTAGAGATTTTGACCCCCCCAATCATGATTTTTTGCATTCTAGTTGTGTTTTTTCCTTGTGTATTTTTAGTTTTGAAAAGAGTGGTGGTTTTCCATGAAATCATTGAAAACTACTGAATTTTGTGTTACAGGACTACTCTTTTGAGTGAACTCATCAAATGACTGACCATGTGCTTTCAAACAATCTCTTAGACACTTTAAAAATAATTTTTTTTAATCATGTTTATAGATTTTCCTTATATATATCATTATCTTATATAATTATTTTTTTATTCTTATCTTTCATCTTGAAAATATATCACACAACTAAATCTAATAGGTTAATTAATCTTTTTATTTACCTGTTTGTATCATGAGGGCTATGGTTGGTGTATGATCTCCCCCTTACATCCTTGTGGTAATTCCCAAGGGATCAAAAACTACCTATAAGCCCTCCACATTTTCATTTTTTAGGGGACTAGTGACCATGGATTTCATCACCATCCACTAGTCCAAACTCTTTGTTTTAGTGCAGTCTAAAAATCAAGAGAGCTATTGTTCTATGTCTAAGTAGAATTCCCCATAAAGGGTTCTATGGATTGAGGGGCATTTAAGATCCAATATATAATTTGGTCAGACAACATCTTATATAGACTTGGTCCCAACTATCTTCATGTATATAAGGGATTCACCTAGAAATCCCATGCAAACCTTGCATATGAGCCTTCAGCTGTAACAAGTGTGCTAATACAATAATTACTATTAGGTCCAAAGTAGACATCGAGTACAAGTAGGGTTGAGAGGGTTTAATATATTTTATAATGGGTCATCGACATAAATCCTCACCTATTCAACCATTAGATGGTACGAGCATCATGTTACACACCTTTATCAATTTATTAATCATATGATTATGGTTTTCTTGCTTGGGTATGTGTTTTCCTAGACCCATGCTATTTGTGAGCTGAGTCAAACTTTCACCCAAACCTATACACCTATCTAAGTCTTTACACATAATTTTATACATCCTTGTCATCATTTTACTTATACATACTATCTCCCATAACCATCTTATTCCATCTCCTATCTTAGTCTAGTCATATCCCACTCATCACATATAACCTTGTTATTTGCATCTTATCCTAGGTCCACCTCATCCATAGTCCTCATCATCCCATATTATCTTGTCTCACCACCTTGTATATCTTTATCTTAACCCCCTTGTACATACATTGTACATATTCCTATTCAAATCCTAGCATTAGACCCTACTTGTCACTCACATATCCTAAATCATATATCATCCACTTCTTGTCACTTATCTTGACCTTGTCTTCTTCCCCTCCTAGTATAACCATCCCCACTCATAATTGATTATCTCCATCACCTACGTATTCCAATAATCATATTTTATATCCTTATCTTACCCTCTTGTACATATCATTATTCTCTTAAACATCTTTTTATCCCCTCTTATCATTAGAACCACTCATCATTAATCATACCCCCATCACCAATATCTCATCTTGTACATCATATACATCATCTTATACATATTGTACTTTTGTCTTACCCTCATCCCAGTTTAACCATTATCCATATTCATCTTAATCCACATCCCCATCATCTACATATTGTCTTGTACATTTTTATCTCATCACTTGTACATATCTTTATTTCTCTTATACATAATTTTATCCCCTCTTATCACTAGAAATACTCATTAGTATTCACATCCCA
The DNA here is from genome assembly GCA_037957365.1 of Torreya grandis. Classification (NCBI taxonomy): domain Eukaryota; kingdom Viridiplantae; phylum Streptophyta; class Pinopsida; order Cupressales; family Taxaceae; genus Torreya; species Torreya grandis. The sequence goes on along the minus strand of JARHVA010002894.1, from coordinate 238,591 downwards.
ATCACCTACATATGATTTTGAACATTCTTATCTCATACCTTTTGCTCTCTTATATATCCCTATAGTCATATCCTATCCTAACCCACCCATCATTGGTCATCCTCTCATCACTTAAATATCATAATCACATCATCTCTTATCCACATCTTGTCCTAAGTCCATACCCCATCACTTGTCGTGACCTTGTCTTCATCACCCATCTAAGTTAACCTCATCCTATCTTATCCTAGTTGGATTTTCAAGTCACATATAGGTCTAAACCATCCCTAGATCATTAATCTTACCCTTTTATCCTTGTATCATCACTGATTATCATATTTGTCCTTATCTTATTATCTTAATCACCTTCATCACAATAGCCCATCCAATATTCATCTTGATCAAATTAGTTTTAAGGATTGAGCTAATCCTTTTATCATCCACATCATTTTATCATCCTTATCCATTATCACTCATTCCTTGGTCAGATCTCATACCTAGTCTATATGTTGTTAGCATCTTATCACTTTATTAGTATCAATCTAGCAAACCCATCATCATCAATCTAGTCTCTATCATCATTGCCTATTCATAACTAGCACCCATCATATTGTCATCTTTCTCATCTAAATCTAGGTACCCATCACAATCCTCAATTCCTTTTTTAGCTTAATAAGTAGGTAATATTGATAGGATGTTATCACCTATTGAACTATCCATATGAAATCTGACCTTAGTCCTATATCATCTTAATCACATTTATTCCACTTCATCATCATCATCATCATCATCACATATCATACATGATGGGTCATCTGACCCACTTTTCTCAAGGAACCATACTTAATCCTTAGTCTCCCTCCCATCATCCATCATTGTTTAAACACCACCATGGAATTATACCCTAATTTTCTTGACCAATACATAGCTTCCATAAGGATGATATCCTCTTGAATTTCCTTATGAAGGATGTACCACTTCCTAAAGGTGTTGACCCCCTTCAACTCATTTCACCTCTCAACCAAGCCCCTTCATGTGAATCTCATACCGATCCTCCATTTGCTAGTCATAAACCATCAAATTCCCATTTCCATACTAGCAAAGGGAATCCAATCTTGGCCACCTTGACCACTACTAATCTATCCTCCCAGTCACATCAAAAACCACTTGATCAAAATTCCAATGCTTCCACATCCATGTCACAAATTTAAGAAAGCCCTAATAATCCCATTTTTATGTCCTTGGAAGCCCTTTTCAAACAACTCATCACCCTTAACATGATGGTTTATCCACTTATCCAACATATTGATCCCACTAATCCTAATCCCTCTTGTTATAAAGATAATAATTATTGTACATATCACCCTATGGGCATACCATTAATTTATGTCATCCTTTCCAAGACTTTATCCCAGACCTCATCAACCATGGAGACATAATAATTAAGGATGAACTAGATGAATCTCCATCTGTGGGTGCACAAATAGAGAAATTCCAAGATTCCATTCATGATCAAACCCTTACCCTTCCAAGCCAAGGTCAAGATATCACACCCCTCCTCCATAATTACCCCATCTTCAAGAAATTTTCCATCAAAGATAAGTATCTTCCCCATAAGCCGAGTCCTACCATCTCTCATGACTCCTTCTGTGGGCCTATCATCTATCCATCATATCCCTTTCTACCATCACATAAAATACCCCTTATTGAGAGGTAAATTATAGACAATAAATCTTATACTAGTAGCATTACATTGGAGTCTACTTTGAATTTAGCATTGGTAGTCTTATCCTCATCATGATCATGTTCAACACCATTATCCACACCAAATTACTCATCAAAAATCTCATCCCTTATTGATGATGATAATGGATATATTTTTTAGGGTATCTCTAATATGGATGCCCCCACTCCATTACTGGGCATATCTTTTTATCCCATTTAGGAATATGTTATCATAAATAAATTATTACAAGCTTTATCTATAAAAAATAATCAGAGTGAATCTCATCCTCCTTTCGATGTGTATACTCCAACTAGTCCTCATGATCCTTTTTCTAATCTTAAGGAGATCTTTTTTGATGTCAAAACTAGGTCTCTTAAAAAACCCTATGAAGATTATGATACACCATCGCCATTCATTTGCCTCATCATGCCCTCACCACCATCTTCATCCATCATGGACCCTTTTCTCCTTGTTGATGATTATTTAATCACCTCCCTCCATAGATATGAAAATGAACATATATCATTATAGCCTTCATCAACTAATATAACATGTCCCATAAGTACAAAGGTCTAAGACCACATTATAAAAGTCATAAATCATAATAAGGTCATCTTTGATCCTATCATTCAAAGTTAAGAAGATTTCATATATCATCCTAATATAAATATGTCTTCCCATAGTGAAGCCCAATATCAAGCCCTAGAGGAATTTCAAATTTAAAATCATCATTTATCAAATCAAAAATCAATCTCCCCTAGTGAAGCCCAAAATTAGGAACCAAGGGGTAGTCAAAATCTAGATAATGTCAAAATCATGGCCGATCTTCCATCAAGTGATCAAATCAAAGATGAATCATAAATTCAATGTTTTTTAAATCTCTTATAATATTTTTTCAATTGGAACTGATTAAATGTATCATGTCTGACATCTCCAATGATGTATACGACTGCTAGTCTTAATCCTCCATCACCCATCACCCCATCCTATTATGATCCTATCATTCATTTTATTCCTAATCCTTAATCACCCATCATACCATCCTATCTTGATCCAATCATCCATTCAAGACCCATACCTCCCCATTAAGATATAATCAAATCCATCACTCACATCACCTTTTTGAGAAACATAGCCTCTTATAGGGGTGATGAAGAAACCCGGTCTAAATATATGGAGGGGTCACCATGAAGAATCACTAAATGTCATCAGGACATTAATACTCCAATAGTGACAACATGATCATAATATCACACATACGTAAAATAGGTGCTGGCTAGATATCACCATAATGTTTGCATTCTTTTATCTAATCCCCATATTCAATAAATCGAGATGCAATTCCAAAAAGATCAAAATTTTAAAAAAAATCATTCATTCAATGGTGAAAACTAGTCTTATGGCACCTTGAGTAAGTACCATGATGAAAACCAATTTCTAAAATCATGGTAGAATAATCAGTTATCTACATTGTACCTCAATACATTGGGAAAAAATCCATCCTTTCCATCTTACTCATCATATCCCTTGTTAACCTTGTCTACATCATCCATCCATGTCACTTCTTATCCCTTGGTCCAACCCATCATCTGCCATCCTATTGTACATAATATCTCTCCTTCCCTCTTATATTGATGTTCATAAGGAGGTATAAGGTGTCTTGAAATTTTTTCTCACATCATCTTGGCATATCCTCTAATAGACACATGGTAAACTAAACATATAGTTCCTTCATGATGTGGTCATTAGTAATCCATAGTCTATTCCTCCTTGGTCCCCATCACCCTCATCCTCATGTCCATCATTTCATCCATTATCATCATGGTTTTTAGGCTTGGTATTCATGTTTCTAGTAACCCCATTTGTATAGTGTACATACATATCCCAAAAAACCCTAAAAATTGAAATATGTCAAAAACCATAAAATAATAAAATTTGAAAAGTAAAAAATAGTCTATGGTGTCTTATCTTATGTATATCACATAACCACATCCATCTCCATCCATGTTATATCCTCCCATCCATCATTTTTGGATACCACCTTCAGTCTTGGAACCAACTAAGAGTGGTCACCCATCCCTCCATCTCTTTAGTATAATCCCTTTTGACTAAGTAGTATTGATATACATAACCTTCCCAAAGAATTTAATCTGGCACCCACCACTTCTTATTAGTTTCCCTTTTCATATCTAGCACCCATCAACTCATTTATTTTCTAGTATGAAAGGTAATTTATCCCATCACCTTCCTTATCATTACCTTTTCATCCCTAACACCCATCAAATCACTCATTTTTAGTATGAAAGGTATTTGATCCCATCATCTCGTAGTTTCCTTGATAGATTGTATTCTTTTAGGACCTTATTTATTGGTAATCCTTGGTCATAAATTTTTTACATCAACTTTATTGGCCACTTTTTCAATTATATTTTGAGATAAAATCAATATTCAAAGACCCTATCATGTCATCCATCCTTCTATCCTAAACTAGGGGCAACATCTAATCCACATCCTCATCCTAGTCCTTATCCTCATCCTAGCCATGATAATCCTCTCCAAATATAATTATATCCTACATCATAATCATCCTAGTCTAGCCCATCACCCTATCACTCATCCCATCATTAGATAAGGCACTATGACATTGAATCTAGATAAGTGTATGTGTTACTTATTTCTTGTCCATTGTTTGACTTGTTTGTATCATGTATATATCTTGTTTATCTTATTTTTTCATCATGTCTTCATGTCTCTTTGGAAATAAACAAGGATGATAAGAGGTCACCAAAGATATAATAATGCTTATAAGTGATCTTAATGATGCAAAGTTCACTATTTGCCCATGTACTTTGACACTATATCCTCTTGGTCATGTCTATATCATGGGGAATACTATGAAGTGTCATATCTTTTGGACTAATTAGACTATAATAACCCTTATTATAATTGTGATGGATTGATCATCTAAACCCTCATCATTTATCTAATCATCTAATCATCCTTCTTCCCATCACTTAGCTCAGCCTCTTAACTCATTTGACTAACATCCAATCTTCTATCCTCATCTCATCATCTGGGTCATCATCCTCTAGTCATTAATCATCTTTATCATCATCCTTTATCCTCTCATGATAACTACATCATCTTGACGTCTTTTAATGATCAAGAATTTAATGGCCACTATCTCCTCCCTCGCTCCCTTTCATGTGTCTTTGTTAAGGGAAACATCACAATCCTTATATTAACTTGCTCATATTAATTCTTCCCTATCATCATATTATTCAATTTCTATTTGAGATATACCCATTATTAATTTTATCAAACAATCATATTATCCTAGATTATAGCTCTCCCTTTCATGCGTCCTTGTTGGTATATGTCTAAATCTTGTTTCATGTTTAACCTATCATCATCATGTTATGATTAATTCCACTTGGGGATATATCAACAACCATGACACACATCATCTCTATTACCTAAGTATGTGTCTTTTTTAGGGGCATTATCAATTTGAATCTCATTTCTCAAGTTAAATTTCATCTTCCTCATCATCTATCCCATCCCCTCATCTATTCGTCACATCCCACCCCTTTCTTCTTATTTTGAGTGGACATATGTCTCATTTTTCCTCACATGCCCCCTCAATGGTGAATCATATCCCTTAACATCATCTAATAACATTCATCATGATATGGTTTTCATTTCAAAGATCATTACTCCTACTTTGTTTCACTTACAATACCCTTCGAAAGAGGGGGAAAATGTATGCATCTAAATTTTCTCACTTGGATTATTGTCGCTAATATTCTTATTAGTCAACACTAATTCCATTAATTTCATTTATTTCAGTTAATTATATGTTAATTAATCACCCCTTCTAGTCATTTATCTCAAATTCCCCTCCTCAATATTCTTCATTATTCTAACCTTATTTTATCCCACTTTATCATTAATTTCTCCTAAATCCCCATTATCATATCCTAATCACACTTATCTATTATTTGGGAATTTTAAATTCCCATGACCTACCTACCCACCTAAACCGGCCTATGCCTAGGCTTTCCTACACCCCTAGTCCTAATCACCTACCTAATCTCCAATTTAATCGTCATTAGTCCCTAAGAGGGATTATAGAACACTCCAAATATAGAAACTTCTCTATTTTAACCCCTCTTCTCTAGAAGCCTTTAAATCTAGAAGCTTCCAAGGAATTTTGTATTCCTTTTAATTCTCATATGTTGATCTCCTCCAACCAATTTCAAATCTCCACCATTGACTATGTATAATAAGGGAATAATATACTAATTGATGAGTCTCATGAGAGACTCACTATTAATGTGGCCTATTTCAAATAAAGGAACTATAATAATGTGTGATTTTAGAAAAGTTAATTGAGGTCCCAAAATTTATTATACTAATTGATCTATAGCTGGTACTACCTGTAAAATGGTGTTAAGAATCCATGAAGCTAACTAGGGTGTATTTTGAATTGTAGGAGTCTTAGGGACCTATATGGTAAAAGATGTTATAGCTGGCATGGAGAACCCAAGGAACTCAATAATGTTGATCTTAAAATAAAAGTAGAGGGAGAAAATTTATAATCTATAACTTATATGTAATACATGGGTCTATCTAATAATGGTCTACATTAGAAAATATGCATACATGGTAAAATTATAAGAGTAGAATAGAATTGTAGTGGTGGTTCCATTGAACTCTATGGTATATTAATAGAAACTGTGCTTGGAATTCTAACTGGTAGTTATGATGTGACTTTCTTTGAGCTAGGTAAAGGATACTCATATGAAAGACCCTCAAATATGATCACCTAATTAGAATGTATATATTTTAGGCATCTGTGCATGGTGGTTGTAATGGTCTATAGTTACTATATCCATGTCCTACCCAATAACATGTCAAATGTGCCTACACTAAGTACTATCAAGAATATAGTGGTCACATGTGCTAGTCTAACATGTAGTGGTAGCATAATCTCCCCAATGGAGCTCTAAGCATAGCCACTAAAACCACTAATAACTATTGGTAGGAGAAATATCCTTCTCTAAATACCCCAAATGCTTTAGATGTGTGATAGATCATGTGTTAATATTTGACCCATTATCAACCATAACACTCTAAATATGATGATGATTGATGTAGGCTTATACAAAGAGTGCATATAAATATAAATCATCATCAATAATCTCCTTCTCTGATAAAGTGATGAATGGTCTAGTTGGTAATGTAGTATGATACACACCAATGATGTTATATAGGGGGTGTGCATCTTAGAATAGTAGTGTGATATTATTTTGGTCATGGATGTGCCTAATATATATAGTCAACTCCTAAAGTTCCCCTTGCCTCATTAGTTGTATGATTTAATAATGGATCAACGAATATTTTTAATGCCTTATATTCTATTTGTTGAAATTTTGGTGCCTTTGTGGGTAGGTCCACATCAATTATGTTGGCCTATTGGAAATATTGTATTATGTTTGGGTGCCATACGATAGTCATAAAATGCATTAGAATCATATATTTTTAGAAGAGGCCATGTCGTATCAACCTCTTTGATGGGAGGGAGGGATATGACATTGCATTCTAGGAGCTATTGTAAAACAAATGTGGGGAAGAAGGTTGGTTAAAACTCTCCATAGAGGAGCCAATAAAACTAGGTGAGGAGATGGATCTAGATTTGTATTAATTATGGCCTTTTAATCACTCTTGTTTTTAGTGGCCATACCTTGTATGTAGGATTATTATAACTCTTATTAGTTGATTATGATCCACTTGTATATTTTAATTTTATGTTAGATAAAATATTGACTTCCCTTTCTTTCACTATGTGGCATAAATCTTTCAAGATTGGAAACTTTTTTTAAAATATAGATTCATATAATGTTGGTAGTGAGTTCTATTTGAATATGTCTTGGATCTCTCTATCTATCATGGGGATAGTCATCCTTATTAATATAGTTTTATATTTCAAGACATATTATGCAATAAGATCATTGTATTTTTTCTTTAATTATGTTAATTGAGCATATTATATCTTGTCACTGATGTTTATTGTGAAGTGTGCTAAAAATATATCTTTTAATTGATTGGATATGGTGATAGACTAATTTAGAAGATCATATAAACACTAAAAGGCATAATCCTTTAAACTACATGGGAACAACGTAGTGAGGAGCCAATCATTGGACACATAATCCAAACATGTTATATGGAAAGCTTATATATGGTATTATGGGTCACCCTTACCATCATACAAGGTAAGCTTGGGTGTCATGAATCTGGATGACAAATGAATTCTCACTATGTGATGTGCCAAAGTTAAATGTTAAATAACATGAGAATCTAAAGCATCCGATGGCCTAGAAGTACCCTACACAATATGTAACACCTTATCCTTCATACAATTAATCTCTTTCATAAGGTATTATACATCTGGAGAGGATAAACTAGCCATAGGAGGTGTAGCTACCACTAAAGGTTATCGAGTTAAGATAGGTTATTGTATAGATTGAGTTGCCCCTCAAGTAAGTGTAATGATGTTGTTATCTAGGGGAGTATAAGATTGACCATTATTTAATTGGTTAATTATTTCCATTATGACTTGTATAATTTTTACATGATCATGAGGTTGTTTTTGAAGTCTATCTCTATAACTCTGTAGAATCTCATCCTTAATGACTATAAGATTTTCATTGTTAAGTGTGTGGAGAGTGTCCCGATTCCCATATTGTATATCATATATAACTTGATTTTATTTTTCATCTTTGGATGCATTATCATTAATGCCCACATAATCCAAGTGTGAAGGATAAATCATGAGAGTTTTAACTCATCCTTTGTCCATAGGAATCTGAGTATGCTCAATAGGATTGCTACTAAGCCTAACACTTATTTTTAAGGGAAGAGAGATAACTTATTTAGATGTCATATAGTAAACAAAGAGAAAGAGGGATGATAAAAAAGAATGTATGAAATATGATAATCTTAAAATATTCAATGAAAATAGGAAAAGGAAGGATACTACCCTAGTATCATCTAGGGTTAGGGTTTGAGTAGTATTTGAAGCAAGTTAGCTTCACCAAATGTTTCAACTTTTTAGGACATAGTGAATGTAATTCTTAGGTTGATAAAGGTTTGAGTATAGTAAATTAGGGCATACATATGTAATAAATACAACCATTTATTTTTAATAAAATTTACTAAGTTTGACCTTCCTAAAATAGTAATAAATAATGTAAAAAAGTATTTAGCTAGAAAATGACTGAAACAAGAGATCCAAAGTCTACAAACTGAGATAGAGGCTGATTTGAGTGTCATGGATAGGATAAAAGTGTAAAAAACAATACTATATAGTAGTGTTATGTGTCACTAGTGTCCCCATTTTCATGTTAATGTCCTTTTTGTAGGACTATTTTGAGCTTCTAGGTGCACCTATGTGCAGTTCTATCAAACATGTACCTATATGCATGAATTTTAGATCTCTATAGATGACCTATTTTGACTGATTTTATGTACAAACCTTAAACCTCAATATTACTAGGGCATATGGTTAACACTAGAAATAAAGTGTGTTTGTTAGTGGGGTAGGCTAGACATCGTCAACAACCCTATTATGATCCACTCTTATAATAATTAGAAATATGTAGAATATAATGTAGATCAACATAGCACAATATATATTGGTGGTCCAATATACCCAACTAATAAATATATGTAGAAATAGAATAATTACCCTTAAGGTATCGAAACACCATACAATACTCTTCTAGGAAGGAATAACTCCACAATGTCTCTTTGAGGGGACAACCTCCATTATCCTCTTACAATAGAAGACTCAATACTTACTTGATTTATTTATAATGATATTCACCTGATTTATATAGACCTTTATATATCTAAAAATGGATGGGTAACCTCTTAATCCCAATGTAGGTTGACCTTTACCCAATTCATTAATTTCATAAGTTACTCATTTATCCTAATATGTTAGAGACATATAACTAACTAAGGGGTGTGTATGCCATATGTTGACATCTCGATCAACTCATATACATTAATATATCATATACCTAGGTACATAACATTCCTTCCCTCCCACATGTTGACATCTCAATCAACCCATATGCATTAACATATCATATCCCTAGGTAGATAACATTCCTTCCCTCCTTGACATGTTTCATCCTAAAAAACATAAAAAGAAACCAAATAATGAGTGTGCTTCAAATTATTGCATGCTTTTCTCTAGTCTCTATCATCTACCCATCCATATATGATCTTGGTAGTTGATAGGTCTCCATCCTTGTTAACAAATTTCATTATGATAATCTGATTCCATTCATGATCATAAATATACTACCTTCATTTCCATGCATAATTATTCCTCATTTTATTCCATGTGCCATACTTCTCTATGTTACTTTGAATCCATTCATGACCATAGTAGTTATTCTTCCATGCCTAGTCATAATGATTTCCCTTTTAATTTCATGTTCCATAGGCCACTATGCTAGTCTGATTCCATACATGACCATAGTAATTATTATTTGTCTTTAATGCATATCTATAGTGATAGGTACTCTGATTTCTTGTATAACCAAAGTGATTATTATTATGTAACTCCCTCACATGGCTCCATGGTTGTTTCCTATCATGACGATGTGGGTGTCTATATACCACAATTGTTTTTAATACTTTGAACTTATCCAGCTTTTATTCTACCTCTTCCACCTTGTTATTTGGTGGTTATTTTGTCTCTCGAATAGATGCTGTGGTTTTTTCTACTTGTATTATTTCTCCATCTATGCCATCATCTAAATATTCTTCATGTTCTTTGTCACTTACTTCAACATCATCCTCATGATCTACCTTTATTATTGTTTGTGCCTTTCCAAATATGATATAATGTAAAATAACCTTCTTGATCCTATACCAAAACTTTATGAACTTATTTTGGACATTAATATTGATTGTTCCTAAAGTTTATAAGCACTGATATCCAACAATTCTATCTGCATCATCAATATCCAATGCATAAAAATATGAGCACAATACATATTAGTTCATAGTGAGCTTCAACTATTCAAAAAATAGAATATCCTTAGCATCTGTTTAATCCTCCTTAATATTATATGTTTGAACTTGTATATTTTGGTCCACATTAATGTTTATGAGGTTATACTTCCTACTATTGTTTACGAACAGAATGAACTTTTTATTTTCAATGCATCCACAAAACTGAAAATTTGACTCTGATTTATTTGGAGACAAATTATTTGAACCCTTATCATCCAATACTTCTTCCTTTTCTTTGATATCCACTACCTCTCCTTCTACACCATATGTCGCATCTTTGTCATCATTAT
>JARHVA010002894.1:195000-225000 GCA_037957365.1 Torreya grandis | reverse complement strand
TTTGTGGTTCTGGGGTAATGGAAAAATTAGCCAAATTTTGATTTAAATTAGAAATTATGAATTGCAATTAATTATTTCAAACCTCTTTGATAAGGGTAAATTTCTTTGGTGTTGGGTAAGGATATGTATGCTTAAAAACCTTGTTGGGTAGGGCTTTCCAATCTCCTCATACCAACCCCTATTTGGGCAAATCATTCTCGACTGGTTCCAGTTATACACCAAAGGATTTTTAATTATTATATTGTGTACATATATTTATATACCAAATGGATATTTATAAACCTATTCTAATTATTAATCAAACCACTACATATTTTAGTTAGCATTAGATCTTATACAATTTGAGACCATTTAACCTTAGAGTACCTTGGATCCATTTTGCGTTATTTATGGAAGTTTTCATGCTTTCCTATTACTACAACCCTATATGATTTGGTTTATGCATTATTTATATTTATTTTTTTATTAGGTTACAATGTACACATTTACTTATTTGGCTTCAAGTGACTTTCTTTTCCAATCCATTGAAGACAGTATCTCAAAAAAATAAAAATTGATTATATTATTGTGAAGAGAAATTATGCTCGACTAGTTATCTTTTGTAGATGTTAGTGTTTGTTTCTTTTAATAAAAGTTTTAAAAGGAAAAATAAATTATATGGTATGATGGGATTGTTTTTTGAAATGATTTTCATTAATTGTTATTCATACCCCTTATTTACTAAAAAAGAGAAAATAGATTGATTTTATTGACAATGGAAACTTGCACTGTGAGATGTTAGCATGATTTGATCAATCTTGATATGATTTACAATGTATTATTTATAAGAAGTAATCTACTTCCATATACAGGTATCTATTTTTATTTTGACTTTGGACAATTTTACTTATTTGTGGGAAAATAAATAGATTCAAATTAATAGACTAGTCATGTTTATATGAGAGTTGGAGAATCCTTAACTAATGTATATTATCCTATGTTTGTTATGTGAAATTACTAATATTGTATTATAGGAATTATTGGCATATTTATATTGTTTTTTTGCCTTGAGGATATATGTAATAACTTGTTAATTTTCTCTTTTATAAAAAGATAGTTAAAGAAGTAAGTATGGCGGTTGCCTAAATTATTTGATGTGGATGAATTTCATGTTATTACCCTACTTATGTTAAACTTGACTTATTAAAATAGGATTTAAATTTTAGAATGGTTTCTTTGGAGGAAAAATCACATTGATAACTATAAGCTGACACATTATTTCACCCCTTTTAGTGTAAGAGTTTTCATTTTGTTGGCTCTCCCCATATGTGTTTGGTTCCTTATTTATTCAGTTATATATTAAAGGCCATGTACATCTTTGTCGCATGGAGGTTGTGGAGATGATAAAGTCATCAGCTAAGTTTATTGTAATGCTAATTATCATAGTCGGTACATATTATATTAAATGCATGACTTAGACATTGTACCTCTATGGTAGCACAATGGGTTCGTTGTGTTTATTCCTTTGGTCTTATGTTATATTTACATGTTAAATTACAACCTATGAGGGTTGTTCAAGTTCTTGTATCAACCCTATTATTTTAATATTATACTCGTGATGTGGTATATTATTGCAACTACATGTTTAATTTGTAATATTGGTTATGCAATTATAATATACATCCTTATATTAAGGATTTACATGTAATATTATAAATATACATTTATGTAATTCCATCATTGAGTATGATTGTGTTTTAGTTAATTGGAAACCTTCTTTCTTGTGGAGGGATCTTCAAGTAAATTTGTGAATGAGGATTGTGGTAGCCATAACAATAATAATTATGTATATGTGTTAATGTTACTCATTTAACGTCAATCATTAAATTATGTAGGTGTGATGAGTATTATATTCATTTTCTTATTGATGAATGAAAGCATACATGAAGCATTCTAGTTGTATATATAATGTAAATATTAATCTTGGAAAAACTTATTACTTAAGCAATTAAGTTTATAAAGTCCTTTTTTATGTGTTTTCATTCACATTTATAATTGGAACACATCATGATAAAAGTTTTAGAATTTATAATGTTAACATACTTTGATATGGTATTATGGAAACTTGTTCCATGATGTTATTTACAGAATCTTTTATTTCAACATTAACTTGTGAAACCGTTTGAATGGATGTCTTTATTCTTATAATAATAATCTTGCTAATAAGGAATAATAATGCAATGTACTACATTTTTTTAATTTTATGTAAAACATTAACAAACTGGCAAATCTATGAATCAAGTATTATCTTTTAAGGGTTTGAATACAGTTGTGACAATTGGTTATGAATATGCCTTATGGCTAGTGCAAGCATGAAACCATAGTTAAATGACAAGTTTATTATATGGATTATTCATAAATTGGTAATAAATTAAATCAACATTAATAAATGATTTTTATCTAGAATTGTGGATTGATGTTTCTTGTTAAACTTATTCTAATCTGGTATATTGCTTTTGGTATGCCTGATTGGCCATGTGCAAGCAATGATTTTATGGTAAGTAATTATTCATTAATATAGCCAAAGCTAGTCTAGATTAATGGCATTGTAATTATCCTAATGGATTAATTATCATTCAATGAATCATTGATCTTTTCAATTAAATCATTTATTATTCTTAAGTCAAGGAGTTGGAATGAACTACTAGTTTGATTACCCTTGGGTGGGAATTCATTAAAAAACTTATAATTGAGTATCACAACCAATGTTGGTACATATTAACAATTTTTATTCATCTTATACCAATTAAATTTTTTTGGTTATGTTCATGATTGCATAGTGGGACTATTAGGAATGTTATGATCTCCCTATGCATATTGCACTATGACTTGGTGGGTATCAATCATTCATGTTGGAATTTGGTATATCACATGACATGATAATTATTTTCCACATGTTGGGCCGTATGTCATGGAATGACATTCATGAAGTGATGGATTATGGGTGTAATAACCCCTAAGATTATAAATCATGGCATCATAGTTTTATGGGGCAAAACTTGAACCAATCCTCAATTATGAAAACATAAGGTTCTATGTTCATAAGTTTTATGTTGAGCCATATTGGTGGTGGATTGATGTAAACTAATCATAGACCCTTGAATTTTGTAAGGTTGGCTAATACAAAGCTTGGCTTATTGGTACTTAGTCCCCATCTCTTAGAACTATTATACCTATTATATTACCTTCTTATTATTAGTGATGTAATTAATCATAGCCAGTGAGATAAATCACTATTATGTTTAATCTTATCCTTGTTATGTATATCTATGGGCTTGAGTGAATCTCCTTACCTAGTGAGTTGCCAAACCCAAATTGTATAGGGTTATCAGATGCTTATATTGGGTTGAGGATTTCTAGGTGATTCGATGGGGAAACTTAGTGCCTTTTTAACGGTTAATGGATATTATCATGGAACCACACAGTAATACCCCTTTAATGGTATATCATCCATTATGCAACATTTTTCTCTATATAATTCTCTAACATTGGTCATCCTAGCATAAGTAGCTCATTGACCCAATCCATTTATGGTTTATCCACTCATTTGGTGTAGGTCTATGTTGATGCACTATGTGTGGTAGGGTGTGTAGTGGGTTATATGAGTAGTTCTATTGTGTATTCTATTAAAAATTCTTAAAAAACATTTTAGGGTTTTTTCAGCTCTCTTCTTGGTTATCATCATCCATCTCTTCTTTTTCCACATGACCTTTTTTTCCAAAACATACTTTTCTAAAACATTTTATATTTTTTAAGAAATCTCCATAATATTTTCTCACCATTTGTATTTAATTTAACCCATGATTTAGAAGAGACTAAAACAAAATTAGGGTTAATGAAAAACCCTAAAATTTCTACAACTCATGTGAAACTGATCAAAACATTCTCAAATTTTGATTGTAGATTCCCTATATTAGAGTGGAAATTTAGTAAACATTTTATGAAAAAAATCCAAAATTTTTGGTCTATAGAGATAATCTATGAAAAATCATAAAATTAGAATAAGTCACTCATAAAATTCATAATTTTTTTACCATAGCTCTCCTATATGCGAATAAAGTATCATTAAAAATGTCATAAATTTTTTCTATATATTTTGGCAAATATTATAAAATTATTACAAAACCTAAAATAGAAATAACTCCCTCCAAATTGAACATAAAATCTCATTTTATAGTGTGAGTTCCTTAAAATATTCTTTAGCTCCAATAAAACAATTGTGCAAAAATTAACAATTGATTGCAAGATATTAATGATTCCCCCAAATTAGGATTTCATCCCACACAAATTTCCTAAATTGAAGCTTTGATACCAATTTTTATGATCCACACTTATAATATTTAAACTAAGTATAATATAATATAGATCAACATAACACAATAGATATTGGTGGGTTAAGATGCCCAAATAGTCAATATATGCAAAGATAAAATAATATCCTTAGGGTAGGGCAACACCATACAATAATAATTTAGAAATTAATAAATTCATAATATCTCTTCAATGGGACAACCTTCAATATCCTTATACCAAATAAAAGATTCAACACTTGATTTATTTATAATGATATTCACATCCTTTATATAGACCTCTATGTAACTAACAATGGATGAGTAACCTCCTAATCCCAATGTAGTCCAATCATTACCCAATGCACTAATTCCACAAATTACTCATTTATCTAAATATATTAGACCCATATAGCTAAATAAGGGGATGTGTGTCACATGTCAACATTTCCATTAACCCATATACATTAATGTATTATATCCCCATGTACTTAGTAATAAATATGTAGAATATAATGTTTAACATATATATAATATAACGTAAATCAACACAACACAATAGATATAGGTGGGAAAAGATGCCCAAATACTCAATATATTAATAAATAGACTAATACCCTTAAGGCAGGGCAACACCATATAATACTCCTTTAGGAAATAATAACTCCACAATGTCTCCTTGAGGGGACAACCTCCAATATCATTATACTAATATAAGACTCAATTCTTACTTGATTCATTTACAATGATATTCACCTCCTTTATAGAGACCTATAATTAATTAACCAAGGATGAGTAACCTCCTAATCCCAATGTAGGCCAGCCGTTACCCACTATACTAATTCCAAAAGTTGCTCACATATCCTAATATATTAGAGCCATATAACTAACTAAAGAGATGTGTTCCATGTGTTACCATTTCCATAAACCCACATACATTAATATATCATATCTTTAGGTACATATAATTCCATTCATCCTTCACATGTTTCATCCCTAAAACATAAGAAGAAACCAAATAATGAGTGTGATTCAAATCATTGCACACTTTTCTCCAAGATCAATAATATAAATATCCATCTGTGATCTTGGTAGTTGATAACTCTACAACCTTGTACCATATTTTGATTCACTACTCTGATTTCATTCATGACCATAATAGTTATTTTTCCATGCATAATCATAGTTATTTACCCACTAATTCCTTGTTCCATAGGCCATTTCACTACTCTAATTCCATACTTGACCATAATAGTTCTTTGGATTATATGCATTACCATAGTGATTGGTGCTTCGATTTTCTTTATAGACAAAGTGATTGTCGTTGTAATATTACCTCACATGGCTCCATGATTGTTTCCTCTTATGATGATGTGCATATAGATATACCTCAAGATTTTATGATACTTTTAGATTATTAACCTTTTATTTTACCTCTTCCACCATTTCATTTGGTTTTTCCATTGCCTTTTTAGTAGATGAAGTTTTCTATTCTACTTGTACTATTTGTTCATATATGACTTCATCTGAATATTTGTCATGCTCTTATTCACTTTCTTCAATATCATCTTCATTCTCTACCTTTATTATTATTTGTTTCTTTCTAACTATTATATCCTATAAATTAACCTTATTTTCATATACCAAAACTTCATGAACTTATTCTGAACATTAATATTGATTGTTTCTAAATTTTATAACCATGGATATCTAAGAACCATATCCACACCATCCATATCCAAAGCATAAAAATATGAATTCAAAACATATTTATCCATAGTAAGCTTCATATCTTTAAAAACTACAATATTATTACCATTCACTTGAGCCTCCTTAATATTGTTTTCTTGAACCCATAAATGTTGGAACATATCCATGTTGATGAAGTTGTACTTGATGTTAGTGTTTATGGACATAATAACCTTCTTATTTTGAATGCATCCATGAAATTGAAAAATTGACTATGATTTACTTAGAGCTAAATTATTTGAATCCTTATCATCCAATACTTCTTCCTCATATTTTATATCCTCTATCTTTCCTTCTGTTCCCTTGTAGCCTCTTCATCATCATTATTATGCTCTCTTTCTTCTTCATAATAACTAGCATGATATTCCTCATTGCCATCATCAAAATTATTTTCTTCATCTTTTTCCACATCACTATCCTAAATCTCATCCCAAATCCTCTATATCTCCCTCCTCATCATCTTTATGTTCATCCTCTTTTTCATCTTCTTATTTATTTGTACTCTCTTTTTTGTTATCATCATTAGTCTCTTCTTTCCCCACATGCCTATTTTTTCCACAGAATACTTCTTCAAAATATTTTGCATGTTTGTAAAACTCTCCATAAATTATTCCAATTTTAAAAATCTATTTGACCCATGATTTGGAAAAAAAACTAGGGTTAAGGGAAAAACCCTAAAAATTTAATAACTCATGTGAAACTGATCTAAATAATCTAAATCTATTACTATAGGTTCCATATATGATATTAAAAATTCAGTGAATTATTTGTAAAACATTCTAAATATTTTGACCCTTAGAGATAATCTTTGAAAAATAATAAAATCACAATAAATAACACAAACCATGTCAGACAATTCTAAAATTTTGACTGTAGCTCTCTTGTATTCTAATAAAGTAGTAATAAAATTTTCATAGAAAAAATATTTATATTTATGTAGATATGAAAAATAATATACAAACCCTAAAATACTAAAAACTCACTCAAAATAGATCATAATTTTTTATTTTTTTTAATGACTTTATTAAAATATTATTCATCTCTAGTAAAAACATTGTGCAAAAATTCACAACTAATTACAAGATAATTATGATTTCACAAAACTAGGGTTTCATTCCATAAAGAATGCCCAAATTAAAGCTATAACACCACTTTTCAAATAAACACTTATAATAATTATACATATTCAAAATATAATGTAGATAAACACAACATAATAGATATTTGTGAGCCAAGATGCCCAAATATTCAATATATGTAGAAATATAACAATACCCTTAAGGTAGGATGACACCATATAATACTATTTTAAGAAGGAATAATTAAAAAATGCCTCTTTGAGAGGAAAACCTTAAATATTATTATACCAAATTGAAGACTCAATACTTAATTGATTCATTTACAATGATATTCACCTTCTTTATATTGACCTATATATATCTAACAATGGATAGGTAAACTCCTAATCCCAATGTAGGCTGACCATTACCCAATACACTAATTCTACAATTTACATATTTATCCTAATTTATTGGACCCATATAACTAACTAAGAGGAGTGTGTACCACATGTTGGAATCTCCATCAACCTATTTACATTGATATATCATATCCTTAGGTACATGACATTAATGTATACAAACCCTAGGGATATGATATAATAGAATATAATGATCCAAAACATATATCAATATTAAGTATATATAATACGTTATACATATTTAGAAACTATTAATATATCATATCCATAGGTAAAATATTAACAATAAGGATACAAAACCTAGTCACATATAGGACTAGGGTTTGAGTATTATTCAAAGTAAGTCAGGTTCACCAAATGTTTTAACTTTTTAGGGCTTAGTGAATGTAAATCCTAGGTTGATAAAGGTATGAGTATAATATATCAAGGTAGAAATATGAAGTGAATAAAAAAACTAATTTATAAAAGAATTCACTTATTTTGACCTTTTTAAAAATATCAATAAATAATATATAAAAATACTTAGTTGGAAAATAACTAAAATAGGAGATCTAGAGCCTAAAAACTAAGACAAAGGTTGATTAAAGTGTCACAAATATGATCTAGGTATCAAAACCCTTCTTATACAATAGACCATGTGGTATTAGCATATCTATTTTGGTGTTATTGTCTTATGTGAAGGATTGTTTGAATATTTTGGGTGTACCTATGTCTGGGTCCACCAAACCTATTCTTATGCATATAAATTTTGGATCTTTATAGATGGCCTATTTAGACTAATTTTATGTTCAAACCCTAAACCTCCATGTTTTTAGTCCATCTAGTTTACATAATTATTAAATACTAATTTCTAGTGGGGTAGGTTGGACATCCTCAACACCTTTTTGTGATGAGAGTTGCCTACATACCAATACTTTAAATAGTGTTCAAATTCAATGTAGTTATCCCCACCTAAGTGCCAGTGTAAATGCAAGTGAAGTTAATATGAATGTTGGATTGACTGATTTAAATATGATTGAGACTAAAAAATTAAGTAATCTAAGATTAAGAATATTTAGGATTATTTTATTTAGAAGTAGGTTAGAATATGGATTGATAAGCTTGATTATGCATAACTTATTGTGAGTTTATTTGTGTAATTTGCATCTTATTTCCATTTAGTGGTTAGAGTGATAAAAGTCATGTATATATTTTTTATAGTGCTTGTGAGAGTCTTAAAATAGGTATGACTTGACCTTATAGGGTTACTCATTTGAAATGATATCCATTATTAGTGAAAGGAGGGAATAGGATAATAACACTAGAACTAGTTCATTAACACCATGGGGTGCTACTATCTCTATTATTGTGCTAGTGTCCATGTGGTAGATAATGAGGCATTAAGAGCTAGGATGTTAAAGTGAGGGTATGGGAATACTTAAGGGATGTTTATGAATGTGTATGGACCTAAAAAAGGCTATACAAGTGTCTAAATGGGCCCTAAAATAGGTCTACAACTAAGCTAGTGATGAGTTATCTCAAGTAACACTCTTATCATTCAAGTGTCATTTTAGGTGATTATAGTGATCATGACCTAAACCTAGTATATGAAGAGTGGTGTTATGATGGTCTAAAGTGTTAAATCCCAAGAAACATGACTCAAATGTAGACACACACACACACACACACACACACACACACACACACACACACACACACACACACACACACACACACAAAATCTGATGTAAGGTGATTAATCTAATCAAAATCACCCTAAAAAGTGTGATCTAGAAAGATTGAATGATTTAATAATTCTCACCTATAGATATGGTGAATTTGAGTGATTTAATAAAACTCAAATTATAAATTTGGTGAGGTTGGATGATTTAATCATGTTAATAGCAATCCATAATATAATAACAATCCATTATATAATTACAGTCCATAGTAATCTAGTGAAGCTATAATACTAATCATGTCTAAGTAAATATAAGGAGTGAACTATTATTTTTTACTATCATATCTAGTTTAAAATAATGTATTCTACATATATTGTTGCATTTTAATGAGCATATGCACGACTATTGTGTAATCTATGTATGGTTATATATATATATATATATATATATATATATATATATATATATATATATATATATATATATATATATATATATATATATATATATATATAGTGGGATCATGTCATAAATACATGACCTCCACATTTAACATTTTCTAGACTCAATGGGGGCATGTTATAAAAACATGTCCTTCAGACTTGCACTGATTTCGATTTTCTCTAGATTTTATTTATGATATATATATATATATATATCATAAATAAAATCTAGAGAAAATCGAAATCAGTGCAAGTCTGAAGGACATGTTTTTATAACATGCCCCCATTGAGTCTAGAAAATGTTAAATGTGGAGGTCATGTATTTATGACATGATCCCACTAAAATATGGAGATAATGATAATTGAGTGTGGATAGCATGTCTTTATTAAATATCCACATTGAAATATAGAACTATGTAAATTTGGAGGACATGATTTTATGATACCCTGACTAAAATCCCCCTAGTGGTGAGGGGGTTGGTATCTGGTAGTCACCACATCACAAAATGGTGAAGTGGATACAATGTATATGGATAGAACATGTAAGATTCAATTATGTATTAGTGATATGACTCAGTAAATTTTTATGTGGTAATGTAAGATTGATGTAATAATACCCATAATTTGAATTATGTCTGGGTATAATTAAAAAAATAGGCAATTTTTTTGTTTGACATAAAAATTAAAAAAATGGTATAATTAGGAATTAATCATTGTTTGAATCCAAATATGGTTTTGAATTTGGATAATCATGATTGAGATATGGTAATTTGATGTGTTGAATATTGAAAAATTAGGGGCTATATATTGGGCTTTGAAAAAAAATACATTTCATTTGCATTTTACACCTTGTAGAATTTGAAGTTGTGGAGAGAATATTACAATGTCATGCGAGGGAGATCTATGATTAATGTTATTTGAAATGATTCAAACAAACCTAGTTGGTAAGGACTTTAAGGAGATGGTAAGCATACTTATGATTTATTTAACAGTTTTGAATTTTTCAAATTTTGTTAATTTTAGAAAAAAACTAACTTTTTTAGGTTGACAAACACTTCCATCATGATTTTTGGACAATACCATTGGTACTTGGATGTTGGTTTTCAAACTTTGGAAGGAAGACTCCAATGGAATTGTACCAACTTCATGTTAGCATCCAATAATAATGTCCAACTATAATTTTGAATTTATCAATTATAAATATGATTTTTCTTGTTGGAATGTTTTGATTGACACTTGTTTTTTTATCATTTTTATGTGTATAATGATGAGAATGTAATTTATTTAGGGCATGGGAGGAATTTTTACACCATGGGAGAGCTAGGTATAGATTTGGTTGGTTAGTCTGTGATTGACTAGGTGGGGTTGGGTAATGTGGCTCAACTGGGACAAATTTCATAAGATATCCATCTTATTATAGAATTAGTCAAAAGGTGGAATCTAAACCATTGTACTTATTTGCTCCCTATAGGGTATATTATATTCAAAATAGAAGATGTTTAACACATTTTATAACTACCAATCATGGGTGAGAGAGCACCGATTTTTAGGGATAGTAGACATGGTTATATTTAAAAGTCTCATCTTTATTTCATTTTCTAGAGATAAATATATATAGAGTTGAGAAACATGATTATTTATATATTATTATTATAGGGGACATTCTATGGCTACATAAATTTATTTGTGTTATTATCTTCATTTATGGTAGTAGATGGTGGCACTATGACAATTTCATATTACAGGTATCAGATTGTGTGGCACATTGAGCAATACTATATGAGATATTATTAGGATGTCATATTATTGGCACATTTATATATAGATTTATATAGATTATATTTGGATATTTATGGTGGTGGTATCAGATATAGTACCTTGTTACATGTTTGGTTGTATGATAATATTGCATTAGTGTGGCTAGTTGGTGGACCATTAATAGGGTGGGCCCACCTTCATGTATTTTTAGAGAGGTGGGTATTCCCTCGTGATAAATTACATACCATTATAGAGTATCATACTATTTTAGATCATTGGACAATTGATTAGATCACATGGTGTCCATATAGGACATTTGGTGGGTAGCTTGAGGATGGGCATGAGCTATAAAGGATCTAGGTCAGCCTGTGCTTGGTGGACCAATTTCTTAGTGTTTATGAGTTATTTAAATATGATCATGTTATTTGATGGTTTTGTATAGATTATGGGATGCCTTTGGCTCCATATCCATGGAATGGATAGTGAGGAGTGGGTATAGGCCCAATGATAGACCATCTCTAACACCCACTGACCTAGCCCCTAACTAGGTGATGAGAGAGATTTTTTCATTACCCTTATATATGACATCATGAAAGATGTACATATGAATATACATAGTGGTTGTCAAGGTATTACTGGATGATATTATTTCTAGTTATAGCTTTCCTACATAGTGAAGTACATATGACCCAGGGTGCTAGATCAAGTGATAGTTCATGTGGGACCACATCCCATATATTAAGAAACTCTTAGATCCACATGTAAGTACCTTATTTTCATTTTTATTTTATTGATATAACATTTGGTATACTAAATTTAATTGATTTGTATTTGGTTTTAGTACTTGAAGGTAGTCATGAGTGGGCCACCATGTTTGATCATGTGGTATGGACCCTCAATCAGAGTGTGCCTATATATATGTGGATTTATTTATATATTGATGGACATTTTAAGTACCCATGCTCTCATTTTTAATCTAGTGTCAAGGGTGTTGTAAAATTATCGCATAATTACTACTAAGTGAGATGACTTATGTGTAGAGGTAAAGATATGGAATGACATGAACTTATTGTTATGTATATCATGTAGGTACTAAAAGATCAATATGATTCCCTACATTGGGATAATGATTATGAATTATATCAATTGGGTGTATTTGAGGAGAGAGTACATGATCTATCTTGATCATGTGAGCCTAGGTAAGACCCAAGAGCATCCACATTGAAATATGTTAGGGTTATTGATGAGAAAGTGATGAAAAAATCTACACTCATGGATATGCCCCCAAAATATGACTATTGTTTCTATTTCAATATAAATTTATACAATTTTGATATAAATATGATGATGTTTGCATGGTATATATGGCTTCACATGAATGTATGCCCTCTTTATCATGTTAGATGATTTAATTTTATGTTTATTTTTTTAGTATATATTATGATAATATAAATTTCAAAATGGCATAAAATATAGTAATTTAATTAAATTTTCCATATAATAAGTAGTTAGTTAGTCATATTATTCAATAGAACCTCTTAGAAATAATAAACCTAAACTATAGTGATCATTTGGTATCTATACATTTGGTGTTGGATTAATCATTTTAATTGATGTGTATATATAAATATCACATGTACCTATCTAATTTATATCTGAATGTGTCAATTATGGTATCCAAATCTACTATTTAGGTATGTGAATAGGCTCATAAAATGTGTCTCCATGCCTCCTCCAAATGCCCATATATAAATAACATGATCAATCAATGGTTCCTTGGTAGGATCAGTGTGGGAGAGATTAGTCTTGGTAGAGGGTACACTAAGAGAATAATTTTGACTAGTGGTTGAATTTTGTGAAGTTCATTAGACCACATGTTCCTTGAAATAATTGGAATGGGATGTCTTGAACCTCTTAGGATAACCTTTATAATAATTAAGTAAAATTTGTCTTCATGTGTCTTTATGAAAGGTAATGATCCCATAATTATCAATGTGTGTACTTTTTTCCTTGAGAGCAAAAAAATAATCATCTTGATGCCCTTTAATACCATGGCACATGTAAAAGGGTTGTCATTTTACCTTTTCAAATATGTGTGGTGGATGGTAGTATATAGGAAGAAGGTTTATCATTCATTTATCCAAAAGTGAATGCAATATATCATGTGTTATATCTTGTAACCAATCAAAATTAAGTGGTTTTCATTTAATAGAGGCATATGGTCTGACTATAGCAGGTACTCTATATGTGGAATATTTTAATCTATGTATAAATTTTATTGTTTATTCCCTCTTAATTACTTCTAGTTATTTATAAGGTATTTTAATTGGTTCCTAACCCTTCATGGTTTATTGTTTTACTTTAGAAAAATTGTTACTAAAGTGCTTATCATTTAATAGAGGCATATGGTTAGATTATTGGATATATTCTATATGTGGAATATTTGTATCTATGTATAAATTCTACTATTTTTACATGGTAGGTACTTTTGGTTTTTTAGAAGGTATTTTAAATGGTTCGTGACCCTTGGTTTATTTTTATGCTTTGGAAAAAAAAATTATCATGTTTTCCTTTTGGTGGAAATATAGGTAATTATGTTTTGGTATTTATTATAGCACATGCATATTTATGCACATCCAAATATAAACTATCAAGTAAAGTGAAGGGATTATGAAATCCTATATATCTAAGTGGAGAAATAAAATTTGAAATTATAAATCCAAGCGGGTATATTTTAATGAATATAAAATATCCTTAATCGAATAACATAGTATTGAATAGGTCCATCCTCATTTTTAGTCAAGTTTTAAAATGGTGCAATGATAGCTTGGGAAGATTGTGTTTGTGAAAATGTAATAAAAATGCACCATAAAGCTTGTTTAATATTGATATATACCCATTTGGGAGGATATATAACCATGTAAGATCTTCCTTAGTTAAACTCATATGAAATTATTTAAAAAAAAAACATCCATTTGTTGTCCAATGATCAAAAGAGTGTATATATTATTTTAAATGATTTAGAAGATCTCATTTACCATCAAAGGAAGAGAACATAAGGATGATAAATGTGGAAGGATATGGATAATTAAAAACATCTATAGTATGGGGTTGGTCCTTCTAGATATTATAATTAAAATTAACCTTATGGGAAGAAAATTTCATTTTAAGAGTAGTTATTTGTTGTTGAATATCCCCCATGGTAGTCATCAGAGATATAATATCACTAGTATGGGGTGGTAAAGAGGTTATATTTCCTTATAAGTTTTAATTTTCCATCAGAATAATAATATATTTACCACCTTCATTTTATTATAGGATAGGATCATCATATTGTTTAGAAACATGAGGTAGATGAGGATTCATTGCTAAAGAGGCAACTATATCATGTTATATTCAAATACCTTGGGAATTTTGAATTTCATTACATACAATAGTAGTGAGAGATGTGGGTTCATTTTATTTATATATATTTGAAACATATTTTTTAGTATAAAATGGTAGGGAGGGATAAGGAATAACAATTTGTACCCAACTTTTAATAAAAGGAAAAATGCAAGCTTCATTTTCATTTTAGAGTTCAAAAAAAGGAGGTAGAAACAAAGTAATTTTAATTTATACTTTTGGTACATCATGATCATATGAAAAATATACATTTGATTCAACATTATAATTTTTGTCATCTAATGAACTTCTGATTTTATTTTTCTTATATTGTACAAGTTCGGTAAGAGATGTAGAAAGTTCATTTGACTTTGTATCTTTATCTTCAAGTAACAAATTTTCAATGAGATATTTGGAGTAAATTTCATTTTCATTTTCATCTTTCCAAGGAAGTAATATTGGTAAAAAATTAGTACATTCATGGTGATCATTACAAGCTAAAGAATAAGAAGTATTTTCACTAGTTTCATTTGAGTGATCCAAAAAAGGAACAAGATTTTCAACATTATCATTATTTTGAAATAATAAACACATTAACTTTTTTACTATTTTCATAATTTTCAAGAGAATAAAATAATTAAATTTTTGGTTCATCTCAATATTTTTTGCATGAAACATCATTATTTTCAACATCATAAAGGTTAATTTCTTGCATGTCTATTGTATCACCTGTATGTGATTTGCTAAAAAAATGGATCATTATTAACTTTTTAGGATTTTCATCACTAGATATAGAATAAATGGGAGAAATAGGAATCTCAAATTCACATTCAAGAGGGGTATAATCAGACTTGGAAACATGTTATGATTATTAACATATTCATTTAGATTTGCATTTTCATCATTAATTTTTTCATTAGTATTGTTATAAGCAAAGGATGATGATTGAGCACTTTCGTAATATGCAATAAGATCATAATATGAAATAAATTGGTCATTGGAAATATTAAACAAGATGTCCAAATGATGGGGTTTCCTAGGGCTTATAGTAGTAGTAGACATGTCGAGGAGGGATACAAATTTGGATCCAATCACATAGAGGAGAAGAAAAATGCCTAGGGAAAAAATATAAAAATTAACTAATTAATAAATACCCATGAAAAATAGATCACATATAAAAAATAAAAAAGTAAAAAAATATTTTTTAGTAGAAATAGAAACCCTAAATTTCAATCTAGGGTTTGGTTCATATAAGACATAGGAGGGGTTCACCATAATGTTTTATCCTAAATGGGATCAATATATAAACACACTAATCTATAAAAAATGTTTGAATGTGATATGAAAATATTCATATTTCATAAATAAGTGAAAAATAAATTAAATATACCTATTTAATCATGTGCAATTAATACATTAAAATATTATACAACCAGGGGTAAAGAGAGTGTATCTTTTTATATATCATATTTATGGATTGTGACAATGATCTAGAATCATCTTATGATAGTGACAAATATTTGTGTTCTTTTCATTATGTGTTTTGATTATTTTTTCCACCCAAATGTTTGCATCATGTTTTGACATTAGTGTTGATGTAGGTGTCAGGCCTTATCATATGTGTCATGTCTATAATATGTACATGGCTAAACCAAAATCTTAACTAAAATATTATATCACATATAAGTATATTTTATCCTACAAAATATGTTAAAATACATGTAGAGTGTAGGAAACAATTCTAACTCTATTTCTATTTCTTTTGAACTCATTCAACATGGTAAAAAGGGGCTAACACGTGAGTTAAGTAAACCATAACAAACCCTATTTTTGCTAATTGTTTCCTATATATCCATGTACTTCGAAGAGGGACTCATAATTGAATTTAGTTATCCCTCATAGATACATGTGTGTAATTGTGATTGTGGAACTAAATTCTAATTATCCTATTTCAACCCTTGGTATAAGTAATGTAAGTAAAAATTATTTATAGAATGATTTAGACTTTTAGTTCTTTTAATTTGATATGTAGAGAAATTCAATAGATCTTGAGTAAGACAAAGTATATGTTAATTGAGGTTCTTGATTTACAATGCTTAATAAAATAAGCTCTACCATAGCTTTATATATACAAGTATCTCTTAATTATTAATTTTAAGATAGTGGCACATGAAAACCCCACAATATAATAAACATATGGGGATAAATAAATAGTCACAAAATGAAAAGTACATAAAATGATCATAATATAAGTCTATGAAGCTATGTCATGGTTTGACACTTGCCTCAAAATAGGTGTCTAATCAAGACATAGGCATATAGAGGCTAAAAATACAAAAATAATAGAAACACAAGTAGGGATCCCTAACATATGTTAGATAAATGGAAGCTTAGACAACATATAGGCACAAAGGGGAAGATAAAACAATTAAAAGAAAATGGAACCAAAGAGATCCATGTGAGACTGTGTCACTAGATGTATAACTCTATATCAAAAGGCATATACATGAAAAAGGTATGAAAAACATACTATGAAATTGTGTTTATACAACATATGGGTATTTACAATACTAGTGTGTTGTTTTTAGTGTAAAATAGGGTATTTTTATTATTTAATTTTTATGTTTTTCTAGTTATATATTATCAAAATGACTATTTTATAAGATGTAAAACATTAGTATTATTAATATATGATATTGAGTGTAAATTATGGTATCTAAGTTAATTTTATGTAATATTTAAATTAATGAAAGACACGGTAAAAATTTAGAAATCAAATTTACATTTTGAAAGTAAGTATAAGATTATAGACAATTGGGTTAAATTAGATTCAATTAGAAAAAATATATGCACATTTGGAAGCAAAGATAAACTAAGTAAAATGTTAAGAAAATTGGGAAACTAGAGAAAAATAGTGAAACTTGGGAAAATTAGAGTAAACTTAGGAAAAACATAAGAAATTAGGGAACTTGGTGACAAATAGGGAAAATTAGAAAATTTGGGGGAACTCAGTAAATTTACAAGAAAATATTAGATTTGGTAAATTATGCAAAATAGAAGAGATTGAATCCAAACTTATTAAAATTAGGCATAACTAGACAAAATTATGTCAGACTTACAAAATTAAGAGATATGGTGATAAAGAACATACATTATAGAAAATTAGGGAATTATGGAAAATTATAGAAATTAGGAGAATATTAGATTTTAATTAGTCCAAAATTGAATAAGTTATTGAAACTAGTGATAAATGGGGAAAAAAGATAATTTTGAGAACTTGGAAAAATATTAAAAATTATTGAAACTTATAAAATTTATGGAAATTAGAGTAAAAATAGCAATTTTTTAAAATTAAGCCAAACTTGATGAAATTATTTAAAACTTAAGAAGTTAATAAAATTAATGATAAATAGGGGAAATTATACAAATTACGTGAATAAGCAAAATTATGCAGTTAAGAAAATTAGAGTAAGTGTAAACTAGCTTACTTTTACCCTAATTTGGTTTTCCAAACCCTAATAAGATAAAACTAGTAGAAAATTTCAAATTACTAAATATGGCATTCAAGCATACATCTAAATGTAAAATATTGTAACTAAATATAATAATTTGATAAGGGCATATGCTGAATTTAGTAAGTATGAAAAAGGGATGTGTACTTTAGCTTTTCTATCTGGCTGTCTCACTATTATTATGTTTTGACAATGTTAAACATAATGAGGTAGTTTGTGATTAATTAGGTTATGGAATTGTATTATGTATGTGTAAGGTCAGTTCCATCAGATTTGGGTTAGTATTGACTATTGATGTTGACTTGTGATGATCAATATATAATTTTGTTAAAATATGGGTATGTGACCTTATGGCCATTTTAAATTATCTCTAGAATACATGAATATATTATTCTGAACCTTGATGATGTGCATAACTCCATAAATCATCCTCCTTCACCTTAGAAACCTAGGTGTGATTATGAAGGATGCAAATTTGAAAAAAAACTAAGAAAGTGGAATGAGATGAGGTGACCCCAATCAACAATGTTTAATGATTAGATGTTGTCTACATATATGATATTCCAAAGAGGGAAATCAAGATGCATGTAATTCTCCCACCTAGATTGATTTTGTAATTTTGATCCTTTGTTATATAAATGCAGATAATGATTTGTATTTGATACTCAAAAATGTTTTATTTGACATGTATTTAGTGTGATTAAGAAATATCTTATAACTACTCTTGTTAAGTGATTCATAATTTTATAAAAATACAATAGATGCTAAAGTGTAATAGTGTATATATGTGTACCAGATGAGTTTCAAGTCCCCCATCAATTGAGGCCTTGATTTGTATATCTATATGATTCCAATTTGTTAATTTATCACACCACCCAAACAATAGGAAGGTGGATCCATCTTAAGGATATATTTGATTTTCTTAAGTATTCATTGCTAGGAGAGAGTTAGTATTTCTAGTCTCAAGTCAAAATCAACTAGTGATACTAACCTAGTTTTGACATTATTGACTAGTGTACATGTGGACTAAACTAAGAATCTTAGCATACTTATGTAGGATAGTATGATAGTTTTAAACATAAATTGTTGTTCATGTAGTTTTTTAACAAAAGAATGAAAGGATTAGACTCATAATCTAGAATGTAGGTGTGTGTTAATAGTGGATTAGGACCATGTTTGTCTTAAAATCATGTGTGGTAAATGTGTGTCAATCTTCTCTTCATCAACTATCTAATATAAAAAATTTGTAACTACAAATGCACCACTTTTTTCTAGTAACAATATTACTAGAGTATAGGGAAAACATACACTTTAATTTATACTAGAGTATTTGGTTGGAAGCTCTAATTGTGAAAGTCAATCAATAGAAAACCCTATAATAAACATGCAATAGTCATTTTAAATAGATTTAATATTTGAAATTTTAATTTGAAAATTAAAAATTAAAAATTAAGGAATGAGTATACATGTTTGTTAGATAGAACCATGTTGTTATTAAAACTTTTTGTATAGGTTGCTTCCTTATTGAAGCATTGGAATATTATGTTTACTAGCTAAAGAACATGGAGATTAGTTTCTCTTATTGAACCATGGATAAATTGTGCTTCTTTATTGAAGCACATGGAGAGTTTGGGTGGTTGTGTTCCAAATTTATGTAACTATATAAGACCTTGGGCTATAAATATAATATACCCCAAACCCTCATAATTTTTTTAGAGAAGTACATGATGTACTAATCCAAATAATAATAAGTAAAATAAATGAAAACCAATTGATGGGTTCACTATAAGTAATTTCATGGATATTGAGCATCACTAAAACTAAAAATGTATTACCTACAAAAGCATGAAATAGCTATTGCAAATGGATTATATATTCAATTGTATATTTTCACTCCATTTATAATGTTTTCTCAATTAAAACAAATGCAAGATCAGAAGAGAATGAACAATGTTTGTACCCCCATCATGATTGTAGTTTACATTTTATAGTTTTTATTAATTTATAATAAATTCATAATCAAAAGATAATGAACCCATGTTCATTCCCCCATAATTAATATATATTTATCATCTGTGAAGTGGAATATCAATAATTTTTCATTCAAATTTTAAATTGTATTGTTACATATGTGCATGAACAAGTATGATGCCTCATGAATCTAAAAGTGTGTATACATTAATGAACTATTATAAATCCCTTGTAATCTATTCCAACTAATATATAACTATTTTCATCTATATAATAAATTTGAGAATCTATATCTCAAAGGTATGTATATGTCAAAATTTATAACTCATGTTCTTGTAAATAATGTATATATACCTATGCATTTGTAACCAAGTGTGTTTCAATCTATATTCAAGTCTTTGTAAAATGAGTCCATAAGGATATATATGCCCTCATAAACTATACTTATGTGTCAATATATTTCATGTGACTAAACCATCTAATATCAAACTATTTTGAATCCCTAAAATATATAATTTGTTTTGATTTTGAATTCATGGAGTCTTATGTCTCTATGACAAGCCCAATATAGTGTACCCATTTTGAGATGAGGAATGTGTCTTATAAGTCACTCATCTCAAAATAAAATTTAAATATTATCATGGCATGTGTAAATATATCATCATGTATAATATTGTGAACATTTGGATAGTATTCCATCATAGTAATGTATATGTTTGCAGGGCATGTATGTATCATAAGTAATGTATAGGGCATATGTGCCATGTATAGAGATATGTATCAATAAATCAAAAATTAGTAACCATAACTAAATTAGAATTAAAAAATACTATGTGGTAAAGGTGAATGGTATGTATCATGGCACTAAGCAATGCCAAAATTATCACAAAGTGAAAAATATCAATCTTTAGTCTCCAAAAAACATCCTAGGGATGCATATAAGGGACATGAGAATGCCATAAAAATAAGAATGACATGATTACTAGATTACACTTTTTACACTTTTTACATTAATCAAGACCAAGATCCACATGAAAAAGATATAAATATGTAAAAAATAAAGGACATAAAAATGTCACATCAAACAAGGCTAATTTCCATAAAAACCCAAACTAACCTATCATGTAAAAGAGTAGCAACATCAATGAAACATTGAAAAAGTAAAGATTAGTCTACATCTTCAATATGTATCAATGTCACATAATATTATAATAGCATGCACATGTAGCACTATATAAGATATGAGTAAATAGAAAGACGTGTAGGCAACCTAGATATCTCAACACAATAGAAGGTTATATAAATATATGACCTTTAATATTGAAACCTGCGTAATAATATGCCCCCAATATTAGAATATCCATTAGGTAGGGGAATTTCAACATATATATGTCATTTTTTAGCATGTATGTCTTGCATCACACTCATATACTATGAAATATATGTGTGTTTGAAAGGAATGTGCCTTCTACCAAATATGTAAAAAGTGTAATCTAGTAATCATGTCATTCTTTGATATTTATTTTTAGTTTTTGAATATTTTTAATGTTTTTTTTATTTTTTAAATATTTGAATTCAGTGATCATAAATTATTTAAGAAGTCATTCTCATTGGGATTGAATTTGATATAACCTAGCTTGTCTTTGATATTTTTTAATTGCAATTCTTATTCTTTCACTGTGTTTGATTGTTGATATTTTGTGCTAGTTTTTATCTTCAAATATTTTGAATCTTGGTGAGTACTTATTCCATCATCTTGATATTGAATTTTTTTCATGCATATTTGAAGGAAATATGTTGATATTTTTATTTATTATGGCCCACATCAAGTATAACCATTATGTTCATAATGTTGTGTCAATCAGGTGCTAGAAGGTGTCACCCATATTCATGTATCAATGTATTTTATTAGAATTTATATTAATTGGTGTATTAATTTTAATTAATAAAAATAAATAGAAAACATAGAAATTTTTGTAAATGACATAAAACTAGAATTTCGAAAGTAAAGTACTGAAATGGATAAAGCAAAAATGAATGAAAGAATTTAACTACACAAGAAGAATTAGTTGATTTATACTTGTGAATTGACTATGTGCTACTAAAAATAGACAAAATGATAAATAAATATTTTATTATACACATGAAAATGAAATAGGTATTGTTACTATTTTGGGTCAGGATAGATAAGAATAAATTAGGATCGAGTGGTGTTTATGTCATATGTGCATAAATCTTGACCTATAGGGAATATTAAACTTAGGGCTTAGTCACCTATGCCTATTTAAAATATGTGTATTTATTTAAATTTGACCTTTGGATATGTTTAAACGACCTAAAAATAAATTATCCAAATTTGAAACCATAATAGGGCTTGCAATAGCTAAAAACTATAAAATAAAGGGAGGGGGTGTAATAGTATGAGATGACACCAATCACCCCCATTATTAATTAAAATTTCCTATGTATCAAATGATCTAAGAAGGGAATTCAAGCTCATGTATTTATCCCACATAGAGTACATAGTGTAATAAATATTCTCTTTCTATGCATATGCATGTAGAGATGGATTCAATACTTGATAATTATTTTCTTGACTTGGATAGAATAGTTTCATGACTTAGACAATAGTTTCTTCAAGAAATAAAATATGGAAATAAAATGGAAGTTTTGATTAGTGTCATGTCCCCTTTTGAGTTGACATGTTCAGAGATGAGGATTAGCCTATTATGTGACCTTCGTAGGCTGATGGGATGGATAGAGGGTCTTGATGGAGCTGGGCTTGCCTTTTTGTTCGGGTTTTTTGGATATGAATTAAGGGAGATATTAATATTTGATTGATTTAATCAAATATTAATTATTCGGTCTAATTAATAATTAATTATTAATTATTAATTAGTTGGTCTAATTTTAAGACCCTAATTCTAATTTAAGAATTGGTCTAATTTTAAGACCCAAGTTCTAATTTGAGGAATTCTAATTTAAGAAACCCAAGTTCTAATTTGAGGAAATCTAATTTTAGCAAGCACACCTTTGGAGGGTATAAGGGTTTCTCATGGGAGAGAGTTTGGATTAGCCATTGATTATTGATTATTGATTTTGAAGAATTCTTCTGTGAAGACTGAGCCAAGGGTTCTAGGATTCCATTGCAGTGGAGAACGTCAACTCTTCATTGTGTGCGATTTAGAGGCTGTGAGATCTCAGCTGATTTATTGCCAAATTGAGAGATAGCTTCATACAAAAGTTATCACAGAGGTATACAGATTTGAGAGATAGCTTCACACAGAAGTTATCACAGTATTTCAGGTATTTCTTTATTTAGTTTTGATCCAATAAGTTATACAGATATAGATCTTCTATATTAGAATCATATATTCTTGAGATCAAGTTGTTTAGCTATCAGGGGTTGAAAACAGATAGGTTGTGCTTAATTGGTGGCCATACTAAGTCTGTACAGGTCTGTATAGATCCGCTCAGACACTGACCTCAGCAGACAGAGATCCCTAGTGACTGACATCGGCCGACTGAAGATCGACGTCGACAGAGAAAGACCTACAGTGACCGACGTCGGTAGAATATTGACCGACGCTGGTGACTGTGTGTTCAACATAGTAGGCTGAGACTTCCAGATTCAGGGTCAATCTCCAGATTTGCAAAAGCATAGGGTTTCAAGACAAAATATTTCACGTTATCTTATTTGTATGATAGAGACTCAATTGTGCAATCGTCTAGAAGAATAAGTGATAAGATCTTTGATTTGCTATTGAGAGATTATATTGTGAGTTATTTATTCATATTTGAAATTATTTTGGCAAAAAGTGTATCTTTGTTCAGAGCTATTTGTGTTTATATATTCCCTACTGAAAGGGGATATTATAGTGGTATCAGAGCCAAATTCTTGCCATCCTGTTGGGCACATCAGAGCTAAATCCTGCCATCCTGAGGGTGTGACAATCTTATGCAGCCACAAGAGTTGGGACCACACAGGTATAACACACGCAACAGAGCCTTGCTTGAAGGTACCCAATTATTAGAATAACAACAAATTATCATGAGTGACAGATGTGATGGTAGCCCACCCAGGGGCCAGAGGTATGATGCTGATCAGGACACCAGAGAATTTCACCATGCTATGATGACAAGCCAGTAGCAGATGAATCAGACACTACAGAAACTTATGACTATGATAAGGGGGATGAATGCACCTGATAGATAGAATGAGGAATAAAGAGATGAAAGGGGTGCTACGGTTAATCAGAGACCACAACAGACCCACTCTAGAATAATGGATAGACCTACACATCTTACATTTGTTCAAGAGGAACCAAAAGCACCAGCAGAGGAGGAGGCAAGAAATTCCCCATTTGCAGATGTTTACATGGCTGCAAATGATGAGTGGGACTTATTACCTCCTCATGTTCAAGAGAGGACATCCTTTGATCATTTTGTTCAGCTGAGGAGAGAGCACTATAGATTAGTTAGATAGGATAGGAGGCCTAGAGTTTAATTCAGTGAGCTAAAGAAGGCTACTGGCAAGCTTTCTTTGACCACTTTTGACGGTAGCGGCAAGATGACAGCTCAAGCTTGGGTTCATAAGCTTGACACCTTTTTGGCATTGAGACCAATGTCAGAGATAGAGGCCATCAAATACGCCACTTTGCACTTGCATGGAGTAGCACATGATTGGTGGTACCATGGTATGGTAACACTTCAGTATAACCAGGTGACAGAGTACCAGGACTTTTTGGATAGATTGGTTGAGCGATTTGATAGGAAAGATCCTGAGGTTTACTTTCGAGATCTGGCACAATTGAGACAAACAAGTAACTTGGAGTCCTTCATTGGTGAGTTTCAAAGATTGGCAGTCATGGTGCCCAATATTTCTGAGCGTAGATTGGTAGTTTTCTTCATGGAGGGACTAACAGAACCATTGAGAGGTTGGATCAAAGCCTTTGATCCTCCTTCATTACAGGTAGCTATGAAGAAGGCATGTAGTATGGAGATGGCAGCCCCATCCCATAAATTTAACTCCAAAGGTACTTCTTCATCTAGAGACCATAAGTGTTCCAACGCAGATACAGAGAGTCCAGATTTCAACATAGATAAATCAGGTGTAAAGAATGATTCAAAGGCCAATCTAGCAGCACCACCTTTGGATTGTGAGGCACTTAACAATCTATGCAAGAAGAAGCTTTGCTTCTACTACAAAGGTCCATATGATATCCATCACGATTGTGCTTTGAGGCCTAAGTGCAAGGCGAATCGTGTGATGTGGGCATA
Source organism: Torreya grandis (assembly GCA_037957365.1). Classification (NCBI taxonomy): domain Eukaryota; kingdom Viridiplantae; phylum Streptophyta; class Pinopsida; order Cupressales; family Taxaceae; genus Torreya; species Torreya grandis. The sequence continues at coordinate 199,434 of JARHVA010002894.1, read as the reverse complement.
TTATGAGGATTCAGATTCAGAGGATTCTGAATAGCAAAATAGTTCTGAGGAGGCAGTGGTAGAGTTAGAGCTTCACATACAGGAGGCACGCCTATTCGACATTCATTTGGATGAGTCATTTAGACTCTGTGGAGTTTTAGTAGGGTAGAAGGTCATCACCCTTCTTGATACAGGAGCCACACATAATTTCATAGATGCTAGATTTGTGGAGAAGCGTGGACTCACTACTGAAGATTTTGAGGGCATTAGAGTTAAGGTAGCTGATGGTCACACTCTTAGGTGTGAGCGTATGATTAGAGACCTCCCATTGCACTTGAACAACTATGAGTTCAAGGTTGATTATTACGTGGTGAACATGGGGGATATAGACTTAGTCTTGGGTATGAAGTGGCTTCATTCATTTGAGGAAGTTACTCTTCATCTCAAGGACATGGAGGTTCACTTTGATGTTGATGGGAAGACACATATTCTTAAGGCAATACAAGGCAGCATCTTCAGATATATGTTTTTTCATCGAATGGAGATGCTCATACGACATGACATGATAGAGTGCGATGACAAGTGCACATTGGCACCAACATAGGAGAGATATGAGGATGAGCTTGGTCTTGAGGTGAGTGTAGTTCAGGAGTTATCACATGTGGTAGGGACTTAGCTTTCTATTACAATTGGGTCACAGGTTGATGATGATATGACTATTTCTAGCCTTCACAATCCAGATTTAGATATTATTCAGGTAAGGAGTTTGCTTAAGTTGCTTGCTGATTTTCATTTATGGATTGGATGTTGGGGTTGCTTATCTTAGTACTAGGGATGGACATGGCATGGAGTTTGCATTGATTGACAGTAGGGAAGATCATGACTACATTTGGGACCCAGGTGGATTGATGGGTGTATCATTCAGCGATTTCTTGAGGGCAAGCAATTTTAGGAGGGGTGGATTGTCATGTCCCCTTTTGAGTTGACATGTTCAGAGATGAGGATTAGCCTATTATGCGACCTTCGTAGGCTGATGGGATGGATAGAGGGTCTTGATGGAGCTGGGCTTGCCTTTTTGTTCGGGTTTTTTGGATATTTATTAAAGGGAGATATTAATATTTGATTGATTTAATCAAATATTAATTATTCAGTCTAATTAATAATTAATTATTAATTAGTTGGTCTAATTTTAGGACCCTAATTCTAATTTAAGAATTGGTCTAATTTTAAGACCCAAGTTCTAATTTGAGGAATTCTAATTTAAGAAACCCAAGTTCTAATTTGAGGAAATCTAATTTTAGCAAGCACACCTTTGGAGGGTATAAGGGTTTCTCATGGGAGAGAGTTTGGATTAGCCATTGATTATTGATTATTGATTTTGAAGAATTCTTCTGTGAAGACTGAGCCAAGGGTTCCAAGATTCCATTGTAGTGGAGAACATCAACTCTTCATTGTGTGCAATTTAGAGGCTATGAGATATCAGCTGATTTATTGCCAAATTGAGAGATAGCTTCATACAAAAGTTATCACAGAGGTATACATATTTGAGAGATAGCTTCACACAGAAGTTATCACAGTATATCAGGTATTTCTTTATTTAGTTTTGATCTAATAAGTTATACAGATATAGATCTTCTATATTAGAATCATATATTCTTGAGATCAGGTTGTTTAGCTATCAGGGGTTGAAAACAGATAGGTTGTGCTTAATTGGCAGCCATACTAAGTCCGTACAGGTCTGTACAGATCCGCTCAGACACCGACCTGGGTAGACAGAGATCCCCAGTGACCGACATCAGCCGACTGAAGACCGACGTTGGCAGAGAAGGACCTACAGTGACCGACGTAGCTAGAATATTGACCGACGCCGGTGACTGTGTGTTGGCCGAGACTTCCAGATTCAGGGTCAATCTCCAGATTTGCAAAAGCATAGGGTTTCAAGACAGAATATTTCACGTTATCTTATTTGTATGATAGAGACTCAATTGTGCAATCATCTAGAAGAACAAGTGATAAGATCTTTGATTTGTTATTGAGAGATTATATTGTAAGTTATTTATTCATATTTGAAATTATTTTGGCAAAAAGTGTATCTTTGTTCAGAGCTATTTGTGTTTAGATATTCCCTACTGAAAGGGGATATTACAATTAGTTTGTAATATTATAATTGTGCCTCAATAATTAAAATTTTCAAGTGATTGAATATGTGGTTAAGAGGTGTACTTATACAAATATAAAAGGTGAAAACCTCATGCTACCTATAAACACCTAAAATCAAACACTTTGTGGTGATTTTAATTAGTCTTATATATACACTGACATCCCTAACATAATCAATATTCATCATCCATTATCTAATTAATCCCTTCTTTCACAACTATACCCAATCCCTCAAAATTCACATACAATTACATTAGTTAATTAATCTAAATTAATTAAATCATCCTTCCCCAATAAAAAATTCCATGGCTTTTGAATACTCCTATTTTATAAAATAAAAAATACATATATCCTCACATCAGTCAAATTCATATACAATCTCACACTATCCCATAAAACTAATCTTAAATTAGCTATCCAAATCAGCATGCAAACAACCCTTATTCCAAGGTAATTCATCCCCATGCCTCATTAATTCATATCATTATACATTTCAACCAATTTCATTTACTTTCTCAACCTACCATCTTTAACCATCCTCCAGCGTTGATCTTTAAACAAGATCAATAGTCCACATACATACATACATACATATATATATATACATATATATATATATATATATATATATATATATCTCATTTTATATATACATACATATACATATACATATACATATATATATATATGTATATATATATATATATATATATATGTGTGTGTGTGTGTGTGTGTGTGTGTATATATATATATGTATATATATATATATATGTGTGTGTGTGTATATATATATATATGTATATATATATCTATATATAAATATATATATATATATATATATATATATATATATATATATATATATACACATGTGTGTGTGTGTGTGTGTGTGTGTATGTATATATATAATGAGGGTTAACCATATCATTTCATCTTCTCTCTCAAAGGTATCAAATCTATACCAAATTTTTAGATCAAACAGATTAAGCATCCAATCAACTCAAGCATCAATCTTGAAAAGGGGAGATTCTACTAAATTTTTTCTATGTAGTCTTCACAAACATTTACAACTATATCCATGTTAAATTTGAGAAAATATCTATGAAAAATGAGGAAAAAATCATCCTTGAGTTTAAGGTGATATTCTACTTATTCCCTATTTGATAAAAATCCAAGGTATATACTTCCTTGTTTAGTTAGAATTTCAAATTTGTGTTTTGTGGATCATCTAACAATTTGCATTCATCATAATTTTAATACTTTGTTGTGTGTATACAATTTGACATGCCTAGTGGGACTCAAAACCAAAATATCCATTATCATTTTCATTTCTCAATGCATGATTTTATATTTATGAAAAAATTGAGCTCGTTTGATTCAAAAATAGTAAAAAATCATACAGAATCACATTTCTAAGTGCCTATTGTGTTCACCTTGTAGAAAAATTGTTTAATAGATGAAAAATGATGGATCCATATAAAAAAATTGAGTTTTTTAAATGTTTCTTGGGATTTTCCTATCAAATGGTGGGATTGTATTGTCAAATGGTGGGATTTACCTATCAAATGGTGGGATTTCATTTCCAAATGGTGGTATTTCCATTTAAAATGGTAGATTTTTCCTCTACATTGACAGATTCATATAAAGTAGTGTTTTTTCACTCCCTACATTCTAAAATCCATAAATTTTAACTGACTTGTCCATTTTAACTCCCATTTATGACAAAAATATTGTATAAAAATTATGTATGCAAACATAAGAAATATTATTTATCATCAATATGACCCTGTGTACTAGGATTACCATTCCAAATATATGGATTGCCCTATGTGGAATAGGATTGCAATGCAGATCAATGGGATTGTCTTTTGTGTAGATAAGTTTACCTATGTATCGATGGGATAATATTTTGTGTCTATAGATGCTTTATATGTAATAGGGTGATCCCACCAAAACATAGTGCAATCCCAACACAATCTAGGGCTAACCATTACCATGTAGAATAGTGGGATTACTCTTTATGTACTAGGACTACCATGAAGAATAATGATATTATCATATGAAGAGAAGGACTAACCTATGTTTATTAGTATTTCCATTTGTATCAATATGATTACATTTTTTGACTATTTTATGTGTTTGCATAAGTTCAGTGGGTTATCCTTGTATTGTAGTGGGATTGCACTATGTTTTGGTAGGATAACCCTATTACTATCTAATTTTAATTATGTTATATTTATTAAATTTTTATACTTGGAAAGGTTTTTTTTTATAATATTAATAATCTATTTTTTA
>JARHVA010002894.1:165000-190000 GCA_037957365.1 Torreya grandis | reverse complement strand
TGACAAAAAAGGATGATCAATTGATTCTTTCCATCCTTGACAAATTTGGATGTGACTATTCTATCTTCATTTCTACATTCCATGCCACCAAGCATGCCACTGGAGATACATCTACCATGTCATCCTAGGATGACTTGACTTGAGATCAAGATAATCTCAATAAAAAGGTTACACTAAATTCATCTAAATCACATGCCTTAATTATGAGTCATGACAAATAGAAGGATTTTGGTAGTAAGGAGAAGAACCATACAATGTAAGAGCTATAGAAAATAAAGGGTCATAAGCCTAATGCTAAGTCTAAAGAATCAAAAGAGTCCTCCTATTTAGACAAGAAATCAAAAAAAGAGTGACTCACATGTAGCTACTACATGAAATCTAGGCATGATGAATCCAAATTCATGAATAAGCATATTGACTAACTGACTAAGATGCTTGAGAAACATCAATGTAATTTAGTCTTCCAATCAAAGTTCATAAACATAGGAGTATTCAAATGACAAAGATAGTAAGAAGGGAAAATAACTTGTTATGGTTACATCTGAACCTTCCACATGGGTAATTGATACTAGTGCATCACACCACATAGCTTCATCATAATACATGTTCTTGTATTTGGAGTCTTGTTCTATTCCTTCCAACTTATTAGGTGGTGATATTTACAATAAATTTAGTGGGAGTGGATATATTTAAGTGAATTATGGTAAAAGTCATGATGTTCTATGTGTTCTCTCTTTATCCACCAATCTCTTTTTTATTTAATATATCACTCACATTTGTTTAGGCAATAACATTGAGTTCACACATAATTCCATGGTTATTAGGGAAGCAAACAATGAATCCATAATTACATTTGTGAAATAATATCACTAGTCATGATTTTACACTTTCTCACATTTTTATTTTAGTAAACCATCTACGACATTTCTCACTCATTCATATGGCGTGATTAAATTATAGCATGAGCAATTCAACCATCTCAATTATCACTACCTAGAGAAACTTAGTCATCAAGGCATGGTTTTAGGTTTCTCATGAGTCAAGTTTTATAATAGATTTTTTGAGGCTTGCATACATTGTAAGGAATCTTGAGGAGAGGCATGACAAGGACAAATTATGGACATTTGAATAGATATTAGAGATCATCCATAGTGACATTCTTGGTCCATTTCCAAAATATTCATTCAACATGACAAAGTACATGCTTAATTTTATCAAAGAATTTTTGAGGCATACTTTGGTGTATTTTATTAATTATAAATATCATGTGTTTGATCATTTTTAGGACTTAAAGTGGCTTACATAAAAATATTCAAGCAAATCCATCAAGATATTGTGCATCAATAATGGTGGTATGTTAGTAATTATTTTGAGTAATTTTTTACATTAGAGGGGATTAAAATACAACATATGGTTCCATATTATCACAAGTAGAATGGTGTTGTAGACTAAAATAATATGTATTTGAAATAAATTTACAATTTTATGCTACACTCTAAGTCTCTTGCACCTCAACATTGGGCTCATGAATCAACTATGCATGTTATATCTAGAATTCAGTTCCTCATAAACCATTGAAGGGATTCATGCCTTTTGAAGATTATATATGTCATAAACCCATAGTAAATAACTTACAACTATTTTGATCTCCTACTATAGACCATATTCTAAGTAATAAATGTAAGGGAATAGAACCTCAAATTTAGCCTTTCATATTTATTGGATATCCTGAGGGTGTTAAAGGATATAGGATTTTCCATCCCTCCACTCGTGAGTTGTTTGTTGGGAGGAATGTTCGATTTCAAGAGGGTCCTCAAGAATATACAAATGAAACTCTTCCCTCTTACTTGAACACATTGGGATTTGATGACAATTCTATTAATTTAGATCTTTTTGAGTAATTTCTTGATAATCCAAATTATTCTTCTAGTTTTGATGATGAAATTAGTGATAAGGATTTACCTCCTCTTTCTCCTAGGCTATATTTAGAGGTTGAGGTATCCCTCCTAACTATCTAATCATTAGTCCTATTTGTGATAGATAAACACTAAAAAGTATTGACAAATGGATTGGATATCCATCAAATACTAGGTGAACCCATTCATAATTCTAGAATTCCCCACATGATTTCATTGCATCTATTTATAATCCATAATCATTTCATGAAGCATCATGAACCCTTAATTGGGATATTTATATGGAAGAGGAATATGGTTCCTTGATAAATAAAAACACTTTGGATTCAATCCCTTTTCTTAAGGAAAGAAAACTTATTTTGATGTAGGTGGATCTATCAAATAAAATTTATAGCAGATGTGTCTGTAGACAAGTTCAAAACAAATTTGTTAGAAAATTGTTTTTTTAGGTACTTGTCATTAACTATACTAAGACATTCACCCTAGTTACTAAAATGAACTCAATCTAGCTCACTCTCACCATATATACAACAAATCATTAGCATATTTATCAAATGGATATAAAGATTTTATTTCTTCATGGTGACCTCAAATAAAAAATATACATAAAGCAACCACAAGGATTTGTGGAAGATTCCTCCTTAGTTTTCAAACTTAGGAAATTTATCTATGGCCTCAAAAAAGCTCCTTGATCTTGGTATGCCAATATGGACTCCTTTATTCTTTTAATTGGGTTCATGAGATGTCATTCTAATATGAATGTCTACATCTTATGGTATGATGATTCATTATTGATTTTGGTTCTCTATATCGATGACCTATTCATCATAGGGATCTATTCATCGACCATCATAGTAATGAAAAATAATTTGTCTAATCAAATATTACTGATTGAATTTGGATTATTGCATTACTTCTTCAAGATTGATTTTTTTAAGTCTAACTCTATGATAAATATTACATAATATAATTATTCTCTTAATTTTCTTATATGATTTAACATGGATAACTATAATCCAACTCTGACTCCTTTTCTATTTTTTGTGAATATTGAGGCTAATTTTTGATCTCCTTTGGTTGATGCTACCTCATATTAACAACTTGTTGGTAGACTCATATACCTTATGCACACTAGACCTTACATTTCATATGTAGTGGGCATGGTCTCTAGATTTATATAAGAAGCACATGAGTTGAGCTAGAAATAAGGTAAGTGGATTCTCCACTACATTTTGGGTTTTCATAGTTGTGGGATTCACTATGGAACAAGAATCAACATTAACTTGATTAGTTTTATAGATTATAATTAGGTTAGAGATATTTAGAATCATAAATATACTTTAGGCTACAATTTATCCCTTATTTTATGTATAATTAGTTGGTCAATCCAGGATAAAGATGTTATTACTCAATCTTTTACTGAGGTATAATACATAATAGCTATTAATTCTACCATTGAGAATATTTTGCTTCAAGGGATTCTGACTAAGTTTGGAATCTATATTTGGTGACCAATAGTCATATTTTACAACAATCAAATCACAATATATATCTATAGGAATATGGTCCTCCGTCAAAGGACTAAGCATATCGAGATGCACATGCCTTTCATTTAGGAGATCATCTATGAGTAAGTCCTTGATATCCACTACATCAAAAAAAAATATAAAATTATTGATATATTCACAAAACTCTTCACTAATAAAAATTATCCTCATTTATGGGATCTTCTTGGGGTTTAGATAGCTCCATATTATTTATCCTCTACGGGATCATCTCTATGTAATTGGGTACCTCATCGAGCCTTTATGTTGGAACCCAATTCTTCTACCCACCTAATCTAATTTTAAGAGGGGTTGTTAGTGTAGGATTTTTACCACTATGTGTTTTTACCTACATGGTATAATTATATTATTTACGTTAATAATAGTTCATTAGAGGAAATTTACTTTAAGTCACTTTCTAATTATGGGTTGAGTTAATTATATTTTTTAGTTACCTAATTCCTCATTATAGAGTAAAAGATACTCTACGTTTCATTTTGATTCACAGTCGCGTGATCCAAATTTTGTCCCTGTACACTTTGGTTTGAGAAGATGGATTTTTGACTCAGAGCGCAGGCTCAAATTTCTTTTTGCCTCAATTTTGTCTAAGTGTCAAAATCTAGTAGAAGCTACCAGGTGTCATTAGCTAAGGCACCTTTCATAATTTATATAAGTTGGTTAGGACATGCCACATGTTTCATAGTAACTCAGTGGAACGTGACAAGTGTCAGCATCCACATTTCATATCGGCATCCATGTTTTAAATCTATTTTGAGCAAAAGGTTTCAACAAGCTAAGTATCAGGATCAAGTGGAAGGCAATAGGTGGCAATAGTGGAAGGTTTCAAGGTGCTTTCCTAAAATCAATGAAAGATGCCATGTATCCCCAACTGAATAAACTAGAAGCCACCATGTGTCAACCTCTAAATTATCTTCATTTTTTTCATTGACAAGTAAAGACTATGGTGGGTCTCAGGTTTTTATTTTGAGGCAAGCGGAAGCCTCTAAGTGTCACTATCCATGTAAGTATGAAATGAGGCCCGATTGTTTCTATAGTATAGACAGGGCAATGCAGAGATGGACACATGTCACCTTCCACAAGTTTCTCAAAAGGTAGCAGAGATCACCATGTGTTTTTTGTTAGGAATAAGCAGAAAGTGCCACATGTCCCTGTCCCCTTTTTGAAGTTGCTCAAGCAAGAAATACTTTGGGTCCCATTTTATATAGAAGTTGTTTAAGTTTTGGGAGAAGTGGATGGTGGTAGATGTCAAGGACCGAATTCCTCTAAGTGAAGACATAGTAAGAGTGTAGGTTATGTAGAATGTACCATGTGTCTTCAGTAAGTGTTGCAGAAGCCACCAAGTGGCATGTTCTAGTGCCTCCTAAATAATAAGAAGGTTTTCAAGAAATTGTCTAGGTGTCCTCTTTCGTTTAATAAAAGGGATCATCCTGTGTATCTATTTTAGCTAATGAACTATAGGAAGATAGAGTATTTCAGAATCTATGAAATATCTTCTATTAGACACTTCTAGTTCAGTTAGAGTTTTAGTTGGGCTATTAGATTGGGAACATGCAGACAATCTAGTGTGAATCTAATGCTATAAAGAGGGGTGAAGAGATCACCAAAGGGGATCATCAAAAGATTGGAGATAACTTTTTGTGAGAGACTATTGTCAAGAGTTTATAGACTTTTAGATTTATGATCAGGAATATCATTTGCCTCTATTCTATTTTCTTGAATTGGAAAGTTTATGTAACTGTGTATGTTTTTGTGCCTTTTATGTAACTTGAGAGTTAATAAGAAGACTAAATTTTGTGCCTTTGTTGATATTTCTCTATATCATTGTGAAAGTAGTTTAAGTTATGAGCCTTTATTTCTATTGTTTCTATCTTTTACATTGATCATGCCTTGTTTGCTCTTTAATGTAATTGAATCTCACATATAGTTTCACTATGCTTAAAATTAAGGGTCGAATTACATTCAGGTGCATCACCATAGTTAGATTTTCTTTCTTTGCATTATTATTTTTGTTTAAACTCCTATCCCTTTCCTCTTAACACTCAAGATAAAGAAGAGACCAGCTTCTTAAAAATCTGGAGGTCATTTCAAGTTTCAAGTCCCACATTCTTGAAACTTCCCATTGTTGGTGTTAGAAGCAAAGCAAAATTTTAACCATCAATAACTTTTGGCACACCCAATGGGACAAGTCTTGAAGTTTCTTTCAAGACCGTATGAACTAGAGAGCTACAAGGAGTCATAGCTGTGGACCAGTAACTAGATCTCAATTTGCTGTAAATCTAGGTATTCTTTTACCACCTTTGGTAACTAATCCAAGAAGAAGAGTCAATAAATTTATACCAATACCAAGAGTAAATATGGGAGCCCCTATACAGCCAAGGAATTATGCAAGTTGGAACACTGGTAGTCTTTTGATTCTCCCAATACCACAAGCCACTTGGGATCATATCCCAGTAAATGCCTTGAAAGCTCTACCCAAATTTAGTGGGAAAGATTTTAAAACACCTGAAGAACACTTCAAGATGTATCAGATGTTTGTGCTATACATGTTGTCACATAGCAAAATGTGGCTATAAGGTTATTAGCAACTTATTTTAAAGGGAAGGCTCTAGAATGGTACCAGTCCTTGACCCCAAATACCATATCTACATGGGATCAGCTTGGAGATCTTTTCTTTAAAAGATTTGAAGAGAAGGGTGATAAGTATTCTTTGTTACAAAAATTGATTACCATCTAAAGGGCACCACAAGAAGCAATGACTGACTTCAATTCCATATTTCAAAAGACTTGGGAAAGGATTCTTGCTACCCCTAGACCATTACCAGGTATGGCTATAGTGTTTTACCTTAAGGCTTTAAATTTAGATATATCTATTATGATTTAGTCACTTGGAGGTCAGACTCTACTAGAGGTTTATGAATATGTAATCAGAGTTGAAAATAATTTGGTAGATGTTGAAAAGTTGCCCCCAAGGCCTCCCATGCCCATGTTTCTAGAAATTACCTTGTCATTACCTTAAGAAACCCCTAAATCCATAGCCTTAGCTATGTCTATGTATCAATATCCTCAACCACCTGCTAAAGAACTTGTCCCTGCTCAGTCGTCTGAGATGGATGATATCAAGAACATCTTAAGGACATTTTCTAATGAGTTGATTAACATAAAGAGATAACAAAACCCTTACCCTAGACCTCAATATCAAGGCTACCAAGGAAATATATTTTCATCATAGCCAAACCAATACTGTGGTCCTCAAAGGTAAAATAACCCTTAGCAAACAAACCAATTAGTTACAGTCCCTACACCCTCACAAACTATTCCCCTCAATTTGAATAGGAAGATTGTTCAAGGTCAAAATAATAATGTGGATAGCACTAATTCCTGGTGTTTCCCTTGTAATAATGCTCATACACCTAGAGATTGTCCCATTGTTAATCTATAACAAAAGGTAGAAGAGCAAAGAAGAATGGATGGACAATTTACAAGTACTAGTGACAATCAAGCCTACCAATCTCCTAGTATGAAAAATTTAGTCCTAATGGCTCAGATGCAAGGAATGTATTTACAACAAGAGGAAAAAATAGCCCCAAAACATGCTTTTTTATCAAGGGTTGAAGATGAAGAATTAGTATTCTTGAATGAAGCTTCTACTTTCAAGAAGCCAGTGGTGCAATCAGACTACTATACTAGATCAAAGAGAAGAATGGTAGAACAACCTGAGGTTGCAAATAATCAAGTTATGGAAATTCCTCCTTTTCAAGGTCAAAGGAACACAACTATTAGACAAGAAGTGCTACAACCAGTGCTGAATCAAGTAGTTTCTAGACTAGTTCAATAAAAAGCAAGGTATCCTTACTTTCTAAGAACCTAGACTCTGGGACCAATAAATGTGGTAGATTAATTATAGAGGACTCCAACACATGTATCAATTTAGGACATATTAGCCATCCCTAAACAAAATACATTGTTACAAGAAGCTCTAAAAGTCTAAGTAATGCCCAAACATACTGAGATCAAAGAAAATTTTTATAAAAAAGAAAAGCTCAAGGACATAGTTCATCTACAAACAACAGCGCTAGTGAACAATCCACTAGAGGTAAGCAAATCAAAACTAGACCCTTTCTATTTGACTTTTATAGTTGGCAAGAAACTATTGCATAATGCAATGATAGATTTAAGGGCTAGTACTACAGTAATGCCAAAGGCAATAGCAGATGCTTTAAAGATAAAGTATGAGCCACTCACTAAAGGAGTGATGCATCTAGATGGCAAATTAGTGCAAACAATAGGGAGAATTATACAACTCCCATTACAATTATATACTTGTCCCAATATAATTGTTAATCAAGATATAGTAGTCATAGATATACCTCATATTTTTGGTTTATGTTTATCAAGAGACTTTACAGCCAAAATAGGAGGATATATGTCTCTTGATTGGTCTCACCTTATTATAAGAACCAAATATGGTTCAAAGATGAAAATTTTGTCTAAACCACTATCAAAAGATCATATCACAAATGAATCAACATCAAAATTAGAGGTAGTTCATGCTATGTTAAATAAGGAAGAAAGGGTTTTTGTTGAAGAGTTAAGTGACTAGATTGAGCATGATCAAGAAGAAGAAAATAACCAGTTGTTAGCTATGATGCATAGTGACCCATATGAGAATTATGACTCTATTGGTCTGGGTACTTATGTCATTTTTGATGAGGACCATGAAATCCCTAATGTTTTAAGGTAAGAGACACCAACTACTCAAGAATCTGAGAAAGATTCAAAAATTTGGACCCTAAAGTTTGATGGGGCTAGAAGTAAAAATGGTGTTGGAGCAGGAATTTGTCTTACTACTCCAAATGGTGAGAAAATTTTAAGGGCTATCCATTTCCAATTTACCTATACAAATAATGATGCTGAGTATGAATCTCTAGTACATGGGCTCCTGTTAGCCAAGAAAAAGTGAATAAAGAATCTATTAGTAAAAGGAGATTCAGAATTAGTAGTAAAGCAAATTAGGGAAAAGGCAATAGCCAAAAATGCAAGGATGAGATCCTACAGACATAGGATTTGGGACTTAATAGAAGATTTTGAAGCCTTCAATATTGAAGTAGTCCCTAGGATCTAAAATCTTGAAGCTAATAGAATGGCCCAGATTGGTTCACAGTTTGATCTAGCAACTGGCTTATTAATTAACAATGAGTCAGTAAAAGTTTAGTCAAGCCAAGTATTCCAGATAATGATGAGAATTGGCAAGTATTTGAAAATTATTCTTAGGTACTCTAATTCTTACAATAATCAGATGAGTTTGCTAATCAATTGCAAACCAAAATTGATGAAGCATATGGAGATCAAGTCATACAATTAAAGACTAATAAGCTTCCCAAAGGCTTGATCACTTTAGAGAATCTATTCAATCCAGAAGATGTAAGTTTAGAGAAAAAAAGGTTCCAAGTAAACAAAGCATACTATTCTAAAATTGAGGTGAGTGAAGGGAAAAAATTAAAAGTTAGAAATTCTACAACTCAAGTAGAAAAGGAAAGACTAATTGAATTGTGCAAAAAATATGACAAGGTTATAGCCTGGAGCTATGAAGACCTTCATGGATATAATAGAGACATTATTCAACACACAATAGAAATGACAGAAGGATCTAAGTCCATCAGATAGAAATAGAGGCTAGTAAATCCAAGGATTGAGCCTCTAATGGTGGATGAGTTGCAGAAACTTTTAGATTCTAAAATAATTTTTCCAATCAAACACTTAACCTGGGTATCAAATCTAGTACCAGTTAGGAAAAAGAATGGTGATATAAGACTTTGTGTAGATTTTAGAGATCTGAATAGAGCATCTCTGAAAGATCACTATCCCTTGCCCTCCATGGAATAAATTCTACAAATTGTGGTTGGATCAGAGAGATTTTCATTGCTAGATGGTTTCTCTGGATATAATCAGATTTGGTTGGCCAATGAAGACCAATACAAGACTACTTTTACTACCAAATGGGGAACATTTGCATATGCTAAGATGCCATTTGGCCTATCAAATGCTGGAACCACTTTTCAAAGAGCTATGGATGTTACATTTGGGGAACTTATAAATAAAATCATCCTGATTTATCTTGATGATCTTACTATTTTTTCAAAAAATATTTGATCATTTTGATCATTTAGAAGCTATTTTTAAGAAATGTCAAGAATTTGGAATATCCTTAAACCCTAAGTAATGTATCTTTCCTGTCCCTCAAGGCAAATTATTGGGGCATATAGTATCTAAAAAAGGAGTTCCCATAGATCCTAAAAGAGTTGCAGCTATAATGAACCTACCTCTTTCAGTAAATAAAAAGGTAGTTTAGTCCTTTTTGGGGAAGATTAATTTTGTCAGTAGGTTCATATCCAATTTTACAGGGTTAGTAAGACTAGTGACACTCTTGTTAAAGAAAGACCTAATTTTCAAGTGGACTACAAAAGGAAGGCAAGCTTTTGAAGAGGTCAAGAAGGCTATCTTAATATCCCCAGTACTTAGAAACCCATATTTTTTTAAACCTTTTGTAATGTATGTCTATGGAGGAGAGTTAAGTATTGTTGTTGTCTTAACACAAAAAGATGATACATAGGAGGGAGAGCACCCAATAGCCTTTTTCTCAAGAACTCTTAGGGAGTATGAAACTAGATACAACTTTGTAGAGAAACAAGCATATGCTATGGTAAAAGCCCTTAAGAAATTTAGGCATATGGTATCATGAAGTAAAATTTTGATACTTGTAGATCACCCAAGTGTCAAAGAATACATCATGGAGGGTGAAATCACTGAAAAAAGAGCTAACTGGATAACAAAGATCCTTGAATATGATGTAGAGGTCAAACCCACGAAGTTAGTTAGAGGCAGGGGTTTGTGCCAATATATGCATAACTCAATAGCTTGAAAACATGATACCTAAAAAGACAAATTCAAAAGAAGAAAAGGAAATTGTATTAAGGATACAAGAGGTAGATAACAAATCCTGGGTCACAAGTAGGATTCATTTTATGAAATATGGGATTTACCCAAGATAACTCCCTCAAAATAAGAGAAGATACTATAGGATACAAGGAGTTCATTTTGTTTTAATTGAATAGGTTCTTTTCAGAAGAAATTCTGATGGCAAATTGTTAAGATGTGTAGAAAAGGTTAAGGCTAAGAAAATACTACATGAAATGCATCATGGAGTATCAGGTTGACATTTTTTTGAAAAGACCATAGCTATAAAGATAGGTGAGGTAGGTTATTTCTGGCCTACTTTATTTACAAATTGTTATCATCTGGTTAAAAAATGTCAATCCTATCAATATTATGTGGGGATGAGAAGGAATGCAGCAATGCCTCTTAGTCCTATAATTATGGATGAACCTTTTACTCAATGGGGTCTTGACTTCATTGGAATGATAAATCCAGTGTCTAGTATGGGTCACAAATGGATATTAACTGCCACAAATTATTTCACTAGATGGACTGAGGCAGTGCCACTTAAAGAAGCAACAGAAAATGTGATCCTAGATTTTCTAGGGAGTATCACTACTCACTTTGGAACTCCTTGCACCATAATTTTAGATAATGCTAAAGCATTTTTAAGGTCTAAAGTATCTAACTTTGCATTAAAGTATGGAATATATCTGAAAACTTCCTCCAATTATTACCCTCAGGGTAATAGTTTGGCAGAATCAACTAACAAGAACCTGATTAGACTCATCAAAAGAATAGGGGCTGATCATCACAAAGAATGGCATAAAGTGCTTAATTTAACACTATGGGCTGATAGAATCACACCTAAATAGGTGATCAAAATGTCCCTATATTAATTGATATATGGAAAATCTACTGTAATACCACTAAGTTTCGAGATTCCTACTCTCCAACTGATCAAATAGATTGAAATTGATGAAAATGGCCCCATGCAGGTCAGTCTTGCAGAACTTTTGGAAGTTTAGGAAAAGAGGGATGCATCCCATGATTCATTGGTAAAACATCATCAAATAATTAAATATTTTTTTGATAAAAGGACTTCAAATCCCTATTTTGAAACAGGTTTAATTGTTTTGAAATGGGATGCAAGAGCCACCAAGCCGGGTCAACACACTAAATTTGAAGCATTATGGACTGGCCCTTATAAAATTCATGCATATAAATAGAAAAATTCATTTGAGCTAGAAACAATGGAAGGCAAACCTGAAGAGATTCTAGTGAATGGAATCTATTTGAAACATTTTAGTTAGGTTGTCCCTATTACATTATAGTTAGATAGCTTCCCTTTCTTAGTTGCTTTGTTTTCCCACTTTCTTTTAAAAAAGTGTTCTTTGAACATGTAGTAGCAGCTCAGAGTTTTTCAAAATTTTCAAAATTATCAATACATAGAATATCTCCCAAATCTTTAAAAATCCCAAAGGTACCTTGTGCTGCCACTTTCATAATGTGTCTATCTCGTTGTCTCATGAAGATTGAGTAAGATTTCCTAATAGTTATTTGAGTTTAATGCCATTTTGAGAATTTATGGGTCAATAAATGCCTCATAGCAAGAGTTAAAGCTTACAATTTCTCAAACATTCCTACATTTGTGAGAAAATATCTTGCTACGTGCATTTTTAGTTCCTAGTAAACCTGCTTAAGTGAAAGTGTTTTCTATTTTGCAAAAAATCATACCGATTATCACAAAATAGATATAGAGATGGAGGGAGCATAGTCTTCACAATAAGGATCTGAGATTTATGAATCACTTGATAAGTTTATTCTGAGCAAGTCATATGCTTCAGCTCCCATGCAACCATTAAAGACCTACCCATGGACTAGAGTCCCTGATGTTGGTCAAACAACTGACCTAGCAAAGATAAAAGATTATGCAGATGGAGTCATGGACCCAATTCTTTAAATAACTAGTATCAAAACTCTCAAAGAAGGGGTACATCAATAGTGTCTTTAGAGGGCCAAGGTGGGGCAATATGAGACATTTTCAATGAGGATATGGAATTCACAACTACCATAATTCATTGTCCCAAGTGTACATCCATGCCCTGACTTGGTTAAACTATGCGTCGACTTGTTCCATGCACCCTCAAACACCATTCAACAAGGTCCATTCATGGTGTAGATTACACCAAAAGCTATTAGAGGTATGTTGGCCTTGCATCATGATAAGACAACTACATTTCCCACCATTGCTAAAATGTAGAGAATGTGGGCAAACATCAATACTCAGTTGAGGTTCTTAAGATCTGAATTGAAAATGGGTGATGATGATACTACTATGCCAACACTCCCTGCAGCAAGAGCCCAATTTGCATAAGCTAGCCAAGAGACACTGTCTATGATGGCTTTCATCTTCAGAATGAAAGATGATATGGTAGTCTATGGAGAACAAATGGCTATTCTCTTCAGGTTGAAAATCATCGACAAGACTTACGAGTATCAGATTGATTTTTTTAAGTAGATTGCATACTCCATGGTGGAACAACTTGCCCAATTCAAATCAAAAGAGATTTTTAGGTACTCTTCTTATTTGTTTCACCTTATGCTATATCAGAACCCTAGCATCTTTTCCCAACATATGCATCTCGATATATATGACCCAAGTTTCAATCTACAAAGGACCACTCCTGTGTCTACATGGACACACATTTTGTCAAAAACTAGTGATCCATGTGAATTTTGGGAAATATTTGTTACCCCTACTTTTTGTTACCTCAGCCCCAAACCAGTTATAAATAGACTATTTCTAAGTGTTTCAAACCTTTTGGCCAATTTCCTAATTCATTGTGATTTTTTTTGGATCCCACCATATAATTATTAGAGTCCATGGTTTTTGTGGGGAACCAATGTTGCTACCTAAGATTTTGACTCTTAGGTTAGCATTCTTAGAGGTCACTAGGTAGGTGTCTACAATAGATAATGAATATGGCTCTGGGAAGAAGAAGAGAAAAATGTATGACCTCCCATGGATGATAAACAACATGGTATTAGAAGCCAAAGACGCTGAGATTGTTTTGCTTAGAAAGTTAGCCTTCTTGGGTTTCCTGCTAATTGAACATAAATTGGTATATGACCCAAATGGTTTCATAGCTTCCTGGATAAGGACTAATAGGGTTGTTACTAGAATTGCACATGAGGGCCACCCCTTTTAGAAAAATAGAAAAAATCCTATGGAAGATACTCCTAGATTTTATGTTGAATTAACAAATTTGCCCCTTCCACAAAATAGACCATGGAAAAACTTCTATGATAAGCAGAGGGATTTTGATCCTAAAATCAGAATGACTTCTGGCTTAAGAAGGGCACTAATGAATAAATACTAGGATGCTAAGAAAATAAAAGCCTTTTGGAAATATAGGCAAGAAATTTGTCAGACAACTCATTCTTTTGGGAATGTGGACTCAGATGAGAGATGGGAAGAACTATGGGATGAGTGCCATCTATCCCTTGTATCTATCCCTGACACAAGCAATTTGCTAACACAGGGTGTAGAGTTGGAAGCTAGAGTAGGATCTAGCCAAGAATCACAGGCCCTAGGGCAAACCATAGTTGTAGTTACTGTAATAGTTTGGGCACAATATCTTAATATCATGGAAAAACAAAAGACTGTGCTACTTTCACCACCAAAATCTTCCCCATCAGCATTATTTATTGTAATTCCTAGTTCCCCACAAGTACCACTAAAAATAGTGGTAGATGTTGGAGAAAAAGAAGCATAGCCAGAAGAAGAAATGCCAAGGAAATATAAAAGGCTGAGGTTTCAACTTGAGTTTGAGGAGAGGGAAGAACCCTCACAACACCAATTACAAAGTACTATAGTTGCTCCTTAGGTAAGTATCATTCCTTCTCCTCCTTCTTAATCTTTTTCTTCCCCTGTAGGCATGATGATTTCATCTAGCTAGATGACATTCCCTACCACCTCTGTTGTGCCCATTTCTCACTTTGCCCCATCTATTCCTACTCAAGCTTTAACATTGCCTCACTTTTCTCTCTCTATTCTCGAGAAGCTAACTCCTTAGATTGCCCATAGCCAACAATTGGCTATTCAATATGGTTTACCATAAGGACATCTTTTTGCAGGTGGGCACATTGCCTCTTCTTCTACCTTCCAAACTCAAGCAGACACTGCTAGGAAGGTGAGGAAAGCCCGAAGAGAGAGAAAGAGGATCAAGGAAAATAAGGCCTTGGCTACACCACATCTGCAATCACAATTTGACCAAATTTAGTAGCAATTGGCGGTGACTCATTTGTCACCAAATGTAATCAAGCCAAGTGAACAAATGCATCTAGAAAACTACACAATGAATGCAGTGGCCATAGACATGTCTTTGTTCAAGCCATAAGATAAAATTGAGCTACTAAATAAATCCACTTCTATAGTTTTTGGAGACTAATTTGAAACATCAAGGAAGCTATAAAAGATGGAGGCTGATCTAGCTAAGGAGAAGGTAAACCATAGTAGTTTGACCATAAAAATTGATAGAAAAGATAATGAAATAGAGAGTATAAATAAACAGTTGTAAGATATTTTTTCCCTTCTAACTCACCAAGTGATCTAGGCCCAAAATGATTCCTTAAAAGTAGGGCTAATGTAGATAAAAGATTCAGTGATGACCCTACGGTGAGGAAAAGTAGCATTACAAGGAAAATGCAAAGAAAGCCTATTATAGGTTACTCAATTACAAAAAAAGCTACTGGATGAAAAAAATAATATCATAGCTATACAAGCCCAATTTCAAGCCAAGAAACAAAGAGTAGAACAATTAACACTAGAGCTAGCCAATAGGCCAAAGAATGTCAGAGTGTTAAATCTGGTGAAGGAGCTTTATGAATCAATGTGGAAGAGAATCTCTTTAGAGATTATTTAGCTCAGGCCTTCTCTCACCTTCCTATTAAATGCACAAAAATTGTGTGAAAAGGTGGAGAATTCAATTGAAAACAATCTGGCTATAGTTTTTGGGACAATATTAGACTCCAAAACATTGTTACAAAAGGTTTATGATGTAACAGATGGAACGTTGTCAGCAGGAGGAATTGATAGCAGAATGGTCACTGCTAAGCGAGTGAATGAGGTTCTCAGTTGCAACTCTATAGCCATCAATTGTAGAGAGCTTCTCGATGTAATAAAAGAATGAATTAGTGAAATGAAAAAACACATTGAAGACCTAGTGCAATTAGGTCTTCCTTCTCCATTTCTCAATGATAATATTGTGCTTATGGTTGATGAAATTGAACCTTTGAAGTTGGCCAAGCAAAATGATCAGGTAATTTTTCAAGATTTAAGGGATGATTCATTAGTAGTTGAAGTAGAAGCTATTTTGATTCTTGTTTCCTAGCTCGAATTCAAATTGAAGGCTATGGTTTAGATTTTGTAGAATTTTTCACATAAGAATATTATCAAACTTGATTTAGCCTTCACTAAATTATAGAATAAGCAAGGGTTATCTGATGATTAGTGGTTTGCCTATCAAACAACATTGTTGAAGCTATGATTTTTTGTCATTTTGATCAAGTGGGAGTTATAGTTTCTTTTTGAGTAGGCTCAAAAGTCCTTGGGGTCACCAATAACTGTACAGTAAAAGATAATCTATGTTTCATTTTGATTTGTAGTTGCATGATCCAAATTTTGTCCCTGTACACTTTGGTTTGAGAAGATGGAGTTTTGACTCAGAGTGTGAGCTTGAATTTCTTTTTGCCTCAATTTTGTCTAAGTGTCAAAATCTAGCAAAAGCTGCCAAGTGTCATCAGCTGAGGCACCTTTCATAATTTCTATAAGTTGGTTAGGACATGTCATGTGTTTCATAGTAACTCAATGGAATGTGACAAGTGTCAGCATCCACATTTCATATCAGCATCTACATTTCAAATCTTTTTTGAGCAGAAGGTTTCAACAAGCTAAGTATTAGGATCAAGCAAAAGGTGCTAGGTGGCAACATCGAAAGGTTTCGATGTGCTTCCTTAAAAGCAATAGAAGATGCCACATATCCCCATCTAAAGAAAGTGGAAGCCACCACATGTCAACCTCTGAAATATCTTCATTTTGTTTCGTTGACAAGTAAAGACTATTATGGGTCCTGAGTTTTTGTTTTGAGGCAAGTGAAAGTTGCCAAGTGTCACTATCTATGTAAGTATGAAATGAGGCCCAATTATTTCTATAGTGTAGATATGGCAATGTGGAGATGAACACATGTCACCTTCCACAAGTTTCTCAAAAGGTAGCTAAAGGTAATAGAGATCACCACATGTTCTTTGTTAGGAATAAGTAGAAAGCACCACATGTCCCTATCCCCTTTTTGAAGTTGCTCGAGTGATAACTGCTTTGGGTCCCATTTTATATAGGAGTTGTTTATGTTTTGGGAGAAACAGATGGTGACAGATGTCAAGGACCGAATTCCTATAAGTGAAGACACAGTAAGAGTGTAGGTTATGTAGAACATACCATGTGTCTTCAGTAAGTGCTGTAAAAGCCACTAAGTGGCATGTTTTGGTGCCTCATAAATAATAAGAAGGTTTTCAATAAATTGGCCAAGTGTCCTCTTCTATTTAATAGAAGGGAATGTCTTGTGTATCTGTTTTAGCCAATGAACTGCAAGAAGATAGAGCATTTCAAAATCTAAGAAATATCTTCTGTTAGACACTTCCAGTTCAGTTAGAGTTTTAGTTGGGTCGTTAGATTGGGAACATGTAGACAATCTGGAGTGAATCCGATGCTTTAAATAGGGGTGCAGAGATCACCAGAGGGGATCATCATAATACTGGAGAGAATTTTTTGTGAGAGACTACTGTCAAGAGTTTTTAGACTTTTAGAGCTATGATCAAGAATATCATTTGCCTCTATTCTATTTTCTTGAATTGGAAAGTGTATGTAATAGTGCATGTTTCTGTGCCTTTTATGTAACTTTATAGTTAATAAGAAGACTGAATTCTATGCCTTTGTTGATATTTCTCTATATCATTGTGAAATTAGTTTGAGTTGTGAGCCTTTGTTTCTATTGTTTCTATCTTTTACATTGATCATGCCTTGTTTGCTCTTTAATGTAATTGAATCTCACATATAGTTTCATTATGCTTAGAATTAAGGGTCGAATTACATTTAGGCGCATTGCCATAGTTAGTTTTTCTTTCTTTACGTTCGTGTTTCTATTTAAATTCTTATCCCTTTCCTCCCAACACTCGAGATAAAGAAGAGACCAACTTCTTAAAAATGTAGAGGTCATTTCAAGTTTTAAGTTCCACATTCTTGAAACTTCCCATTATTGGTGTTAGAAGCAAAGCACAATTTTAACCATCAACACTCACTATATAATGTACCTTCCTATGTGATTTTTGGATAATGAATGATTTCTCATTAATGAAACTTTTTATTGTGAAGATAGGATTCTTCCTCTTATGGATTGTTATCTAGATTTCACTACTCCCTATAGATTCAGCCTCATGCATTCAACCCTATCCACTTGATCCTTGATTTTGGTCCACTATGAGAATCTATTGGGTTACACACCTATCTAAATAATCTATGTTTTTACTGTTTGATTTTATTTCTCCCTCATGTGATAAATTAGGAACAAACATTTAATCAAATTCAAACATCTTACATCCAAAATTCAACATCTAATGTCATATCAAATCAAGTAAAAAATCAAACCAAGCCAATGTCTAAATTAAAACCAATTCAACATCTAGTTTCAACCACAACCAAATTCAACTACATAAAACCAAGTCAATATCTAGAGACAATATTTTTAAGTCAAATAGAAAAAAATCAAACATCAAATATTAAAATTCAAACTAAGTCAAATTTCCAAAGTCAAAACATCCAAAGTTCAACATCCCAAGTTAAATAAAGGAAAAACATCCAAAGTCTAACATCTAAAAGTCTAACAATACTAAGTCACACCCAATAAATCAAAATTCAAATCAAGTTAACATCCAAAACAAAATAAACTCAATCTATAAATATCCAAATCAAATCATCTAATCCATATTTGACCAAGTCAATGTAAAAATCAAATCATCCAAATAACTTAATCCCAAAGTTGAGCTTAAATCTAAATCAATCTAAATTCATTTATAAATATAAACACCAAACAATAATTTTTCCATCTTTCCATTAAATCTCCCTCACCTACGATTGATAAAATCATAACATCGATTCTTTCTCCCATGTATACATATGGTACTTAAATAATATCTAAATAGAGGCAAATTTGAATACTACATATTTACAAATAAAGATGTTGTCTTTTTACAACTCATATAAATAGGTGCCTAATTTCCTGCATATTATTATCTCATAAACCTAAGATTCATGATAAGCAAGAAAAATTGAACCTAGCCACATCAAAATCAACTTACCCCTAGCTCATCTATTAGAATATCTAAAATAGATACCCCATACACTAGATATAATATTGGTACCCATTCTAGTATCCCCATCACAATCATACCCAAATCAATAAACCATTAACCAAATACAATAACAACTAAATAACCAAACATCTAACATCCATTTGGACCCATAGCCACAACAAATCAAATAAATCAATTGTGCCCTTCAATCACCTCTCCAAGGACCATGATGTGACCAACAGTAAGGTCCATCTACATCTAAATATGGATTAAAATGGGAACAATATACTCCTCTCTAGAAACCTTTGTACTAAATATTATACTAACTAATCACCATAAACATGATTGTGTATCTGCATACCAAGGCTTTTGATGAGAACAAATGAAAACCTAATTGGTACATGAAGGTGAATACTATGATTATGACAAAATCCAAGTCCATTAAATGAATACATGCTTTAAATTAAAGAATTGAATCTAATATTTGATTTACTATGATAACATTAAAATATAACTAGATTCCCCCACACCTAAAAACCAACAAAGATGAATATGCCAAGGTCCATTTCTAGATCATGATCAAACTCATCCCTAAATAAAGGTCAAGACAATAAACTTATCTTCAATAAACCCATTTTTATTGAATCACTCATATTCAACAGCCTATCTATGATCATCCACCTATCCTCAAGTAATCTATTTTTGATGAGCTTGTCTTTAGTCCACATGTCTTTGTTGAACCTTTAGTTTATGAGCCCATTTCTAAAGAATCCATCATTAACACTAAATTTATCATTTTCCCATCACACAAAATAATCCTTTTTTGAGAATGCCTTTACTCCTAGACATCCATTGTTAATAAAATAGTGAATAAGGTACTTGTTGATAACACAATCAAATAGGACCTTGAGGTGACCAAACCATAAAAATCAACATCAACACTAGAATCAAAATAAGGTTCCATATTAGAACCACCATCAACATCATCTCATCATCAAAATCAGAATTATGATTTGATGGCATGATCTACATACCTCATGTAAATCCTTATAAAGACATTTATTGATCCTAGTCCTCGTCCCAATACTAATGTTGGGAATACTCCACCTAATACCCTTCCTCCTACCAACATTAATAATCCCCCTCCTAACAACACTAATACCCCACCTTGAAATCCTAATTCATAAATTTATGCAACTTAAATTATTGCACAAATATTTCAACAAATGAACATCATATGCAAAAACAACTAATAATTCCAAAATAATGTAAATGAAAAAACATTTATTACACATGACTAGTAAACCACTAAAAGTCATCATGGCTCAACCAAATCAAACTTTCATCCCTCCTCTTAGATATTCCAATGGGAATATCATTCCTCAACCTCCAATGAATAATAAAATTCTTCAACATCTTCAAAAATTAACCTTTAACCCCATTCATTTCATCCATATATATTGGAAACATTTCTCCAACTATCACATATGATTGGAATAAGGACCCAACTATCTTTCTTAAGTATTTTAGTAATATATATAAGGAATGGGTCTAGTCTAACACCTTTGCTACCACCAAGATCTTAACCAAAACTCTTTTTGGTGATGCACTTGAATGGTACAACTAACTTCCTAGACATTCCATCTCATAATGAGAGGATTTAGTCAATCTTCTAGTGAAGGAATTCTAACATGATGACCTTCATGAAAATTACCTTAACATTTCATCAATGCCAAGAAGCTTCCAAATTAATATAATCACACTTTCATCAAATAATGGAAGTCTCTAGCTCACAAAGTGGACCATAACATGAGTGATGATACTCTTTTAAAACTATTTGTTACTACTCTTAATGCTCCCTTTAAATAAAAAGTTCAAATATTTTCCCCTAAAACTTTAGAATAAGCCTTCGACCAAGCAAAAAGGTAAGAATTTATTATGACTCAATTTGAAACACCTCAAAAAACTACTTAAAAACATTTTCAATCATTTTCTCATGACATTGATTCATCCAACATTCCCCAACCTCAAAATGGAGGATCTACTTAAACAAATTTCAACCCAACCCAGGTTCCCTTAAGTCTAGAACAACTTAATAATAAATTTCCAACCTCTAAACCCATGACCTTTGATCCTTCCAAACCTCCTCCACAATTGTATAGTCCTAATAAGTTTTATTGGTGGCATGCTACTATAAGTCATTCTCATGTGTCTTGTCATGATATGCACTAATTTCTTATTGCTTCCTTATTTGGTCCACATTTCAATCTTGATACTCTAACAAAAAATGTTGTCAACACTATCTTCAAGACTCACAAATATAATCTAGAGAACCATAATCACATCAACATCAACTACCTAATGATCAACAAAAAGTATCTTATACCTACACCTCATCCACTAATGTTTTTCAAGCCACAGTTAATCCTTCTTCCCACACCAATAAGGAAAGGATAGCTAACATGAAAAATCTAAACATATAATTTCATCCATTAAACCTTAACCTCTTAGGTCACATTAACCCAAGGAGTATGTAGTTCAAATTCTTACTCCAAATTATATCATACATGGTCCTCCTTTACCTCTTCATACCTATCCTACACATCTTATGCCCAGTTCAACTTCCTTAAAATCTAACAAACCAACACATTTACCTATCTCCAAATGCACCTACCAACCTAATGAAAATCATTTTAATGGTTCAATGTTACCTAACTCTACCTCCCATGCTGGGGTATCTTATGATGTCCATCCACATCTCCCTTCAGAATTTGGGGCATCTGGTGATGCCCTTTCCTACCTCCAATTACCCTAGTGAGTCTTACTACGCTCACTCTTATTCTAAAATGCATAATAGAAAATAATTTCAAAATTAACAAACCTTATGAGACTTATAGAATTGTATTTCACATGCTCATATTTAATATAGATGTTAGCATAGGTCTTACTTGTTATTTTTTATCAAATATTTCTTTCTTTTTGTGTACTTTACCTATTTTAGTTTCACTTTACTAACATCATTGTTTACTTTACAATATTTGGTTTTCTTACACATTACATTTATAATTTGTTTTCATTTTAGTTCTTATATATCTCTTTCACTTTTGTTTTTCTATGTCATTCCTTGCCTTAGTAGCTTTATGATTATTTTTACCCTTATTTAATATTCACCTCATTGGTGTTCACCTTATTAGTTGTAGTGTAATACCATGGATAGGACTAGGATCTCGTCATAAATTACTAAATTAAAACATATTTAAACCACTTTTTAGGATGACTACCACATTAATTAGTTTTTGTACTAGATCCATTGTAGGTTAGTATGGATTCTCTATTGACATGACTATCATAGCATAGCCTTGTCCCTTTTATAACACTATTTTACCTCATTGTGATCATATAAAATCATATTCATCATTGTATCACTTGTTACATAGATGTATATCTTATGATCCTCAAACTTCCCTTATCTCTTTTCATTTGAGGATCACATTGGTCAATTTTGAGTTTACACACTTACTTGAGGGAAATTCTAGGAGTCTTTAGACACCTTGGTCTCTAGGTTATTTTATCTAGTGACCAAGTGTAATCTCTTTAGTGTTTGTTACCAATTTCAATCATGTTTGGTTCTCTAAATTTTTATCAAGGGGGAACACATAAAGATAAAAAAATTTAAAGTGAAATCATAAAAATAAACAAGTGTCAACGATTAAAAAGGTAAAAACAATCTTAAAATTTAGATCACACCAAAATATGTGATCTATATTTAACACATCTCTTATCTTAGTTGAAGCTCAAAATCAATAGTTGGCCTCATTATAGAGCTAAAGTCCATTGGGGTGAGGTAGGCCAGTAGACTATTGTTGTATGTCTCATTATATCATATTATTTAGTGCCACCTACTTTATAACATATGTACCCAATCTTCGTATTAGACCAACATCTCTATAAGGGTTCCTGAGGAATGAGGAACACATTGTGGGAAGGTAGGTCCATTTTAATTTTCATTCATATAAACTTCATGGGTTGATCTATGTACTTTACTTGTTATCACAAGATTTGTTCATTACTCAAAATATCCTAAGTCTTTGGTGTTGATAGTTCTTAGCCTTTATCACTTGCCTAGTGTGTATCATTATTTTTAAGGATGTTCACATCACCCATGTGGTGTCTCAAATTCCTTACTTACATCACATTTTCCTTATATTCCCCTTGTTGGATATTGATTTTAGTTGATCACATCCTTGATCACATTTACCTTATTATGCCTCTTAGTTTATATTTTGTGAGTTAAATTTTAAGACCTTGTATAGGACCAAGACTTCCTCAAAAACACCCTTACACCATTTTATTACCATACCATATCATTATCATACTAGTCATGTCATTAGGTGGTTGTGTTTTCTTACATTATATCTCATTTGAATTTTAATCCTTTAGAAATTTTGATTTTCATTTATCCATCATGTTCTTGTTTGATTTATGTGGACTTCACTTATCTTACATATGACATTTGGCATTATTACATGTTTCTCTTTATGTATGACTTATTCATTTTTGTCTTCCATCTTAACTTACATTTCATTTTAATTCATTCATATTTTTGTTTATGTTTAATTTTACATGCTTATCTTATATGGGGTTACTTGTCACTTACAGATCTTTGTTAAATTTTTCTTGTATTGATATTTAATTTGTTATTCATGTTTTGCTTACTTCCCAACTTGATTTAGTATGTTCTACATTCCTTTTTATCATTCATGTTTTACATACTTCCAAATGTGATTTAGTATGTTTTACATTATTTTTTGCCATTTATGTTTTACATACTTCCCAATGTGATTTAGTATGTTCTAAATTATTTTTTTATTTTCATTTATGTTTTACATGATTTTCAATGTTATTTAGTGTGTTCTACAATATTTTTTCATTCACTTCCTATCATTTTGTCATTCATTTTACTTCAATATTCTAGCATTTCTTTAACAATCCTAATTTACCAATTTTTATATGTCCCTCATTGCTACTTCAACCATATTAATATCCACACATTAATTTATTATTAGTTTTGTATCTGTAGGGTTTCTCAAATGTAGGTATTGTACCATCCATGATAAATACTAATGTGTTTACATGCAATCATTTAGTGGAAAAGTAAGTTAAGGTGTGTATATGGTACTTAAATTACTCATTTAATTTTAGAATTACTTTAAGTATCTTATTATTTGGTATCTTGGTTTCATGTGTTTCTATGTCCTTTCTCAAAGCACCATCCCCTATTACACTCACTTGACATGTGATGATATTTTAGTGGGACATATGTATACACATAATATTTTAAAACTTTACCACTTACTAGAAGTTTATATCTTATAAGAACCTATCAAATATTAATCTCTCTAAGTGCACACCTTAAAAAGTGAACTAAGAATGGGGTGGGTAGACCATTGGTGTTTTGTGCTTTTCAAGATTATTGTCACTTTTTTTTTAATTTCTATCTACACACTTATATCTTACAAACCATTCCCATAAGCTTTTCCTTCTAATTTTCACCCTTATCTAGTCATTTTCCACCTTTATTATCCCTTTCCCTAACCTAAACCCCTTTTTGGTAGTTTAGATGACTATGTCAGCCACATTGACCCTATATTTTTATTTACAAAAGCTTAATAAGAAATAAGTCATCCATGGATAATATAGTTCATTATCTAGTTAATTATTTGTCAATTTTAATACTAAGTCAACTTAGTTAACCTTATCAGGCTAAACTTTTGGAAGGGTTTAGGGTTACATCAACCTATATAAACACGTTAATTTCACCATTTCTCAGAGAAGAGAAGAATAAGTAAGATATATTTCACCTCCATTTATCCACCATTATACTTGAGGAGAAATCTTAGGGTTTCATACTTTATTAATAGATATGGATCTTGTCTTATGGAAAAGTATTTTAGATACATTTATTAGTTGTGTAACCTAGATCTAACTAATCCCTACCATCCTTACATATGACAATAACTTATTATAAAGAACCTACTCCAAAGGAGATATTTAATCTTTGTAGGTTAATATTCAACGGTAAGTATTTATAACTTTGTTCTTCCTTTGTATATGTGTGTGTGTGTGTGTGTGTGTGTGTGTGTCTGTGTGTGTGTCTATATATATATATATACATTA
>JARHVA010002894.1:142500-162500 GCA_037957365.1 Torreya grandis | reverse complement strand
GCTATATGAATGAAAGGTAAAATGGACCTACCTTCCCACAATTTATTCACCATTCCCTAAGACCCCTTATAAATCCATCAGTATATTATGAATATTGGGTACTTGAATGATAAAGTAGTTAGTGTTATATATATATATATATATATATATATATATATATATATATTTTGAATTATCCTATCCCAATCTACTAGCCTACAGTACCCCAATGGATGTCAGCTCTATAATGAGTCCAACTATGGACTTTGAGTTTCAATTAGAGTTAGGATATGTTGGTGTGATTTTGACTTTTGACTTTGTATGTTGCCTTTTGATCATTTCCTTTTTATTATAAATGATTTAGGTTTCTACTTTTGATGGATTTTCCTATTCCTCCTCTATAAGGATTTAGATAACCAAAAATGGGTTCTAAAAATGACTATCATTTGAAAACATGGGACTTGGTTTCTAAGAAAGATAACTTAGAGAGCATGGTGTCTAATAATCTTGTTAATTCATGTGAAATAAAATTTTTATCTTGGCTTCGACCTTATTTTATCCAAATTTGAATAAAAGGAAATAAAATCAAGGGGAATGAAGATGAAACAATTTGAATTATTTCAAATCATAAAAAAATGTGATAAAGATGAAAAGGGATAAAATGGTAGGGAAGTATGATTCCTTATCATAATAATGCATATGAGCATATAGAAGCATGATAGTTTGTTGTGAAAGTTTTGTAATTAAAAGAAACAAAAATCAAAGCTAATAATATGGTATCACAAAGTTGTAACCATTTCATCACATTCTAGAAAAAGAACAATCAATTTAGTAAAGGAATGTTTTGGAATAATATGTTGATTTTATGAAGAGATACTAGTCCTATCCTTGGTCTTACATTATAACTCATAAATGAGAAACCTAAGTGGGTTTGTATGTAAATGAAAACACAACTAATCTATAAATCAATCCTAGATCAGAGAAGATAAATCCTACTTACACTTTTGATTGTTGATACATTAGATATTTAGGGTCATGACAAAGATAGATCTAATAGACCTATCCAAGGGATCTCTTACCACAATAATATCACTATGGAGGGTTCTAAAGCCTCTAGTAAAGAATAACTTCGCAATAAAATTAACTAGGTCTTATGTTTTCATTGTCACAATGTATAAATGACAAAATCATAGTTATGTCTAATATAGTGCTCACCAAAGTTTGTGGCACAAATAAGGGGTTAGTAAAGTTAATATTAAACATGCATAAGATAATCCTAATTAATTTATGTATAATTAAAACCCTAATGCTTGGAGAGATAAATATATTCAAAAGTCATAATTATGTTACTTCTATCTACTAAAATACAAGAACTTACCTTGAAGATTAACCCATCAAAACTCAATCTCATATTTGACCAAAGGTTCTTCATAAGAGGTTATTTTTGTTTTTAAGGATCACTAAGAAATTCCAAAAAATCTAAGAATTTTCCACAAGATAAGATTCTTATCTACTTATAAACCTTAAGCTAAGTCTCCTCAAGTAGAATGGAAGAAGAGCATATTGTAAAGAAGTGAAAATGAACAATTTAAATCCTTTTGTCTCTCTAAGAATGGTGAAATGAATGTTTTTATATAATTGGAATTAATTCTAATCCTTTTCAAATGTTTAGCTAACAAGGTTGGCCCAATCGACTATGTATCATAATTGATAAAAATAAATAAGGTCTTAGTCTAGGTTAGCTAGGGGATGACCTAGACCCTGAATGAGTTTTGTCAATTAGAGTATAGGGTTAATAGGGATGACATTATATCATAATTAATAAGAAAAATTGTTTAATTTAGGGAAGGGATAATGAATGTGTAAAATGACTAGAGGGTGAAAAAGAGGAGGCAAATCTTAGAGGAATGTTTTTAGGAGATGGTTGGATTGATAAAAATTGGTAGTAAAGGGACAATAATCCTATGAAGTACCAATGGTTTTCCCATCCCTTAAGGTGTTAGCTTAGAGAGATTAAGATTAAATGGTTTTATTCTAGAGATAATGCATTGTTAATTGATAAATTTTGAAAATATTATATGTATGCAAATGCCCCACTATAATCTCATCATGTGTCACTCAGGTGATATAGGGGCTGGTGTTTCAAGAAAAGAACATAGTAACATAATGTTGAAGCTAAAAAAATATAGTATTTTAGAGCATATTATTTTTTGGGAAGCTAGGGTCTACTTACTAAATAATAAAGAGATCTAGAGTATGAGGAAAAATATAATCACATGTATTAAAATATAGGTTTACATCAATTTGATCAAATTAGTTTGCACAAAAAGAAAAAAGTACTTATTTAGAAAAATAAAATGATTTAGATGATTCAGAGTATGAAAATTTATACATAGTACTTGGGCATTCTATGGATCCTAAATCTATCTTTCATTCTATGAAAGGATATGAGTGACAAAAATAAGATACCCTAGTGTCTAAAAATGTAGTCATACCTTGGCATTATTGTCTTGAAGATCTAAACTTTATAGGTTTTATTTGCCAAGTCTATGTGAACCAGTCTATGAAATATCAAAGCCTAAAAGCCTATAATTCTTGTTGTAGGTTTTTTTTTAATATTCATTACCTTTATCCATCTACACACATGAAAAAATTGAACATATAAAAATTAAAAGGGGGAAAAACTAGGTTAGTGGAAGAATGATCACATGATCTATAACCCTTGTTATTCTGACTATTGCCTACATTAACCCTCAAACTAGGGTCTCAAATCAAATTTAGTTATCCCTTAGGGAATGCACATAATCAACATGCATGATATATTGAAGAATGAATTTCACCTAGGCCCTTCCTTGATGAAGCATGCAAGCGTATGTGTGATGCATAGAATCTGAGTTATACTATTGACAAATTTTTATTATGTCCAATGTGTTAAAGTAGTAAGTACTAGACGTAAAATGCCTTATGAAGTCCATTATAAAGGAGACACCTTATTTTGAATTTGGGAGATTTTATTCACATTTGGTCACCATTAGAAGAGTTAAGGATGAAGACAAGAAAAGGTTTAAGACTTATGAAGTGGGAAAAACTAACCATTGGAAACAAATTTACACTTAGATAATAACATCAAAAATTGGACATCCTAGGTTTCAATTGTAAAGTCTTATTTGGGTGCTATTGTTCGGAGGGTTTAGGACCTAGGGTTATGGAATAAACATGTAAATATTAACCTAGGTTAGTAAGGGTTAAGTTTGGAAGGTTAGAAATGATTGGGAATGGTAAAAAAGGTGTTTAGGGTATGAAATACGACAAAGGTAAATCAGACAAAAAGACATGGTTAGATGTGAGTAAGATTCATATTCTCTAGTTAGAGTCTCCTCTGAAAGGACCATAAAAGACATTATATGTGAGGTTTCTTGACCAATTTAGGGTCTATAAATTTTCCTCCTTTATAATCTAGTGATGCAATGAAATGAAGTATTATAGTAAAAGAAAGAAAGAAGATGCGTACCTGAACTTACCTATGTGGAGTTAAGTGTGTTGAAAAAGGATCCAACTTCATGGCTAGGGAAGTGGATAGGGAACTGAATAGTGACCAAAGAAATAAGGAATACTTGAAATAGATACTCGCTTTACTAAATATAAATAGTGCCTAGAGAAATAAGGAATCCTTGAAATAGATGCCCCCTATACTAAATTTGAATAGTGGCTAGAGAAAGAATGAATCCCTAAAATTGATGCCCCGTATATTGAATCTGCATAGTGCCTGGAGAAAGAAGGAATCCTTGAAATGGATACCCCTATATTGAATTTGAATGAGAAATGAGAAATGATCATAGGCCCAGAAACATTTTTTTCCCTATATCCCACATAAACACATGTAATATAGAGTGTGTGTATAGAATTTGTATGATGTGAAGAACAAGATCTATCATGCCCCCACTCTGAATAATATGAACTAGAAATGAGAAGTGCTTAAAGGTCCAAAACTAATGTCTACCCTTTGTCCCATACAAACTCCTAAGTCTAAGTAATTTTATGGAGATACCATTGTAGATGATTATACAATCCAACTTGGTGACAACCTGGGTATGCATGGGTGTAATCTAAAAACTCTGGTAAATGTGTAAGAATAAAATGTCATGTCTTGCCATTCTAATCCATATAATATTAGATGCAGAAGAACATGAGCATCTATGTCATGCCCCTAAATATGGTATGTGATTGATGTATTTGAATAATCTATAAATTTGTATAACCACAGATGTCATGATCTATCATACCATGTCTGATATGAAAAATTAGAGATCAAAAAAATTTGCGCTGCACTTGTCTATAATATACTATCTAGTCTTGTAACTATGTCATGTTGTATGAAGTTGTATGTATGAGATGTGTAGTAATGTACATGCCCCCAAATATGGTATTTTATTTTGAGTCTATATCAAAGTCATTATGAGTCAATATAATCTAAACCACTATATTTGAATAGTCTGTGTATCTATAGACTAATAGTATATCCCTCTAGATGTCTGAGTGATGTTGAATGGCCCACATAAGCTAAATCACTATATAATCTTGACCCATCTGAGATAATTAATGATAAGTGACCCATATAGTCTGAACCAATAGATAATCTTGACTAATCTATACTGAGTAATGCTGATAATCTAGATTTTAGAGGTGTAAAAACCATGTTGAGTGACCCATTTAGTCTAAATCACTCTATGGTTTGACTGATTTGAGCTAAATCTGATAATTTGACTAGTAGAGGTGTGAGAACCAAGGTGTATTTACCTGTAGGAGTGGATATGGATACTAGGTGATTTGTAGAGATAGTAGGAATGATGCCCCCCATTTGGGGAGAGGGTGAGATCTATGATAGAGGAGGTTGACCCAAAAGTGATGACTAGCACCATATGAATAGGAACTAAGTTGGAATGTAGTGAATATATTAAAATTATTTTGTTTGTTAGGTGAGAGTTTAATTACTAGGATTGAAATGTGTTTTTGATTGGTTAGGACCAAAGCTTGTGTGTGGGTATAGTAGAGATTAGAAACATTTGTGTCGTGGTAGGAAAATGAGGTGGTAGTAGATTAAATGGATTGAAAAGTTGATTAATTGGTAGGGTTATTTACAAGAGTTTTTGATTGGTAGGTACCAATTTATATTTTAGTGTACAAAAGAGGTATAAAGATGTGTGTATGCCATAGTAGGTAGATGACATAGTGAGAGAGCAAGGTGTGCATGATGTTGAAGGTATAATTATCATGATTCTTTTAAATAAAATGTTTGTAAAAATCAACTATGGGGTTTTAGTTATGGGCAAAATGGTGTTTTTGTTTTGAAAAAAAGTTGGTTGATATAGGAATTTCGATTGACTTTGTGTTCATTTGTGCACTAATTAGTTTGAAATATTAGATCTCTAGAGTGAGAAAATGCTTAGGAGATGAGCACCTTTTATGACCTATTTTGAGTAGCTAATAGTCAAGATTTAGGCTGATAGATATATTACCTTGGTGAGTAATTAAAGTACCTAATTTTTTTCTTGTTAAAAATCTTGTATTTGGCATTTTTAGGATGTTTTAAGTAGTCTAAGAAATGTTTAGCTAGTTTTAACACTCCTATCCTAGAGGAAACACTCATGTCTAGGATGCAATGCTATTGTCAAAGTTTTGGCATTGTTTTCTAGTGATAATGTCCTTATGCAACATTTTTGTCCACTATGGATAGTTTTTTTTAAGATTTTGAGTTGTTTTATGTTGTTGTGTAGTTTACCTATTTTTCTTGGCATGATTGACTGATATATATGATTTTTTTTATGTTTTCAAGGTGAGGTTTAGATGAGAGAGTTTCATAGAGGCAAGGTGATGGAGACATTTAGGATGTTTCCCTTGTTAGTGGATGATAGAGCCATGATAGTAGGATTGGGTCATGTATGTGACCTAGGTGCTATGTAGTGGGATAGGTATTTGATCACAACCTTACATGAGAGGTAAAATGTAGACACTTATACATTTTGGCTTCCTATAGGGGAGATCATTTTGACCTTGGAGGATGTGTATCAGATTCTATATTTGCTAGTTAGTGGGTGATGGCTGACATTGTAGGATGATATGGGTGATGATGCCATTAATCATAAATCCTTGTATTTTTTTGGTGTGCCTTTAGTTGCACATCAAATAGGTAGTGATAGAGATTTATTATTGTTATTTATGATGTAGTCAAGTGTTCCACACCTATAGAAGTGGTTATCCATGTTTTTAGATTCATTTGTTATAGTGGATGGTAGCAAAATTTATATTGCCTATAAGATGCATAGGGTGGTTTGTAGTGTTGAGATGTATGGTACTATGTTCTCATGGGGTAGGAATATGATTGTCCATTTATACAAATATTTATATAGATTTATGTAGGAAGTATTTAGTGATGGTGTGGGTGAGGCTATTATATAACATTTTTGGGCTTATGAGCACATAGCAATTATGTAACTGATTAGATTACTAAGGGAGAGTTGGGAACCTCAATAACCATTTAGCAAGTAGTGGATGAGTGATTTGGTTATCTGATCTCCTAGGATAGATCACTATAAATAAGTTTTAGATAGACTAGAGGCCCATGATATAATATGGAGGCCTTATATAGG
This sequence comes from Torreya grandis, assembly GCA_037957365.1. Lineage (NCBI taxonomy): Eukaryota > Viridiplantae > Streptophyta > Pinopsida > Cupressales > Taxaceae > Torreya > Torreya grandis. The sequence goes on along the minus strand of JARHVA010002894.1, from coordinate 155,874 downwards.
ATACCCTGGGTGGGAGGAGGATAGAGTAAAGTTGAGATATATGAGGGTCAATTGTTTGATACATGACCACTAGGTTGGAGTGTATAATTGTTTTCAGTATGGTCACATGACTATGTAGTTTGGAGTTTGATAGGATGTTCCTCTTATAACATGGGTATGTTTGAGGAGTATACAGGCACTAATGAGAGTAGAAGCTCATGTAAGACCCACTGAGGTTAAGTGGGTACCATTACCTTTGGATGCATGAGATGTGGCTATATATATTCTTGATGTAGATGATGTGGGATGTACTAAGTGATATACCACATGGTGGGCAATGCATCAGTGGGCTCCATTATATCCTATTAATGCAATAGATGCTCCCATTTATGAGGATATTGAACATATCCAAATGATGGGAGGTAAGTAGTGATTGTATTTGAATTGTGCCTATGTTTTTGCTTTGGTTTGATTTGAAAATATGTATCTAATGTAGTTTTTTAAATTTTTATGTGTGTAGGTATAGTGGGAGGTGCGCAAGATGAGGCACCTACTAGGGTGGGGAGGGGAAATGATGAGTTTTTGGAGACCATCATTGAGTCAACCCTCTAAGAGCTCATGCAGTATGTTCCTATTGATGTGGTGGAGGAGGGTTTGATAGAGTGAGAGATGGTTATATTTGGCATTTATGCTCATTTGTTTGATAGAGATGATATAAGTATAACTACATATGTTAGGGTAGTAGGAGAGAGAGAGATGAGTTAAGAACTAAGTTGGATAGGCATAAGATGCCTCCACCTAATTATGGAATGGTGAGCATGAAGATTGTGGATGATTATATGGATCTTCAATGGTGATATGAAAACTTGTATGAGGAGTATGATCGGTTGTTGGAGTGAGATATTTAGTATAAGAGGCATTCAAGAGCTTGAAGAGGTATGGTTATGTCAAGCATGAGACTAGATTATGGGACTAATACTGGAGGAGAGAGTGAGATTGAGAGTGAGGTCATGATGCCCATTCATGATTGATTTATACTTTGATATGATGTATATTTTTTTGAAAACATGGTTATATATATAGATACTAGTTTGAGTTGGGATTTACTAGTATTCATGTTATGGATTCTAGAATATACTAGTATTCCAATTTTTTCATTTGAAATAGTTGATTTGATGTTGATGTTTGATTTGTAATTATATGTAAATTATAATTTTGTTGGTTTTTTTAATTGGTAAAATTGATTTAGTAAAGTGATTTGGTTTACAAGTAAGATATAAGTAAGGTCTAGATTTTGAGATTGATAACTTGTTTAGATAAGTTGAGTTAATTCAATATTCATAAAGGGTATTGATCAGTTGATTTGATAAGATCTAGACTTTGATAGGTTGGTTTTGGGCTATGGATAGTTAGAGGTAATTAGGAATGTTAGTTGTTAGTAGGGGGATGTAAGATAGCACTATGTGCATATTACGTCCCTAATAGTGGCTTAATAATATAAAGGTTAGCTAGACATTTGGCTCCATCATTGCCCTATTAAGTGGAGGTAAGTGTGTATTATATCACTATCTAAACCCTAATGGCCAACTAAATAACTACCCATACTACTCATGCTATATAAGAACATATGTATCTAATATTGATTGATGTGCACTAACTATAAAAGTACATAGAGACTCTGAAAAATACAACCTTACTAGATGTTTAAATAAAATTGTGTGCTATAGAGGAGGCTCATCAATTTACAATCATAGTGGATTGCTACATGAAATAACACCTTGTGGCCACTGCTATGATGCATATGATTGAGCAATAGAATAAGATATAACTATAACATGTGATGGGGGTTCATCTAATTTTAATCTTAGCAAGTTGTTACATGAGATAGGAACTTGAAAACTTAGCTATAGTGAATATCTCTTATGCATAGGACTCTAATATGGTGCTTGTGACTCTGCTAGATATGTATTTGGAACTACACTTTGTATTCCTTGGAATATGGTGTTATATGTAGGATATTCTTATTATACTAGTTTCTAAACCTTCTGAGGTGGTGGAATAGATCTCCTATGGGATTTAGTCCTAAAACATGTATTGTGCTCATAATGAGTGACCAATGATTCTTGTAAAAGAATGTCCTGTGATGACTAAAAAATAGAGGAATGAGGTCTAGGGTTCCTTAATGGAGGAGATCTCTATGCCCCCAGTGTGAATGCTATGATACCATTATCAACACATCTATTAATTCAATCTTTAATTCCAAAATAGTCATTATTTTTGTCTCCACATATACGATGATAGTTATAAAAAGGCCAATATGGCTATCTATGTAAGAGACATGGATCTCGTCAATGAGTAAAAGGCAATGTGATTAACTTTCTATCAATTAATGTTGATAATATGGTAGATGGGAAATCATGCTCTAAATCAAATTGTAGTGGAGCTTTATTATTGTTTTTTGTAGTGCAGACTGTAGGTGGTGCTCTAGAAACTAGCTCTTTATTATTGATTGGTTGCTTTTTTGGTTGTGGTCTACTATCTTGTCTAGGACATGGTGGATGCTGAGAGCTAGGAACTATATCTAAAGATGCTACTATGAAATCTAGAGTGATTTGATTAATTGAATCTAACTTAATCAATCTCAATTTATTTTCAAAAGATAAAACTATATAACACAAGTGTTTTCAAGAAGACTCTATCTAATATAGTAGATGCTCGAGTAGAGGTTGGTGAATCCCCTTAATAAAGATATGCTAAATATCTATATCTATTGGTTTGTATATTAATCTTAACATGTAAGCCTTGAATCTTAAGATATACTCACTAATTAGCTTTAAATAGTTATTGTGTAGTGTGGCAAGTTTATAATATGTAATATGAGGGCCTATGTTTACAACGTAATATCTGATAAATGCCTCCTCTAAGTCATAATATTTTTGAAATGAAAAAATGGGGGGTAGATGAAATAACCAATTATTTTCTTCTCCCACTAATGTATTTTGGAATAACTTGAGTAGATGTAAACATGATAAAGTTACACCATGATAGTTTTTAATGTTGTCTTAACCTATGGACCCTTAATCAACCCTTCATCTAATGGACAACCTAGTTTACTAGCACTATGTCAGAAACCCTCCATAACACATCAATTCATTTAGGACCTTTTCACCAATTTACTCATGACCCCTCGACCATCGTCAATTAGGGTAACCATTGGTAGTTGGGGTCATAAAATTTCCTTAAGCTTTTAAAGTAGCTCTAAATTTGTTCAAGATAAGCATCCTCCAAAATGGAAACTTGTTTCAAAACCAACTTTTAAAGATGAATGAAAATAGGCAACTTCATCCCCTCCCAACATAACAAATTTCCCTCAGGCTTCCCTCTCTTTACCAGTTTTGTGCTATAAATACAAGGCTCTTGGGAGAGTTATGGATCCATAAATTTACATCCAGATTATCTTATTCTCTTTGTGTAGGCATCCAAGACCACAAATCTCTATCCACTTGAGTTTTAAAGGTAGGAATATTGTTATGTTGTTCAACTTTCTTCAGATTTCAAATATCATCCACTTGATATCATACATATATCTTTCCTTTATTTTTTGTGTTTTCACCCTTTATCATAATTTATTGTCTTGATTTGTTCACCTACACACTCGTACATACCCACAAAACCCCTACTTCACCCTTTTGGTAATAAACCACATTCCATTACTTACCACTCTATATTTTACCCATTCTCCCATAGGTAACTATAGATGATTACTATAATTGTCACTGGTCATAAAAACCATCACCGATCACATAACTGTCACTTGTCAAGACAACTATTACTGGTCACCCTGACCATCATTGGTCACTATAAACAAAATAATAGTATGTTATTTTAGCCTTCAACATACCCTACCAGACCTTATTTTGGATCCTAACCTATTTTAGACCCTACTTTTATCTTCTAGACCTGACCTTGACATACTAGTGCATGGTATTGACTTGTCATGCTATATCTTATATTAAATAGGTATGTTATTTATTTTCTTGCATATTTAATTTCTTATAATTTGAATGCAATTATATTTATTATATCATTTTTTAATTAATTATCTTAAAAGTGGATTGATATCCTCCTATAATCCTCATTCTTCTTGTTTTTAGCATATGCTACGCAACCCACTCAATCTACCATCTAACAAATTTTATTCTAGTCTTCTTATGATTTGTAGGTAGTCCTTCCTAGTCAAAAAGGAGTCCTCATATTCATCTGGATCAATGTGTGAATTATACCAAGTATTCATTTACACACCTTAATATTCAGTTTCTTTTATCTACTTTTAAAACTAAGAAATGAAAGAAATTAATTAAAATATTTTGGCATGCCCGGTGGGACCCTAGTTCCCTTTCTTAATTGTTTACTCATCGAACAAAATTATTTCTTTTTAGAACTAAAAATAAACTATTTTTATTCATTGATTGCTTGATGATTTTAGTTCATCTAGTAGCTTGGGAGGTAAAGTAGTCTTATCATAACATTAACACTTGTTATCACACACAAAACCAAACCACAAAATAATTTACACATCAAAGCAATACTTGAGACAAGGACCAACCATGATTTCATCACTAGGTAGAAACCTTGCCCCTTCTTGGCTATCCCACATGGATTTCACCACTAAGGGGAAAACCAACACATCTCTCTAGTTGAGTATAAACTTTGGACTCAATATATCTTAGTTAAGCACCTAACACCCTTATCATTGTAGGATTTTGAAGTGAGGGGGTAGGCCCCAACACCAAGCCACATACTAAATTTTAACATAGATCTTCCTTTTGAGCACCTAAACAACCTAAAACCATCATTATACTTCCTATTTAGTACCCATTTTGCAATCCAACCTCCCTTATAACACTCCCTAAGGCATAAGCCACTTTTTAGTGTATGCATTGATTGCTTTGAAAAAAATAGGTTTGATCTCTATTTTATGTGTGAGTATCACAATAACATTCCCTATTTTCTCATATGGTTTTAGCTAGACAACAAGTGAAAAATCAAAACAACCAAGCACCACCTTGTTCTTCATCCATGGATTATACCTCACATGTTAATAAATATCCTCATGATTCACCTCACCACTCTCCTCCATCACCATCTCCTTCTAGAATCCAAATCATATCTAAAGGAGATCCAGACATTACTACCTTTTTTAATAATTATCTAATTGCTTCACAACATTATCTGAACACCTTACCTCAATGTACCCCCCTACTTTAGTTCCTTCTTTTGATCCTTCTCTTGGCATGCTATCCCACCTTATGGTAGGGAACACTTCAACCCAACCATTGACTTAGGCCTCTTCCAATATCCCATACACCCAAACTCAAACTAACCTTCCCCCTCCCAATCAAACACCTCCTATCACACCCCATGTGGATTCATCCTTACCATTACTCACCTACGCCCCATCTATTATGGTATTATCCTCCACTCTAGCTTTTATCTTCCCTTTAGTTATAACCATTCCCTCAACCATAGTTCCACTTCAAAACCTAGTTCTCTCCATACCTCAAAACCTTCCCCCAATCAGCACTAGGGTAACTACCCAACCTCAACCATACTAACCACATCCTTTCCTTAATAAGTGCCTATGATAACTTAACAATATGTCCCTAACCCACAAGGGTACATACCATCAACCACCTAGCCTTTTATACCAAGAAGTTCTTATGTGCCACCATCTCAACCTCTTGGTACCACTTATCAATATGTGGCTTCTTTGATACCATCTTTTGCCTATTCATACATTGCCACAAGCTAACCCCAATAAAATGTACTTTTTAGTTATGCATTTTCTCAACCCCAACCTAATCTAATTAAAATGCTCATGGATAAAATGACTAGTTTGGAGTCATCCATCTCCACCTCAACCAATCTTTTGTCTTGTAACCAAATTTTTAACGAGCCTATCCACCCCTCCATACCCATCCATGTTTATCCTTCTCAATGATAACTACCCAATTTTTCTAAATTCTAAGGTAAAGAGGATCCTTAATAGAACCTAAGATATTTATATCATGCTTGCTACTTGATTGCTTATGATGATTCTCTCCTCCTCTGAACCATTCCCATGTCATTATCCAAGGCAACCCTTGATTTTTATAGTTATATTCCCACTCATTCCATCTTTTCTTTCTCTCAATTGGTACAAACCTTTTTAGAACACTTTTCAGTAAACATATCTAAAAAGGTTTCCATTACCAACTTATACTCCTTCAAATAATTTGAGTATTAATCCATTATTGATTTCATTATCAGATGGATGGGCCTCATTAATCAACTCACCTTCCCATTACCCCACCTTGAATTAATCAAATTATTCTCTCGGGGTTGTGCTAAATAAACCATTTACCACAATTGGGGAATCATATGCATTAGTGTTGGAAAAACTAATTAAAGCAAATCAAATCCAACTTCCACCCATCAAGCCCCCTAAAAAATTTGATACTTTTTGCCCCCTTTCTAGGTGATACAATGAGAATGATCATTATGATTATCATTAGGTTTTTGGACATGATACTGATAGATGCAATACCTTTAAGAGTATTTTCTAGGACCTAATTGATAAATGGGAGCTTATGTTTGATAACCCAAATGCTCGTTCTAACCAATCTTTTGATATTTTCTAAAAACCATTCCCAAGTCATCCACCTTCAACCCAACTTCAAGAAATCCAACTCAAATCCTCCAACTCACATGAGGCACATGTAATTAATTCCATCAATAATGTGCCCATTGATAAAAAAAAGTCATCAGCTCTATCACCCAAATAGAGAAAAATAACCCACCACCTATTCCTTAAGATGCCTAAATAGAGGAATTAACTACCCCTTTCACTTCCTTGGATGAAAGCACAATTCCATCTACCCCTCTTGTGATGAAATACCCAAGGATATAACCACTTCATCTACCATTTCATCCACTCCTCCAAACTGAATATAAGAACCACCTACTTCTTTAGAAAAAAAACCAAGGAAGAAGCTATACCAACCCTTCCACTTGAAACCATACCCTTACAACACAAACTACAAAATTATCCATACCTCCCTTGGAAACCATTTCCCAAGAGACCATAGCCATACCTACCCAATCATTTCCTTTGGAACCTTTCACCAAGGGTAGCAACACTAAAACCACCCCTTTTTGTTCTCCAAAGGGCTTGAGCTTTGAAAGTAATGATCAAGGAATAAAACCCATTTATATACCTTTCTTTTGACTAGTTCAAATCTTGGAATTCACCTCCCAACCTAACTTTGATATATCCTTCTTTTGGCATCAACTTGGACTCACATATCAATATAAAACCAAACTTTCTATTTCAATTGAGTCCACTCTCATTCCTTTTGTTACAACTTCACCAACTACCCCTCCTAATGTCACCATAGAACCATCTCAATTAATCCCACCTTAAATTTTCAAGTTAGCCTATGCTTCTTTTATCAAGATAATCAAGAACTTGGGGATCCCTCCCACACCCAATCTTGCTCATCCTCCATTGAGATTGGATTTAACCACATCAACCCAACCAAGACCTAATCCAATTAATCCCATTAAGAAGGAATGATTGCCTAGATCACAACCTTGAGGAAGTACCACATTGACTCCTTCACCTTTACCCTCTATTTTTGTTCCACATCCTTCCACCTTTATCATTACCTAATCTTCATCTAAGAAACCATCTCCCATTTCTCCACCTATAATAACCCAATCCTCTAGTTCATCATCATTCCTTACCAACCTTTCTCCATCTACTTTCCCATATATTAAACCTTCATCATTTAGACCCTCGATTCCTAAACCAATTATAACTAAGCCAAATACTTCAAAAATACCAACCAATCTAAATCTACCAACCACATCTCATATCAAGAAGTTTTGCCCAGTAAATTTCTTACACCAAAAATCCAAACTCCACCACCTCTAAAATATTTATCAGAATCTTATACAACTATTTTACAAAGGATACTACAAGCTTCTACCATTAGCTTACCACTAATCAAGCATTTTAACCCCACTCACTAAAATCCAACATGGTTCAATGATAATCTGATTTTTATTTACCATAGGACCCCTGGGCATGATACAGAGAACTATAAAGCTCTTCAAACTATCATTCAAGGCCTTTTAGAGGAGGATGATCTAGTGGATGAACATTATTTAATCCCCTTTCCTTTTTTACCACCTATTCAATCCACCTACCAATCATCTACTTCTTTACTTCCACCAAAAAGTGAAGAAGAAGAATCAAAGCAAATAACCAGTCCCTTTATACATACCATTAATATGGTGACTAGATCTCAAGCTCAATAAAATGACAAGGGTAAATTCATCCAACAAAATGAAAAAGGCAAAGCCAAGGCCACCATTACATGGTCTTACAATTCAACCCCAAAACCAACCAACCAAACACAAATAACTACACCTTCAACTTGACCCTCACAACCACCCAAGACCAATGTATCCATTTTTAGAGCCCCTTATTCTTCCAATGCATCTCTATTCACTTATCACTTGGTGTTAAAATAAATTCACCAAACACTAGTCAAAATGAGTCGTTATGACTTGGCTAGTACCTTTCCTCAACATCATCAAGCTTTAATCAAAGCACTATATTTTATATAGGTTTAACCAGATGATCCCCAACCTATTACAACTTTTATTGGAGCCATCCAACTTGCTACCATGGTTACCTTTCAAGAATCTAAAATTCCACCTTATCACAGCGAAAACCTTTATCCCCCTCTTTTTATCACATCATCCATCAAACATACATGTGTCAAAAGAGTTATGATTGATGGGGGAGTGAGTATTAATATCATCTCTTCCCATGCCTATAATCAATTCCAACTACCTAAAAAACATCATGTTAGAAAGCTCAATAGTTCTTTGGTCATTCAATGATACTCTAGCCACCACTCTGGGAATAGTTGTTCTCCACATCCATTTAGGGCCTCAAACTATTCTTGAACTATTTTATGTAGTAGAGGGAGAATTTAAATATAATGTGTTATTTGGTCACCCTTGGATCCACACCATGGGATGCATCCCTTCTACCCTTCATCGATGTGTCAAATTTGAACATGAGGGACAAGTCATTACAATCAAAGGTAATCCAAGTCCCTTTACTTCTTTTAATATGAAATATCATCCCAATGATGTTCTTATTCCATCTTCACCCTCTTCACAACCAAACTCTAGCCAAGCCACCATGCCAGTCCAACCCAACAACACTTATCTCTAATAATGATGAAGAATCCACTAGTTTCACTATCCCTTCATTTCAAATGGTGATTGGACACCCCTTGCAATCCATGTTTTGACATCTTAAACAGGGGGAATATCAACTTTTAGCTTTAGACACATTCCCTTCTCCACATGAATTTGGAAACCTTAAAAATGATCCATCTTATGATCCTAATATCAGTACCATTTTCCCCTTTGGCCTTCCCAACAATAGAACATACTTTTTCTATGGATGACTTGATAAACCACTCCTTACTCCCACCACCATGCCTTATATCTAACCATTCACTTCCAACTTTTCTTACCTTAGCAACCTAATATTTTCCCAAACATACCTTCATTAGTGCACTTTGAAAGGGTTTAGTTTTGGCCTTTATGAACAAGGACCCCACGAGCTTCCCATCATCAAAACCCAAAAACCTCATGAGTTATTTGGCTTGGGATATGATCCCCTAAAAGATCCCACATCACCCAAACCAATTCTCACCACTACTAATGAACCCATACCCTCACCAACCCCATTTTTCTAATTTGATGAACCTCTACCTTCACCAACCCCAATTTTCTAATTTGAGGAACCTTTACCCTTACCAACCCAAATTTTTTGCTTTTCTAAATCTCTACCCTCACCAACCCAATCTCTCCAATTTGAAGACATCGATATCATCCCACCTAATTTTTTTTTATCAACACCATCAATTTGGGTCCCTCAACTTACCATTGGGAAGGACAAACCCAAACCATTCCACTTATCCACCCTTAAATGATTACACATGACTCACCCACCATTAACACCATCCAATGTCAAGATGACAATTCTATTCTTACCTCTTTGGGTGTGAGGGACTCTTCTTTTCAAAAATCCCTCCCTCCTAAAAACTAAAAAATGCTAAATGAATTGACCATAAAATTTAATTTTGACACTCAAGAGGGTCCTCATACTGTCAAGATTGGCAAATCCTTAACCCTCAAGGAATGATAATACTATCAATCTATTCTTTGTGACCATATAATAACATTTGCCTATTCTTATCAAGATATTCTTGGCATTGACCCTTTTATTGCTCTTCATAACATTGTTACCCATTATGAAGTTAAGCCTGTTCGACAAAGAATTCATTGTATGCACCCTCATATAGCTCTTTTTGTTAAAGAAGAACTTCAGTGCCTTCTATCCATGAATTTGATTCAACCCATTGACTATCCATATTGGGTCTCCAACATTGATCCTATTACCAAACCAACTGGGGGACTCCACCTTTTTGTGGATTTTCAAGATCTTAACCTTGCATGCCCCAAAGATGACTTTCCCCTATTTAACATATACCAACTTGTCAATCTCACTACCGATCATGAAATGTCTTCCCTTATATATGGATTCTCAGGATATAACCAAATCCTAATCACCCCTCATGATCAACATAAAACATCCTTTATCACCCCATGGGGAACTTTTTACTATCATGTCATACCCTTTGGCCTAAAGAATGTGGGAGCCACGTATCAACAAGCCGTGACTTATATATTTCATGATCTCATTCATTAAATAGTTGAGGATTATGCTGATGATCTACTCAGTAAATCAAAACAACACCAAGACTACCTAATTGTTCTCGCTATAATCTTTGAAAGACTTATCCATTATCATGTCAAGCTCAACCTAAAGAATATATCTTTAGGGTCCTATTAGGAAAACTTATAGGCTTTATTGTTTCCCTTTGTGTAATATAAATAGATGCTAAAAATTGTTAAGCCATTCTATAAATTCCTCCTCTTACTAACCTAAATCAACTTTGTATCCTACAAGGCAAACATCAGTCAATCCACTACTTAATTGCTCAACTATCAAATCATTGTCGTCCTTTTCACCACTTTCTTAAAAATGATACCTCCTTTAAATGTAGCAATGAATGTTAATAGGCCTTTGATGTAATTAAGGAATATCTTCTCTCTCCACCAATCCTTACTCCTCTAAAATAGGATTAGCCTTTTTATCTATAAATATATGCCATTGATCATTCCTTAGGGGCCATGCTCACTCATAATGATGACCAGAATAAGGATCAAGCCATTTATTACATCATCCATACCCTCATTGACTATGAAACATGATACACCCATTGAAAAAATGTTGCCTTGTCTTAGTTTTTGTTGCCTCTAAACTTCATCACTATCTTCTTAACCATAAAACTTACATCATTATTAACACTAATCCCCTCAAGTATATGCACTCCAAGCCATATCAAAACCAATGTATGGCCAAGTGGGGCATGTTATTATTGGAGTTTCATTTTGAGTTTCTTCCACAAAATTGCATTAAGGGATAGGTGATTACAGACCAACTAGCTGAAGCTCTACTCATTAATAATTAAACTCCCCATCTTACCTTTCCAAATGAGTGTATATCTACCCTTTCTTCAAAATAACCCACCTGCCAAATGACTATGTATTTTGATGGCTCTAAATGTCAAAATGGTGGGGGCATAGGCATAATTATCATTCCCCTTAACAAGAAACCTCTTACCCTATATTTCAAACTTGATTTCAAATGCACCAATAATATAGCTGAATATCAAGCCTTGGTCATAGGTCTGTAAACCACTCTATCTTTGGGAATAAAAATAATTAGCATCTTTGGAGACTCTCAACTTATTATCAAACAAGACATAGGAGCATATCAATGCAAAAATGGTGTTCTTATAAAGTACAAATAACTTATTAACAAACTATTACCATCATTTAACCATTATATTATCCAATTATTCCCTCGCTCTACCAACAAATTTGAAGATACAATGGCTTCCCTTATGTCCTAAATTCCATCTCAACCTTCTGATTCTAAAATATTTGTCACCATCCATCATTTTATGACACCATCTTACCACAATCCTGATCTTCTTACCATTTACTGAATAGAAACATCATCTTCAGACATTTGGTATGATCAAATCTTTGACTACCTTAATGTCAATGTCCTCCCTTCAGAGCTTTCTAGGAATGATTGTAGAGTTTTCCTTCAAATCACCTCTCATTACTTAATATTATGGGGGATTATTTATAAATGAGGCATTAATAGTCTCCTCCTTCATTGCCTTCTTAACAATGTGGCTACTCACACCATTAAAGAAGCACATGATGACATCTATGAGGGGAAATTTATTGGTTTGGCTATTGCTAAACATATCCTTCACCTAGGTTACTATTGGCCCACACTCAATTAATATTGTTGTGACTATGTCAATAAATGTGTCAAATGTCAACAACATGCTAACATTCATCATGCACCTTCTCATGATCTTCAAGTATCAATTGATTATTGGTCATTTTCACAATGGGGTCTTGATCTTATTAAAGAAATCAATCCACATTCCTCATTGTGACATTAATATATCATCACCACCATAGAATATTTCACCAAATAGGTAGAAGCCATCCAGTTAATCTTGATAAAAACTAAAAAAATCATTGATTTTATCAACCACCACATCATTTATCACTTTGGTGTTCCAAATCATCACTGATAATGGTAGATCATTTAAAAACAAAAAGTTCCAAGAACTTTATGATGCTTTTGGTATCAACATAAGATTTTCTTCACCTTATTATCCACAAGCTAATGGAGAGGTTGAGGCTTCTAACAAAACCCTCATCAAAATGCTCACTAAGGTAGTCAATGTTTTGTGCAAGGTTTATCATCTCACATCTCATTTACTTTATGGGCTTATCACACTAGTATCCAAACTACCAAGGTGATACTCCTTTTTCTCTTGTCTTTGCAATTGAGGTAGTCCTATCTCTTGATGTCTAAATTTCATCTCTTTGCATATCCTTGCATGAGATTCTTTATGAAAGTGACTATCATCAAGAACATGTAGCATGCTTAAAACTTCTTGATGAATGTCACCTTGCTGACCTCAATCATCTTGGAATTTATCAAGAGTTTATCAAATGAGCATATAATAAACATCTAAAAACACAAGAATTTAACATCAATGACCTCATCCTTAAGGAAAAAGAACACATTACTAACATGGAGAAGACCAAGAAGGGAAAGTTTGATTTTAACTAGTTAGGACCCTATATGATAACCCATAAGTATGG
>JARHVA010002894.1:0-137500 GCA_037957365.1 Torreya grandis | reverse complement strand
TCCCTAAAACCCCCTCTACCACCTAAAACCACTCCTTAACACCCTTACACATGTATAGCTACCTCTTTACAAATAAAACATCTACCCAAACACCCCATATTATACACACAAAAATAATAACCAAACCCTAACCCCATAATTAAAAACACCCTTCCTAAAAATTTCACCTATTTCATTCTATTTTTCCCATTTCAAATTCAACTATTGGCATTCACTACAAAATTGAAAACATCACCTACCTCATTTCATGACTGATGGTGTCACCTCAATCTATGTCTAGTTACTTGACCAAGAGAACCTCCCATGTCCATCTAGACCCCACCATCACTCCCACCTACCAATATCCTCTTGATAACTCACAAGCACTCCCAAACACTCATAGACACTCTTCATACTAAAACCCAACACAAGCAAATCACAAATTGCAAATAAGAACAAAATGGGCCCCCATTGACTTTTTTTCTCGATGGTTTTACTATTTTCACCCAACCATTGATGGTTACTTAATTGTCGATGGTTTACCCTAACCATCACTAGTCATATATAACTATCGATGATTACGTAAACATTACTAGTTGTACTTCACCATCATTTATTACCTCTCTTCATAATTTTCCACACTTTTCCACCTCTTACCACCGCCATTTGGGAAAACCTTTTCATTGCCCCACCTTGACCTATTTGGGAGTTACCCTCTCCCTCTCAAGAACCACATTAGGCTTGAAGTCCATGTTGGATCCACTATCTATAGGGACTATGTAGGCAACATCCTCTTACCTAGTGCATTATGAGTTTGCTCGCCCACCCCCTACCCACCCATTCACCTGACCCATTTACCTTTTCCTACCTTGAAATAACCTTATTTTCATCATGATGAACACCTTGACCAATTTTTTCATGTTTCCCTTTTGCATTATGCACAAATTTGTGTATGGCTTGACCCATTATGTTTTTCTCAAAATAACTTCCACTCCTTGGATACTTGAGTAAACACCATCCTTTTATATGACCCATAATAAGTTTGACCCAACCAACTATGCCCAACACTAGGGAACAATTACCTTATCATTAATCTTAGACCTTGACCTCATTTTTACCTACATGGTAATATTTGTCTTTGTGTTATCATGCCTATCATAAGTAGTTACATTTTTGTGCACATATTTACATCTCAAATGCTCAAACTCATGACCTCTCTTACACCTTTTATCAAACCCTAGCCCAATTAATCCTTCACCTCATTGGCTCCAGGTTTGAGGGGGAATACATCATCTCCCACACTTAGGGCAACCAAACCTTAACTAGTTGATAACTTGTTTTTATTCTATAACTTATTGACCTAAATATTAAATTAAAAAATGGGTAAAATGTAGAAACCTAAAAGTTGCACCATGATAGTTTTTAGTGTTGTCTTGAAATGTGGACCCTTAATTGACTCTTTATCTAGTAAACCACCTACTCTACTAACATTATGTCAAAAACCCTCTAAAACACATCACTTCATTCAAGACCTTTTCACCCATTTACTCATGAACCCTTGACCATCGTTACTTAGGGTAACCATCGATGGTCAACTTAACCATTGATGGTTAGCGTCATAAACCTGCCTTAATATTTTAAATTAGATATAGCTTTATTAGAGATAAGCATCCTCTAGAAGGGAAACTTTTTTTAAATTTAGATTTTAAATATAAATAAAAATAGGCAAATTTATCCCCTCCCAACTTAGCAGGTTTCCCTCTAGCTTCCCTCTCCTTAGCAGTTTTGTGCTATAAATACAAGGCTCTTAGGAGAGTTATGGACCCAAAAATTTGCATCATGATTATCTTATTCTCTTTGTGTAGACATCCAAGACTATGAAGCTCTATCCATGTGATTTTTGAAGGTAATATTACTATTATGCTATTCAACTTTCTTTATATTTCAACTTTCATCCACTTGATATCATACATGTATCTTTCCTTTATTTTTGGTGTTTTCACCCTTTATCACAATCTTTTGTCTTGATCTGCTTACCTACACACTCGTACATACCCTCAAAACACCTAATTCACCCTTTTGATAATAAACCACATCCCCTTACTTCCCTTTTATAATTTTACCCATTCTCCTATAGGTAATTGTAGATGGTTACTATAACCATCACCGTTTATAGCAACTATTGTTGATCACATAACCATCATCAATCAAGATAACCATCATTAGTCACCCTAATTGTCATCAATCACTATAAAAAAAAATAATGGTTTGTTATTTTAGTCTTTCCCACACCCTACCAAACCTTCTTTTGGATCTTTACATGTTTTTAGACCCTATTCCTCTAGACCTAACCTTGACATATTGGTGCATGGTATTGAACTATCATGCTATATCTTCTATTGGATAGGTATGTTATTTATTTTCTTGCATATTTACTTTCTTATCATTTGAATGAAATTATATTTCTTACATCAATTTTGACTTAAATGTCTTAAAAGTGGATTGACAGTCTCCTTGAAAGCCTTGTGCTTCTTGGATCTAGCATACACTAGGAAATCCACTCAACCTACCATCTAACACATTTTATTCTAGTCTTCTTATGATTTTCACACAGTCCTTCCTAGAAAAAAAGAAGTCCTCACATTCATCTAGATCAATGCACATATTATACCATGTATTCATCTACACACCTTAATATTCACTTTCTTTTATCTACTTTCAAAATTAAGAAATGAAAGAAATTAATTGAAATAGTAGAATCAATGGGTTCACATGAGATGGCAAAGCCTTTCAAAAGGCCTGAAGGTGTACAAATAGATATCTAGTGCCATCAAAGTGGGGTAATTATGGTATTTGGAAATGCTTAGGACATGAAACTTTTATGAATGTCTTTAGAATAGGTTTATCATATAGATCATTGTCATATATCCAAGACTTATAATATTTGTTTTCCAAGGTAAGGAGATGTACTTGGTGTTTTAATTCACCAATTGCATGCATCAAAGAGATTATCTCCTAGGATGGTACACTAATATCTTTAAGTGGTTCATTTAATCATTGAATTTTATTGTTAATTTTACTAATGGGAATGCAACATTTTGCAATTGGATCATAAAGAGGGGGTGTGCTCACTTGAACCTTGGGAGTAATGGTAACTTGGACCCTACTGGAGGGATGTGGGCTGCCATTCTCTTTAGGTGAAGAGTGAGAACTAGGTTATATTGTAGTCAGGGGTGACTAGGGAGATTCATTGGTATCTTTGTGTTTTAGTGAATCACATACTAATTTAGTAGAGGATGTGATATTATTATTATTATTATTATTATTATTATTATTATTATTATCATTCTCGTGTGAATTATTTGAAATAGATAAATAAAAGTAAGAGCAACATTTTGACATGTATTAAGTTTGAGAGGAGTGAGAGATGAGGTAAAAGCATGAGATGCATTTTATTCTTTGTTATATACATAATAGTCATCATTATTCCAAGAATTATCATATTCTAAATTTTATTCATTAGAAATAGTAGAATTTGAAGTATCATTTTCATATTCACATTCATTACCATATTCATTTGATGTTCATATCATACTCATTATCACTTCCATCACTTTTAGGGAGAGGTGTAAGAGAATAATTTAATTCCTTTATAATATGCAATACATTATCATTGGAATTTAGAATATCATGTGTATATATGCTATCCAAGGATGGATTGTATGCATTTTCTTCATTTTTGGTATGAGGAGTAAGAGTAATAGAGTTATCATTTGAACATTCTTTAGATAAAGTAGAGTTGAGAGCATGATATGCATCATTTGAACTATAATTTCGTAATTTGATTCTATTGCATTTATATTGTTGTATTTTGAACATAGTAGTAGGAAAAGAGAGAGAAAGAGAGAGATTAGGTTCAAATGGAAGAAAATTATCACCTGTTAGAGTTTCATTTGGAAGTACATGACTAATTTGCTTATTTTTTGCATTGTGGATAGGAGAATGAGGTGAGAAGTATTTTTCCCATTTATCAAAAGTGTTTTCTTTAGAAGAAGGGATGAAAGAGATAGGTTTGAGAGGAGAAGATTCATCTACTTTCTATTCACTATCACTTGCATATGCATGATAATATTCCTCATTGCAATAATAGTAATTATCTTTATTGTAAATAAAATCATTTTCCACATTTTTAGATAATCTAAAATTTTGCAAATTTTTCCACTCATTATCATAATTATGTGAAAAATTGAGAAATTTGTCTATGGGATGAGAGGAAAGAAGTGCCTTAGTGGCCATTTTATTTCTTTTACCACAAAGAGTATGAATAAGTACTATTAAGCAAATAAATTTAATAATAAGTACTAACACGAAAATTTTGAAAATACTTGTGACTATCTAAATAATTTGAAAAAAACTTGAAATTAATTTCTAAAAATTGTAAGGATGAATGGTTTGAAGGTGGAGGACCTAGTTTAGGAATCTAGGGTTTTGGGCTAGGGTTTTAATTTTTTTTTTATATTATAGCTATAATTTAAATTATAAAATTAATTTAAACAAGATAATTGTACAAAAATTGATACAAAAATTAGAAAAATGAAATTGAATTTCTACACAAAATAACTACTAATTTTGAAAATTTGAAAATATTTTTGGCACACTGAACAATTTTCGAAAATTTCAAAATTAATTTCTAAAATCTGTAAGGGAGGGAAACTTGGGATTTGAGGACCTAGTTTGAAAATCTAGGGTTTTTAGCTAAGGTTTTAGAATTGTTGAAATTATGGCTATAAATTAAACTCTAAAAATATGTTTAAATATAATAATTGCACAAAAATTAATACAAAAATTATAAATTTGTAAAGTAATTTTTGGACAAAATATGATGGAAAAACCCTAAGGGTACCTAGGGTTTTAAAATTTATTCAAAGTAAATCAAGTTCACCAAATGTTTTATTATTTTTTGGGAAGCTAGGGTCTAGTTCCTAAACAATAAAGAGATTTCGAGTATGGGGAAAATTATAATCAAATGTTTTAAAATATAGGTTTACATCAATTTGATCTAATAAGTTTGTACAAAAGGACAAAAGTACTTATCCAAAAAATAAGATGATTCAGATGATTTTGAGTTTGAAAATTTATACATGGGACTAGGGCATTGTATAAAAAGTAAATTTATCTTTCATTATATGAAAGGATAGGAGCACTAAAAATAGGACACCTAGTGTCTAGTGTTACATTCCCCAACACTATTGTCCTAAAGATTTAAGCTTTATGGGTTTTGTTCACCAAGTCTGTGTGACCCTATCTATGAAATATCAAGCATTGAAAGTGTATAAATCTCACCATAGGTTTGTTTTAGTATTAAATACCTATATCTATATATACACATAAAAATAATGAATATATCAAAATAAAAAGGGAGAAAAATTGGGTTAGGGGGAAAATGATCACATGATCTAGAAACCTTACTATTCTAACCACTCCTACATTAACCCTCAAACCAGGGTCTCAGATTAAATATGGTTCTCCCTTAAGGAACATGCACGATCAATGTGCATGATAGATGCAAGAATGAATTTTTCCTAGGCCTTTCCTTGATCAAGCATTGAAGTCTATGCGTCATGCAGAGAAGTTGAGCTATACTATTAACTGATTTTTATTATGTCTAATGTGTCAAAGTAGTAAGTGCTAGATATAAAATGCCTTGTGAAGTATTTTATATAGGAGACTCTTTGTTTTAAATTTATGAGCTTTTATTCACATTTGGATGACACTAGAAGACTTAAGGACAAATCTAATAAAATTCTTAAGGCTTATGAAGTGAGAGAAACTAATCATTAGAGCCAAATTTACACTTACACAACAGTGCTAAAAATTAGAAAATTTAGGTTTCAACACTATAGTCCTGTTTCGGTACTATTTTTTGGAGGGTTTGGGACCTAGGAATATGGAATAAGAATGTAAAGAGTAACCTAGGACAATAAGGGTTAAGTCTAGAAGGTTACGAATAATTGGGAATGGTAAAAAACGTGTCTAGGGTATGAAATAAGACTAAGCAAATCAGACAAAAGACATGGCTAGATGTGAATAAGACTCATATTTTCCATTCAGAGTCTCCTATGAAAGGACTACAAAATGAAATGATATATGTGGTTTCTTGACAAATTTAACATGTATACACATATAATAAATGAAATTAAATAACTGAAATGTGAATTAATTGAAAATAAAAAGTATGTATACCTTAACTTACCTTTATTACTTAATAGTTAGCTCTTGTGTTTATATTTTTTTATTATGGAAGGCATAGAGACTTATTTTGATAAACCCAAGGATACAAAACTAAAGAGAAAAAATAAATAAATGTTGGAAATCCAATATATTTGATGTTATGTGGATGAGACATAATTGTAAATTTTGAAATTTGGGGTGATGAATAATAAGTTAGGACCAAATGACCAAGTCAAAATTTGGAGTAAATCAGGTAACTAACAAGCTAAGGTTACTAAAGAACAAAAAAATAAAACAAGTAAACCTTAAGTAATAAATAAAAAATCACCAAGTCAAACCAAGGAGACATGATGAAAATGGTAATCAAACATCAATGTGAAATCAATAACTATGAACAAGAAATATGTAGAGGGAAGTTTAGTCTTGTGTTAGTCCAATAAAACAAATCAACTAACACACTAATATTCTAATACCTCTAGCCTAAACACTAGGGAGAGCATAGGTAACAAACATAGAAATGAAAATGCAACTATAACATAAAATAAAACACTCTTTTACCTTCCTTGGAACTCCAAATGTCTTTTTGAAGTTTCCTTCTTGGTTTTTCCAGTGGGAAATATTTGACAATGAATCTTCTTTTACTCCTTCTCTCCCTGGCAACTTGTCTTGGTTTCTTAGATTATTAATTTGACATGGTAACATTATTTGAAAGGGTTTTCTCCCTTAAAATTAGCATTATAAATATTTTACTAAATTTGGGAAACTATAGGGGTTAATTTCCTAAATAGTAAAGGGGTCTAGATTAAGGGGGAAATCAATAAATAAATGTGCCTTAATTAACCTCCATATTTATTGAATCTAGAAGTGCTTAATTGATTTCTAAAAATAAAAAATAAGGGCATATAGAGTAAAACTTAGCTTGTTTTGGGTTGAGACAGAAGAGACAGAGGCTAAAAATTGCTAATCTAATTGGGAAAACTATCAAAAATAGGATTTATATGTTTATTTTCTACCTAGATAGGAGTACTAGAAATGGGACACCTAGAGGTCCAAAAATGTAGTCCATGTTTTAGTATTGTATTCCTTAGTGTATAAGTTTTCTAGGTTTTATTCATATTCTTTAGGAGTCCCTATGCCTAAAATATCAAGTCTTGGTTATTCATAAATATCCATGTGTAATTAACTTTGTATTTAAAGATCCTATTTCCTCTTCATGCTTGATAGGTGATATTTAATCCAAATAGAAAAAAGAGGTTAGTATGTAATATGCACTAAAAGTGTGATCACACTTTGTGTGTGGGCATGCTACCTACATACCAATACTCTAAAGAGGGATCAAGGCCAATGTAGTTCTACCAATTTGATGTGTATTGTACGATACTATGTATGTAATGCAAGTGTATGCAAATTTTGGCAAGTGTGAGATAACTCATGATTTGTGCAAGAGCTTGGATAGGCTAGAAATAATAGTGGTTGGTTGTATGTAGAGAATAAGAAGATTTACTTTAGTGTGCTTTAGTATATTTCTAGCTTATGCCTTTTAAATGATTTACAACCATTCTAAATGACCTTTGAATGGTGATTTTATAGGGAAACTAGTGATCCTAGGTTATATGAACTTGCATTAGGTTGACAAGGGAAAATATAAGGATTTAGGAAAATATGACCATTTGAGGCTATTGTGGACTTAGAAAACAATGCTATAAAGTGGACACCCTAGGTCCTAATGCTGTAGTCCAACTTATGGTGCTATTATCTATGGTAAAAGGGACCCTAAGGGGTAGATCTATGCCTGGGAGAGGAGTTTGGGACAACATGGACTGAATCTAGAAGGCTTCAAATAACTAGGAAATAGTGAAAACATGCCTAAGTAGGTTATGTAAGTGAGTAGGATAGACCTATGGTTTATATGTCATAAGTCATGCTCAAGTTATAAAAATTGCATTTTAGTATGAATACATCCCCCCCCTTTATTCTAAGTATGCAACAAAGTGAAATACTAGGATAAAGGAAAAAAAAGTAGTATACCTGAACTTAACTATGAGGCTAAGTCCAAGAAGTTATGTGATGTTGGATTATGCATAGTGAGAGCACATTATAATATGTACGTCTACAAAAAGGAAATTGAAAGTAGATCAATTCTTATTAGATACACTATATATAAAATAATAATGCACAAAACTAGGTAACTAGAGAAGAAAGAAGATAAAGGAATGAATACACCTCATCAAGTATGCACACAAATACAAAACCTATTATGATGCTGGGTTGTGATGGGTAATGCTAAAAGTATGCTAAACCAATAGTTATATCGATGAATGGGTTAAGTGCCCAATCCCCTACAAATTGGCTTAAGAATTCAAAGGTAGTCTCTTTGGCTCCATCATTTCCAACTATTTGAAGTTAACGAATCATGTGCTTGTTAATCAATGTCTAGACCATGTGTCCAAACCATCTGAATAGTTGGCTCAAGAATACAAAGGTTATTTAGACCTTTGGCTCCATCATTGCCCCATGATGTGAATATAAATGAGTAAATATCGATATAGATGAATGTCATATGAAATGGATCTTGAAACCCTTAAATGTGTTATGATATGATAATTTTGGCATGGATAGCTAAATGTAAACTAGAAACTAGGCCACTATTTGCCACTTTGAAAAATGGAGATTGGAATTATATAGAAGATCCTCCTAAAATTGGAATCAAAGGCTTAGGAAGCCACTCAAGAACTTAGGTACATGGGAATCAAAATTGTATGAAAGTTTAATTGAATTTGATGCCAACCACCTATAGATGGAGTAAGGCACATAACTATTGGGAATGTGTAAGAAAATGTAATAAACTCAAAAATAAAGAAGGTCCATGTACCCCACACATTACCCCCAATAACTAGTTTTTGCAACATAGATTCTAAACTAAAAGTTGTATCAAATTCCATGTCTGAATTGAAAATGGAAACCCTCATGTCATTTATGATTCCCCCTATATCTATATTCTCTAAGAAAAATAATTATTGAAAACTACTAATTTTTAGATTGAATTATACTAGTAAACCTATGATTGAACTCACCTCTCAACTTGAATCTAGAAAAACAAAATATTATGTTTTTTGAACAATAGTACTAGAAACTAGACACTTAGGGTCCAACACTATAGTCCCATTTTTGGCACTATTGTCTAGATCTAAAACTGATGACTGATCTAGATTCTTTGTTATCTACCTGGGCTAGTTTGCCTATATCGAGTTCTAGATTCTAGACTATACTATTCTAAAAATACTTTTCGATCATTAAGAGATTTGATCTCTATGATAAAACTCTTGTTTGTTTCCCCCTTTTTTGAGGTAGGAATGAAGACGTTGCAATGATTTCCCTCAATAGAAGAAGCCTTGCAAGTGTGTTAAGCTATGAAAACATTTGATATAACATTGATATACATTATCTCAAGATATAGAAAAAGTTGTAGAGGGATATTGTTAGATCCACAATGGTATGCCTAGATAAATATAACAATGTAATATCATGCGCATAAGAGTAAACTAGAATTTGAAATGTTAGTTGTTAGTGGTATGGAGGAATGAATCATGATTTCGATCATGACCTCCAAGAAGAAAGGTAAATGCATGATTGGAATCATGGAATTACACATAAAGATAACCAATCAAACAACAAGCATATAAAGCAAGAAGTGAAAAACACACAAGGTATACAAGGCATGTTCAAATTTTGCATACACACACAATGGGAACAAGCAAATATTGGTATAAGGGCCACAAGCACATGAAAGACACACATAAATGGCATTGACAAGTGTCCAAAGGCACACACATATAGACACGAATAAAGGACATTGGAAAATGTCCTAGAACATAAGTAGAAAGCAAACAAGAATTGAAAAATGCATACACATCTAGCTAATCAAAGCAAAAAGTGGAAGCATGCAAAGTACTAGAAATATAAACATGCATCTAACTATGGAAAAATAGAAGCAAGAGTATAGAAGATATGTGATACAAGACTAATGTATATTCTATGAAATATAGAAGTGTGATATATGCTAATGGATGTCAATGTGATATCTATATAAGCAAGTAAGGAATGTACTACAACAAGATGCCTAGAGTGTATAGTGTAAGAATGACATAACCTAGATAGTGTAGTTAGGTAGAGTATGCCTGTAATGGGTAGATGTATGGATATCTAGCTAGAATGTAGAAGTAGGATGTCCCATCGATGGGTGGAGTGAAGAAATAAAGGATTTGAATGCATTGCATGCACATAAAGAAGATCAAGTGAACCCTGGTAATATAGATAAATTGATAAATAATAACATAAAATACCGTAATGTAAGTCTAGAATAATGGTTAGTAATGTAAAACATAGATGATGCAGATAATTGACATGTTTTTGTATTTTTGAAATACCATATTGTTTTTGTATTTTGAAATATTTGAGATATGTACAATCAAGTAAAGGAAACTATGTACAATCAAGTAGGAGATAATATGTACAATCAATGATGGAAATAAATGATACTAATCGATAAGTTTTAGATGAGACTCCCTATCATGGTGTCCTATATCAAAGAGTGGAATCATGCGTGATCATGAAGCACGATAGAAATGTTGAAACTATGGATCTAAAATTTATATATGATGTAAATTCTCTAAAATATCTGAAGTAAAAACCAACTATGGGGACCCTATGTCATTCTGAGAAGTGGATGCAATTTTAGGGCTCTTAGGGACCCATCTAGAAGTTGGAGAAAATTGTTGAACATGTGCTCTATGTGTGTATGCATTAGATCTCAATGAAACTACTCTGGGTGTGAATACTGTAGCTAGAAGCTATCTAGAACCCCAAAACTATGGAAGTGTATGAGCCCTCTATACTGATGATGGATATCATATATCTTTCTAATGTTGAATTAGAGAAATAAATGGTGGTAGAGCTAGAACTGGTAATGGAATTGAAACTAGCTTTGGAACTAAAATTGGCTTTGAAACCAGAAGTGGAAACTCATATGGAACTCTAGTTACTATGATAACTTTATTAACATGAATGAATTTCATGCACTAATGCATTTTAGATGGAACTACTCAGAGTTTTTGTATCCAAGGTCTATCAAGTAACATGTCAAAAACTCTCATGCTAGGAACTATAATAAATGAGGTGGTCATGTGTGTATGACCAACCTATAGAGGAATGAGGATCTCACCCAATGTAGTATGACTATGTCCACTAAAACCATTGATAACTATATTTATTGGAGTAATATCCTACTTTGTATAACCCAAGTGCTGTAGTAGTGTCATAGTACACATGTTAACACTAGATCCAATCTAAATTAAAACACTATGAATTAGATGACCATGAATAAAATATCTAATGAAGATCACATGATAATATGTCTCAACCTCAATAATATCCTACTTAGAAAATGAGATGCAAGGACAAAATAGAATGCTAGAATGAAAATTACTAATCATTTGGCTCAATAGATGTGAATCAGCTACTGGTGCCCTCTATGTAATTGGTGAAGAATGTGCTTGATATGAATGAGGTATACTTGATGTGTCTTATGTATCTTACTTTCCATGCTATGGAAATGGATCTAAAAATATTTTGAGTGACTTATCATACATTGGTTTGGATGGAGGAGGCTCAGTTGAAGTGCCTAGATCAATTTGATTACTATCAATTAGATCTTATATCTTATGCCTGAGACTAATGCATCTATTTGTAATATGGTATGGTGCCTTGTGATAGTCACAAAATGAATTCTAGTCATATCCCCATGGAAGAGGCTTTGTGGGATAAATTTTTTTGATAGGAAGAAGAGATATGATGTTACACTCTAATCACTTCTATAGAACTCTAGCTCGAGGAACTAGTAGATTTGTAAAAGATCACTGAGGACATGTTGATAAAGTTACTCTTTATGAGGGATTTGAAGCCACATTAACTATTTGCTAAGTCAGTCCTTTACTGTCATTGAATTTGACCTTATATGGGGATTTATTGTTACTCTTATTAGTTATATTTGGTGCACTTATGTACTTAATTTTTTGCATTGAAATGAGTTTGATTTCTCTTTATTTTAAAGTGTGACACAATTTAATGAAAGAAGATAAATGTTTGAACATGATTTTCTAATACAAACTTGGTATAAGACTCTATTTGAACATGCCTTTTAACTCCTAATCTACCATAGGGCTAGTCATCTTAGCCAATATGGTTTTGTATTTGAGAACATAATTGGTGAGAGGCTCATTTGATTTATATTTTTGTTGTGAAATTTGGGCATCTAAAACCTTATCACCAATATTGATACTAAAATGTTCTAGGAATATGTTGTCAAGAGGATTGAATGTATTAATAGACTGATTTGGTAGACTATAAAACCATTATAATGCATAATCTTGGAGGCACCTTAGAAATAATTTAGTTAATAGCTAGTCATTTGGTACATAATCCAAACATGTTACATGAAAGTCTCTCAAATGTATCTCTAGATCACCCTTGCCATTGTAAAGAGTGATCTTAGGTTATACAAATCGAGGTGGCAAGGGTGTAGTAGCTATATGTCATGCCAAAGGTGTATATAATAGAGTGAAGGATTCCAATGCCTATATAGATCTCATGGTACCTTTTGTAAGATGTTACACCTTGGATTAAAGAGATAAAATATCTTTCACAAGGGTTTCCACATCAAGAGATATGAATTTATTAATTATAGTTGGTGGCATATAAAAAGGTTGGGCTATTATAGGGTGTTGTTGTGACAAAGTTGACCCCATAATGTCATGTGCAACTAGTGAATTTGTAGTTTGAGAAGATTGACCATTGGTTACCTTTTGTTGTTCCTCTTCAAGGATTATAATCATGTCATCTTTCATATCTGGGTATTTGGTTAAGATTTATTGAAGCTCTCTTTTATTAGTTTTATTAAAGCTAGTATATTGGACTATCGTTAAAGTAGGAAAACAATTTGAAATGTGTTTGAATGTTTTGCAATAAGTTGTAATAGGTAATGTGCTAAAATTGGAAAGTATTGGCTATAAGAAATACAAAATTCTAAAATAGTAGTTTAGAATTTATGGAAAAAAAAATATGAAGCTTCCAAACATGTAAGGTAATACCATAAAAAATAAAGTGTGAACTAGTATACACATTTAGGGATTTTTTAGAAATATTATTTGCAAAATATTATGAACTTTTGAATTTGAAATTGATTATTTGAGTCAAACATGAAAGATAAAATTAAAAGAAATATAAGAAATTACTTGCTTGAATGGGACCTAGTAGATACAACTAGGGTTTTGAGATACATAAATTTTCTAGAATTTATTATGATTTATTTGAATTTTGAAGTGATTTTATGATTTTAATATTCAATCAAAATTTACATAAAATAAGTGGAATATTACTTGCAAATTACTGGGATTTAGTTCATGCCACTAGGGCTTTGAAATGATTTTTTTCAAAATTAATGTAATAATTTGAAAAAAAATATATAAATTTGTATAATTTAGCTTTAAAAATTTAGGAAAAATCTTAAAATATTTTTAAAATTAACAATATATTTTTCTTAGTGGTTTAAATGTTTCTGTATGCAAATAGGACCTAGTATTTGTAAACTAGGGTTTTAGTGAATTATTGAAAATATTTCAATTAATTTGTAGTTTTTTTAATTTTTAAATTCAATAAAAATTAGAAAAATATTGCAAAAAATTAGAAATAATTTGCCCTAGGATTTTTGTACAAAAATTCAAAGTAAGTTAAGTTCACCAAATATTTTAGTAAATTTGGGAAACTATAGGGGTTAGTTTACTAAATAGTAAAGGGGTCTAGATTAAGGGGAAAATTAGTAAGTAAATGTGCCTTAATTAACCTACTAATTGATTGAATATGAAAGTGCTTAATTGATTTATAAAAATAGAAGACAAGGGGATAAAGAGTAAAACTTCATTGATTCTCCATTGAGATGGAGGAAATTAAGGCTACAAATTACAGATTTGGTTGCGAAAACTATTAGAAATAAGATCTAAGAAGTCTATTTTCTGCCTAGATAGGAGTGCTAAAAATGGGACACCTAGAGGTCGAGCACTGTAGTCCAAGTTTTGGCATTGTAGTCCTTAGTATCTGATATTTATGGGTTCTATTTGTTTGGTTTGGATGGCCTTGTGCTTGAAATATTGATTGTTGGTTGTTCATGAAGCTCTGTGTGATATTGATTTTTCCTTCAAGGATCCTAGTTCCTCTTCGTGCTTTATAGGCGATCTTGAATCCAAATGGAAAAATGGGTTGGCTTTTAATGTTCACTAAACATGTGATTACACCCCATATGTGGACATGCTACCTACATACCAATACTCTGAAGAGGGATCAAGGCCAATGTAGTTTTCCCAATTTGAATGTGTATTATGCAATCATGTGTATTCAATACAAGTGTATGTAAATTTATGAAAGATTAAGATGACTCATGACTAGTGTAGGAGTTTGGATAGGTTGGAAATAATAGTGGTTGGGTGTATGCGGAGAATAGGAAGATTTGCTTGAGTGTGATTTAGTATATTTCTAGCTTGTGCCTTTTGAATGATTATCAACCCTTATAAATGACCTTTAAATGGGATTTTATATGAAAACTAGTGATCCTATATTAGATGAACTCACATTATCCTGATAAGGGAAAAGATAAGGATTTGGGAAAATCTAATTGTTTGAGGTTATTATGGACTTAGACAACAGCTCTAGAAAGTGGACACCCTAGGTCCCAATACTCTAGTCCAACTTATGGCACTATTGTCCAAGGTGAAAGGGACCCTAGGGAATAGATATATGCTTGGGAAAGGAGTTTGGGACAACATGGGCTTAATTTAGAAGTCTTTAGATGATTGGTAAATAGTGAAAACATGCCTAAGTGGGTTGTGTAAGCAAGTAGGAGAGACGAATGGTTTGGGTGTCACAAGTCATGTTCAATTTGTATAAATTTCATTTTAGTATGACTACAATAACACTACATTACCAAATATTTAAATACATTTAAGCTTAATAACATTAGACCAAGATATCTTTCTAAAGATATTTTTTAATAACAACTTTGTACCAAAACAACTTAGAAATTGATAGGCATGGCCTAATATTTATAACCTCAAAAGTTAAATCTCACCCAAGGTGAATTAAGGTTGAGTTTAAACATGTAATGGGTTCAAACTAACCCTAGGTGAGTTGAGGATAACTCTATTTGAGTTAAAAATTGTCATGTAATTAATATTTCTAATTACTAAGCATGGCTCTCTAATTAGATATTTTGAGATATTTCAAAATATCTTGACAACTCATAAAGATAATGACGGAAAGGCTTGATATTTTTATTTTTGAAATTTCCATTTTTAGATATTCATTAATTATAAATAAATAATTAAACTAATAATTTAAAATTATTTAATTAGTTAATTCATTTGATTAGCATTTTTTATCTTTTAATATTTGAGCAAGTGCCCCATGTAATGGGTCCATAGACCAAACTAATAATTGTTATGTTGTAAGATGATTAAAGATGAATGCATCAGATTAAATTTTTCATACTAGCTAATATCTCAAATAGGGATGACATAACATGATTATGAGAATTGATGAATGATGCATGACCAAAATTGGGATTTTTAGTGATTCTTAGGCTTAATTTTCAATATTTGACATGAATCAGTCTGAAGTCCAATCAAAATCTAGTTATGGCAAGAATTGGGTGTCTACAATTTGCCCCTATTTGGGAATGTGTTTCAATCTATAGTCACAGTAATATCTTATTAAATAATTAAAAAATAAATTAAGAAGGAAAGGAGATAATGAATGGAGAAGAAGCTCTAAATAATGTCTAGGAAGCCTATAATGATGCCCCCTCAAGGGAGTGGTTGACACATATAATTGATAGATAGTACCTCAAAAAGAAGAAAAAAGAAGGAAATTAACCCATGGGTGAGATTAATCCAATTGAGATAATGTTTTCATGTATTGATTTAAAAAGTAATGATTTGACCAAAGATAGTTATAACTAGTAACAATGGTTAAGACACTAATTTGCTTAAATATGGTCATAATAAATGGCACAGGAACATGCCCCAGTAGGGAAGATGCATCAAAATAATGATTTGATGACAAATATTTATAATGATTAAGATGACATAGATTGAATAATGATTTTTATTTGTGCCCTAGTAGGGTAGATTGAAAATCATAACTCAAGGATATAACCTATTACACAGATTAAAGATGAGCAGGCATAGATGTATATGTAGTAATATAATAACTAAAAAAGACGCAAACAACCAATCACTTGAGGATAAAAAAGAGATGAAAGAGATGCTTAGAAGAGTAAAAGTGTTTGAGTTGACCTAAGATACATCATTTATCAAAGTGCTACCTACATATTTTAAATATACCAAAGGATAACGTAGTTCACCTAGAAATGAGATTAAATGAAATGAGGAATAAAAGAATAATAATTAATGAATGCAAATGATTCAGTTATACTTTTTTACTATGGATATGATTACCCTTATTATCATGAATATAATCCAAATGATCAATAGGTTGAGTTTGATCAAGGAGGGTGGGAATATTTACCAAGGTGAACCAAGATAAGCTTCTACGATTCCAATACTTATAAGATTTACTAAGACGATTTTCATTGTAACATATAATGATATGTAACATGATATAAAACACCATGATGACCTATTCATAATGTGCATAAGGAATAACTCTTGATCTAATAAAAAATTTAAAAACATACACCAATGAAAAAAACCATGATGATAGTGTTGGCATGTAAATATGGATAGACTCAAGAATAATATGCAAGGAATCACCCAATGAACATATATATACTAAGTCAAAACATAAAAATGAAAGAAAATAAATAAGCAAAAAAACAAACAAATAAAGAAAGAAATGAACATAGAAAACTTGAAAGTAAAAGCAACAAAAAGTATGCTATCAACAAGCAAAGCAATACCTATACATGATGGCTCAATGGAAGGATAAACAATTGGCTCCCAAAATTAAGGATACATACAAAGGGAAGGTTACACTCCAATGGTAGTGGAATTAATTAAAAACAACAATGTATTTTACCCAATATGGAATATGGAGTATGATTGAGTAGGTTTAAATAGGATAAATGTTTTTAGATTTTGATTATTTATATCTCTCTAGGAGATGGTAAGCTGATTTTATAATTGCATTTTCAATATTTTGAATTTTTTTTTAATGTTTTTGGAATTTTATAAGTATCTCATCTTGATTAAGAATTATAAGACACATAACAGTCTAACATGAAAAATGACAAGAGTTTACAAGCTTAAAATGCTTGTAAATTGATGAGGGCATTAGAAAAGGAGTGACAGAGCTAACCTATTCTAATTAGGACCTCAAGTCACTATAGTCCTACCTAGACAAAAGGTGGTGAGATCCAACTAGGTAGTAGTAAGTTAAGAAATTTAGGAAAGTGGAAATGTAGATGAGAATAATAATGACAAGGTGATGCATAAATGCATGGTAAGGGTGTTGTTCTTAATTTACCCATAGGCATTTATAATTAGGAAATAATGAAAAAGGGTTAGAGGTACTAATTTGCCCATAAGTAGTTATAATCAATGGCACCAATCAAGCGTAATGACAAATGAAAAATACAATTTCTAGATCCACTATCATATGACTTTCATATTGTTGACGTTGAAGATTGCACCCTTGGCAGGAGGCCGAGCTCCTGTCTTTTCTTCACAACTATGGAAACTCCCCTCTCACCTATGGGACTGGCAAAGCTAGAGGGGAAAGTCTCTAGATAAGGGCTAGCTCCCTTTGATGCATCATGTTCATTCGAGCAAGTGTTAACACATACATATATATATATATATATATATATATATATATATAGATATAGATATATAATGAGGGGGTGAAAAGGGAGAAAGATGTAGGAAAACAAACTACTCTATGGAGGTGATGCACCAAAATAAGTCAACCTTCTAACATACACACTTTAAATCAGACATACACATGCATACACTTCACACTTGGTAGAAGGACCAAGCTACAAGAAATTGGCAGGGAGGCTTTCATGAAAGCACAGAAAATAGAGATTCACCAAGGTGCAGTGAAATGCACACTGTAAGTAATTTCTTCTATTTCTACACTTCCAAATGTAGCTCTCCTCCTATCAGATACAAAAATGGTGCCTTGTAGATAACATATATGTTGGTGTTGGACTTGTGAAAGCATCAAGAAATAATGACTAAACACAAACTAACACTCAAGACATACACAGAAATATCTATCCAAGATAGAGGTAAAAATTGTGTTTATTGATTCAGGTGGAAATTTTGCCAGGGCTATGCCTTAAAAATGTTGAAGATTCCTTTCTCAAATGACAAGTTCTCAATATATAAGAGAAGAAAAAAAGCCTTTTGGCACTCCTTTTTTCAAGTGGCCCATTTGCGTCCCCTCATTGGGAAGAGCAGGTTGTCTAAAAATAAATGTTGTGTCAACCCTGGCTTGACTATAGGCACTTTTGGGCATGGCCACATTGTTTTATCATTAATTGAGGCTACTTCTTGAAGGCACTTACATAGCTTGTCTGCTCATAAATATGAAATGGAGGAAAAGGGGGCACACAATTGGTCATTCGCGTCCTCTAATGCTCAATTTGTAGCCATTATTTCACTTGCTGGAGTCACTTCTTGAATTAGTGCTTCCCTTCACCACTTGGACTATCTACCTATTCCATGCCTAGAACTTTTTCATTTTCCTATCTTTTCTCTTCTGGCTCCTTCAGCCCTTGGGGTGAACTTCTAGCGGGTCGCTACATTTCTCAGCTTCCTTTCATGGTTGGCATCCTTTTGTTTGAAAACAAATATCTATTTCACTATATGAATTTTGATGTTCATGTGGCTATCATCACTTTCAAAACCAATGGCTAATTTGCTTCCTCATATTTGATAATTTTCTAGACGTCACCATCCCTGACAGAATGTCATTGGTCCTTCGTGAGCTTTTTTGGGCTTTGTCTTCCTCGGCCTTCTCTGTAGGCACACTTTTGGCTTTTATCTCTTCTTAGAACCTTCCCAAAGGGAAGGTGACCCTCTGGCCTTTGAAAATGCCCTTCGTATTTTGGTTGAGAGTCCCCTGCAAGGGCATCTCGCCTTTAGGGTCCTTCGATGGGTCCTTTGTTCCTCCGAAGCTTCCTGGGTTCTCATGGTCTTTTGTCCACGGACATTTTCCCATGGACTTTTGTCCGCAAACAATTTTCCCAGGTCTATCCTTTACTTTGTATATTTTCCATAGGCATTTGTCCATGGACATTTTCTCATAGAAAAAATTCCATAGAAATTCTCCTTGGCCTTGGCCTTTTACTTTGAGCTGCGGCTTGAATTCCTTCAGACTTTTTGTCTGAAGGAATTCCTTCAGACAAAAAGTTTGAAGGAATTCGAGACACAAATCCAAAATCCTTTGAGTTGCCTTTTCCTTTGAAAAGCCTGCCCTTCACAAGGGCATTTGAACTTGAAGACTACCCTTCAACCAACTGGGCATACCCTTGAACCAAGCTGTTGAGCCAAAAATGGTTCAATGGTTCAAGTGGTTCAACCATTGCACGCTAATGAACTTGCCAATGAGCTGACTAATTAAACTAGGCTGATGAACCAAGTAATCTTTTAAATCAAGCACTGAACCAATGTTGAACTAGTGGCCTTAAACCAAACTCATCAAACCAAACCATTGAACCAAAGCTTGAAACAAGGCCATTTGAACTTGAAGATGGATGAACCAAGTGTCGATGAACCATCTAGTTGAACCAAATGACTGAACCAACTGAGTCTATAGAAACATGAAGCTTGAAGGGAACTTTTGAATATTTATAAAATATCCTTGTAGAGTCTATAGATTTTATAGGACCTATACAAAATCAAATGAAATGGCCTAGAATAGCAAGAGGCAGAAGGGGACCAAAAATTTTGCCTATTGGGCAAAATTAGTCAACAAATTGGTGACTCCCAAGGGAAGCATGCCTGATATGCTTAAAGACCAGTTGCCTTATAGTCAATTAGGCATGGAATTAGATGGTAACTTAAAAATCCATCAATAGCTCTGATAGAACCTAGAACCAGTCACGCAGATTACCTCCAAGAGGAAAAGAAAAACCACACACAAAGCTAAGAAAACTACTACTTGTGGAACAACACTTAGGGAAAGAAGGAAAAGAAAATAAGGGAAAATATATATGAATGAAAGGAGACTCAGTGGAAATGATTCATATGTATCCCATTAACTGGGATATGCAGTTATTCACCATCCAACCTGGAGAGGTGGAATGCATTATGTTGTTTGCACTGAGTGATTATGTATGGGCCACTCCATAGGGCATCAAATTTTGCATGCTTTCCAGGCTTAGCTCAGTCTTCGTCCCACTTCAAGACAATGTCTCCTTTAAGGAAATCTCTTGATGAAGATTTCTTGTCAAAGTGTCTCTTTATTTGTTGTTGGTGACTGGTCATAGAGGCCATAGCCCAGTCCCTTGTCTCTTGGAGCTCCATCAGCTTGCACAGCCTGACCTCCATGCTGCTTCCTTCTTCAAATTACAACTGGTGAGTGAGGTCTAATGCTAGAAATTCAAGTGAGATGTGAAGCCTAGATTCTCTTCCATACACATGTGTATATGGAGAATTTGCAATTACTCTCTTTAGAGTGATTTAATTGGCCCACAGAGCTGTCCTCAGCTTGGAATGCCAAGTCCTCTAATTTTCTTCCATGGTCCTCTTGATGATCTTGATCAATTTTTTGTTGGTGGACTCATCCAACCCATTCCCATATGGGTAATAATTGGATGAAGTGCTGAGATATATACCATACCTTAGTACCCATTCACTTGTTTTGGTTCCCAAAAAAGCCAAGGTGTTATATGAGATTATGGTGGTCAGGACCCTGAATCTTGTCACCAGGTCCTCATAAAACTCTAGGACCACACTTTCATTTGCCTCTTTTAGAGCAATAGCCTCTACCCACCTTGTGAAATAGTCCATGGTAGTTAGGACCCACTTGTGTCTATCACTGGAGGGAGGATTAATCATCCCTATGAAGTCTAGGCCCCACTTCATGAATGGTTGTTCCACCTGAATTGGCTATAGAGGCATGGCAACCAACCATTGTTTCCCATCAAAAAGTGCACACTTTTGGCACTTTTTTAGCCAAGCATGGGTGTCCTTAAAAAGAGTAGGCTAGAAATAGCTAGCTCTCATTATCCTTACTACAGTAGCTCTAGGAGTGAAATGACCACTTGTTGGCCCATCGTGAAACTTGGAAAATACCTTATCAGCTTGGTTTGGGTCAATGCATCTTAGAAGGACCCCAGAGAGATCCTTCCTAAACAATACTTCATCAACAAAGACATAAGGGAGAGACTATAGCCTAAATTATCTTCTTCTGATCTTATCAAGACCTTGCAGGCACTCACCAGTGAGAATGAAATGCCTCAGGTCTAATGTCTAGTCATTTATGATAGCTGGTTCTTTTATTATACCTGCATCATGAATTAGTAAGTAGTCTTCCCCTTTTTACTTGAAGTCTACAACAAGGTGTTCACATAGGCCTTTTCCCCTCACTAGCTTGGTGATCTTGATGTCTACATCATACTCCATCACCTTGGTGATCCACCCCACTCTCTTCTCATTTAAGTCATGATTGGTCAAGAAATTCTTGACATCAAGATGTGGAACCATGAGGTGAATCCTATTGTTAGACAACATATGCCTAAATTTCTTTAGGCTCCACACTACTACTAGGACTTGTTTCTCTACTTATGTGTATCTGACTTCAAAATCCTCTAGCCCTTGGCTAAAAAAAGCAAGTGATTGCTTGAGGTCATCACCATTTGCTTGGGTAAGCATGGCAGAGATCACCTCCTCATTGCTAAAAGTGTAGAGGTTGAAGTCTTTGTTGAAGTCAGGGCTGATCAAAGTAGGAGCCTAGGTTATGGCCTACTTGATGGCTTCAAATCTATCCTACCTTTGTGTTGTCCACTTGAACTCTTCACCCTTCCTCAGCATAGAGGTTAGTGGCTTGACTTTCTCTGTAAAATTTGGAATGAATCTCCAAATAAAATTTATCCTGCCAAAGAAACTCTGGAGGCCTTTCTTGTGCTTAGGTAGGGACATCTCTAGTATAGAACAAACTCTCTCAAGGTCAATGGATAAGCCCTCCTTGGACACAATGTGGCAAAGGAGTTTCCCCTCATGAACAACAAACATGCATTTCTTTGGATTAAGAGAGATGTTGAATTCCCTACACCTTTCAAAAATCTGCCTGAGGTGTTGCATGTGTTGGCTTGCTTCCTTGGAGAACACCATCACATCATTCAAGGTATACCAGCATGTTGTTGTTTATCAAGCCTCCAAAAGCTATGTCCATGGATCACTAAAAGGTAGCACTAGCATTAGCCAGCCTAAATGACATCTCTTGTAGGTGAACGTTCCCCATTTAGTAGTGAAGGCTATTTTGTGCTGGTCATAGCCTTACACCAGAATCTAATTATACCCTGAATATCCATCTAGGAGGGAGAAATGCTCACTATCTATTACCTTCTAAAGGATCCACTCCATGCTTGGGAGGGGATAATGATCTTTTAAAGAGACTTTATTAAGGTCCCTAAAATTGACACATAGCCTAATCTCCCCATTCTTCTTTCTAATAGGAACAAGATTGGCCAACTAGGAGGAATGTTTAATTGGAAATATAATCCCAGACTCAATCAATTTGGCCAGTTCCCTTTGCATGAGAGGCTCAATTGTTAGATTGAAAAGTCTCTACTTCTACGTGACTAGTTTGGCACCTTCTTCTAATTTGATGGTGTGCTAGGTGAGTCTTGGGTCGAAGCCCTTCAAATCAGTGTAATCCCAAGCAAAAACATCAGCAAACTCCTGACACAACAAAATGAAAGCCTACCTTTCTTGAACCATGCAGACTTTTCCAAGTGTAAGCAACTTGTCTTTAAAGATCTCAACCCTTTCATAATTCTCAAGAGTGACCAAACCTTTAGGGAGCTTGTTGTTCTTCAATTGAACAATCTGGTTGCCATATTGTTACTACAACTTTGCTTGGTTCTGTGTTACAAACTTAGCCTCCTTCTGAAGGAAGAAAGCTATTTGCTGGTCATTTTTGAAAACCTACCAATTTGCAATGTTGTTGGGGATAGAGGGCTGAACTACCACCTTCAAGTGGCATGAACCATAGTCTCAACTTATCTCCCTAGAAACATCGAATTGAGCACCAATTGCTGCTAGCCTATCCACCTATTTTTTCTGCTCCCTAGGAATGGAGGTGATATTGAAAGCAAAGAAATCTTCAACCAAGTCCTAGACCCTATATTTGTAAGACTTCAGCAAGGAATTCTTGGTCAAATTTTGGCCTTTCACCTGATTTACAATCAGCTCACTGTCTCTGAAAACTTGCAACTCCTTGATCACTATTTTTCTTGCCCATTCCAGACCATAGATAAGAGACTCATATTCTACAACATTGCTTCTATAAGAAAATTGGAAATAAAAAGTTGAAAAGTATCTCTTCTTTGAAGGGGAGACTAACATCGCTCCACCACCAGCTCCCAGCCTACTTCTAGAACCATCAAAATATAGTTGCCATAGGCTTAGGTCCTCTTGGCTTGACTTCATTATATTTGGTATAAAGGCACCCTCTTCATGTATGTAGTAGACTCCAAGGCCTACCTCCTCTATGAACTTATAAGGATCATGCTCTAAGTTGTCATTTCCCCACTCATCCAAGAGTAGGTCTGCAACTCCTTCAAGAGTAGAGGACGGAGATTGGTCTGTCTAGGACTCTTTTGGTCAATAATGGTGTAACTGACATTCACTACCTTGGGTAAATATGGTTATAGATGGTCCTTGTAGAGTGGCTCAGATTCAATATTTGCCTTGGTCCCATACTTGGTTCTAAAAAACCAGATAGGACCAATTCACTACTAGATAGCCACCTATCTTTGACGTGAAGTCCCTGGACAAGCAAATTGCAAAATAAAGAGGAACATCTGCTATGACTATATCATGGGGAATTGAGAAGGTTGGACAAGCATGTAATGTCAAGCTTAAACCTTTCAAAATCCCAACTATTTTTGTAGGCATTCCATCTAGCTGCAGGACTCCCTTATTCATCTCTTCATATTTTAGTCCCATCTTGTCAGCTATGCACTTGGGCATTATTGAGGTACTAGCCCCATTGTCAATGATGTAGTTGTGCACCAAGAAATCCCCTATAACCAAGCACACATAGAAAGGGGTAATTTTCTCCTCCTTGACCTGACTTGAAGTGGAAGGTTGTCCATTCATCATTAAGACATTATCGGTGCTTACTGGGATAGCTTGTCCATCTAGCTCATGCAATTCCTTTTGTAGCATGTCCTTTTATCTTGGTAGAGACAATGAATCCCATAAAGAGATGTTCATATGCAGCTTCATCTGGTCCACTATATTGACTTAAGGACTGCCTCCCTTCAAGTTTTCCTTGGGGCTAATTCCAACTTGAGCTGCAGGCTAAGTGGCCGAAGGTACAAATGGCTATCTAAAGTTTGGGGATTTTTGATTTGAGTGTGATGGAGAAGGTGCAACTCTCAATTCAGTAGTTGCCTAGGCTTCTCCCATTGCCCTCCTCTTGAATCTTATGTTGGCTGCAACATAGTCAGCCTGATTGTCTATAACACCTACATAATTCATTGAATAAAATTCCCCTTGCAGATTATTCATGAGGGTAGAATCAGGTTGGGCTTGATTTACACTCGTGCTAGGTTGCGTTGAAGGCTCACAGACTTGGGAATGAGTGGCTATCTAATTGTCTACATTCTAGAAATAGCCCATCATCTCATTTGTATAAACAACTTATTCTTGACCATATCCCATGGTCAAACAACTTGGTTGTTCCTATACTAGATTATTCTGAACAGGCACCACAACTTTAAATGATGAAGGGGGGCCTAGATTGTAGTTTTAAAATGGCCTAGACTAAGTAGGCTAACCTTATCCTTGATTATAGTTTTGGAAAGGGGGTCTAGGGGCTTGACCATAATGTTGGTATCCCTGATTTGGTCTATTTCTTTGAGCTTACTACCTTTTGAGAGATACAAGTTCATTTGACATACTCTGCAATAGACTCTTAACTTCATGAAGCTCATTAGATGGAGTAGTAGCTAGTTTCTCTATGCTAGGTAGAGGAGCCAATGTGGGAGCAATGGCCTAAATTGGAGGAAGGATTTCTAGGAACAGTGGGATGTGAGGTTTAGGGGCTATTTTTCTAGCCTATACTAAGCAATTTTCAGCTACTATGGCTATGTCATAAGTAGTAGGCAGTATATGCCCTCCCATGGATTGTATCATTACTACAATATCACTATTCAATGCCTTTAAATAATATAAAAAAGTGTAGCTGGGAGTCAACCTTACCAGGATGGGGATTCTATCCCAAGTCTTCTAAAACCATGTGTTTAAATCTTGCATATATTCATGCGGAGCTCTCTTTATGGTCATCAACTACTCAACAAGTAAGAGGCCCTCACTCTTTTCCCTCAAATGGTCTATCAACTAAGTACCCAATTCATTCCAAGAATGGATTGAATTTATAGGCAAGGTCCCATACTAGTCAAGAGCCTTGCCTTTGAGAGATAATGCCAGCAATTTGATGGTGATATTTTCCTTTATGACATTGTGAATATTGTAGAGGTTAGCAATATTCCTAATGTGCTTGATGATTATAATGGGTCCCTCTCCATTGAAAGAAGGCACATTTTTTAGGGTTGTTCCTGAGATTAGATCATAACGTGGGAGATTCAAGGGGCTGGGATGGGTTGTAATTGTGGCTCTACTGCATATGCATCCCCTATAATAGGTCTAAGAGGGTGGTTTTTTGGATAAGGATGGGTGTTATCAAATCGTAGTCTTTTTGCTGAGTTCAAAGGCAACTCAATGAAATTGAAGGGAACCCCTTTATAAGCAAACCTTGTGGTGACTTTAGGCAAAGAAAGTTAAGAAATTGGTCTTGATTGGAAAAACTAAAGCTCTTACCAGTGGAGTCACCAAATGCTAGAATCTTTGATTTGCTGTAACAAGACAAGCATCAATCTTGAAAACTTACTAAATTGTCAAACTGTGTCCACCGGGCGTGCCAAAACTGTTGACGTCAAAGATTGCACCCTTGGCAGGAGGCTGAGCTCGTACCTTCTCCTCATAACTATGGAAACTCCCCTCTCACCTGTGGGACTAGCAAAGCTAGAGGGGAGAGTCTCTAGATAAGGGCTATCTCCCTCTGATGCATCATGTTCATTCTGGCAAGTGCTAACACACACACACACACACACACACACACACACACACACACACACACACACACATATATATATAGATATATAATGGGGGGGTAAAAAGGGAGAAAGATGTAGGAAAACAAACTACTCTATGGAGGTGATGCACCAAAATAAGTTGACCTTCTCACATCTACACTTTAAATTAGACATACACATACATACACTTCACACTTGGTAGAATGACCAGGCTACAAGAAATTGGCAGGGAGGCTTTCATGAAAGCACAGAAAATAAAGATTCACCAAGGTGCTATGAAATGCACATTATATGTAATTTCTTCTATTTTTGCACTTCCAAATGTAGCTCTCCTCCTATTAGCTATATAAATGGCACCTTGTAGACAATAGATATGTTGGTGTTGGACCTGTGAAAGCATCAAGAAACAATGACTAAACACAAACTAACACTCAAGACATACACATAAATATCTATCCAAGATAGAGGTAAAAACTACATTTATTGATTCAGGTGGAAATTTTGCTAGGGCTACACCTTATAAACGTGGAAGATTCCTTTCTAAAATGACAAGTTCTCAATATATAGGAGAAGAAAAGAGGCCTTTTGGTGCTCCTTTTTGCAAGTGGCCCATTTGCATCCCCTCATTAGGAAGAGCAGGCTGTTTAAAAATAAATGATATGTCAACCTTGGCTTTGACTTTAAGCACTTTTGGGCATGGCCACAATATTTTCTCATTAATTGAGGCTACTTCTTGAAGGCACTTACATATCTTTTTTTCTCATAAATATGAAATGAAGAAAAGGGGGCACATTATTGGTCATTTGCATCCTCTAATGCTCAATTTGCAGCCACTATTTCACCTACTAGAGTCACTTCTTGAATTGGTGCTTCCCTTTGCCACTTGGACTATCCACTTGTTCCATGCTTGGCACTTTATCCTTTTCCTATCTTGTCTCTTTTGGCTCCTTTGGCACTCAGGGTGAACTTCTAGTGGGTCGCTGCATTTCTAGGCTTCCTTTCATGGTTGGCATCCTTTTGTTTGAAAATAAATGGCTATTTCACTATATGAATTTTGATGTCCACACAATGATCATCACTTTGAAAACCAATAGCTAATTTGGTTCCTCATATTTGATGATTTTCTAGATGTCACCATCCCTGGTAGAATGTCATCAGTCCTTCACGAGCTTTTTTGGGCTTTGTCTTCCTCGACCGTCTCTACGAGCACTCTTTTGCCTTTTGTCTCTTCTTGGCACCTTCCCGAAGGGAAAGTGACCCTCTAGCCTTTGAAAGTGCCCTTCATATTTTGGCTGAGAGTCCCCCATAAGGGAATCTACCCTTTGGGGTCCTTTGGCAGGTCTTTTGTTCCTCCATAGCTTCCCAAGTTCTCGCAGACTTTTATTTGTAGACATTTTCCTACGGACTTTTGTTTGCGAATAATTTTCCTAGGTCTATCCTTTACTTTGTATATTTTCTATGGGATTTTTTTTGTGAACATTTTCTAGTGGACAAAAAGTCTACGGAAATTCTCCCTAGCCCTGGCCTTTTGCTTTGAACTGCGGCTTGAATTCCTTCAGACAAAAACTCCAAAGGAATTCGGGACTTAAACAAAATCCAAAATCCTTTGAGTTGCCTTTTTCTTTGAAAATCCTAACCTTCGCAAGGGTATTTAAACTTAAAGACTACCCTTCAACCAACTGGGCATACCCTTGAACCAAGCCATTGAATGAAAAATTGTTCAACAGTTTAAGTGGTTCAACCATTATGCGCCAATGAACTTGCCAATGAGCCGATTGATTGAACTAGGCCGATGAACCAAGTAATCTTTTAAACCATGTGCTAAACCAATGTTGAACTAGTGGCCTTGAACCAAACTCATTGAACTAAACCATTCGACCAAAGCTTGAAACAAGGCCATTTAAGCTTGAAGATGGATGAACCAAGTGCCGATGAACCATCCAATTGAACCAACTGATTCTATAGAAACATGAAGCCTAAAGGGAACTACTGAATCCTTAGAAAATATCCCTGTAAAGTCTATAGATTTTACAAGACCTATACAAAATCAAAAGAAATGGCCTAAAATAGCAAGAGGTAGAAGGGGACCAATATTTTTGCTTGTTGGGCAAAATTTGTCAACACATATACTACCATTTGAATGCATAATTATGAAACTAATGAAAGTGGATTAAAATCCCCTTGGAGAAAGTGTCTAGAGAACCAACAGAAGCAAGGTCAAAAGTATTAGTTAGGGTGGGTCAAATTTTTTTTTGGTCAATAGTGAATGTATGGTAGGATAGTATATGA
Organism: Torreya grandis; assembly: GCA_037957365.1. Classification (NCBI taxonomy): domain Eukaryota; kingdom Viridiplantae; phylum Streptophyta; class Pinopsida; order Cupressales; family Taxaceae; genus Torreya; species Torreya grandis. The sequence continues at coordinate 108,603 of JARHVA010002894.1, read as the reverse complement.
TATGACATTGGTACAAGGATGGTGATGTTATGATAATTAGATATAATGTAATAGGGTTTCCCCAAATTGATACGATGAGGTAAATGGCATAATATGAAATAATGACATGGTGAATGGAAAATGGAAAATGTAAGGTAAATAGTTATATCAAGGTAAATGTTTTTACTTTTACTATAGAGGTGGAGATGCACATCCTTATCAACATATGATACAACTAGAATGGTCAAATATTGTAAATTGATAGCCCACACCTCTTTTGAATAGTTGATCTATCAAGAACTTGTATGTTTGGAATCCAATAATATTGCTGTGATATTTGTTGGTCTTTGAATTTATTTCCTCCAAGCTTTAAGACAAGATATCTTTGTAGCCTCTATAAAAGAATGTTTAGCTAGGGAAGGTAAATAGGGATAAATATTAGCTGATAGGTCTGATTTGGCAATGTAAATATGGATGATAATGGAATGTATAATTATTAGGCAACAAACAAAGATCAAGATTTTCAAGTAAACTCAATGTTTTTGATTCCATATTCAAGATAAATTTGGATCTGTTACAGCTAAATACTTTTGAATATGCTGTCAATAGGACTACCATATTTTTCTATTATTTGGGCCTAACTGTAGTTACCATATGATTATGCTATAGATTGGAAGTTGTATTGATGTTATCTTTAATAATTTAATCATAAAGAAGTGAGGAACTATTGTCCTCATCTACTGGTGCCTTAATGAGGTTTTCAATAATTAATTTGTATTGATTAACCCATAGTACCTTTAAGAAGGATTTAGTAAGGAACATTGACTTTTAACATTGATTTTCTTCTAACACCTCAAACAAGGTTTCATTATAAGATGGTATGTTTGGATTTCTATTTACCCCTAGCACCTCTAAAAAAATTTCACTAGAAGATTGTTCTTATTCTACATGAGTGTGGTCTTGGTCCCCCTGATATTATTTAACCAATATGTCAATATGGATGATGTTCAATAAGGTGTAATTCTATCGATCCCAATCAACATTTGTGGGAGGTGGAATGCTAATATAATGGCTAGGTTAGGTGGTGATAATGGCATGTGGAATGGTAACATAATGGAAAGATGAATCACAATCCTTGTAGAATATATTAGGAGAATTTGTATTGAATTTGAAGTAATCATCCTCAAAAACCATAAAAGGATAAAAAAGTGTATTCAAATTGATCTTCAAGGAATGTATAACCAATTTTTTAACATACAAATATGTATTCTAGTTTTGAAGCTAAGTATAACTCAAGGGACTCTAAATTCAATGTTGACACTAACATTTATTCTTCTTTTGATGCTAAATCTAATGTTAGTTCAAGAATAAAACCTAAATTTAATTTTTATTCTTCATCTGGTGTAGATGTTACTATAATGATGTCTTGCTAAATGTTTGGGTTTAGACAAGTAATGACCTTATATGGCATAATGGGATCTTTATAAATATATTCATATAAGAATGGTTCAATAGAGACTATATCATCTAGGTGAAGCCCCTTAAAGAGAGAGAATGACTTGAGGGGTGACTTCATAGAGACTAGCCTATCAAAGTGAGACTCACTATCAAGGGAAAAAAGGTCAAGAAAAAACTCCATAGAAACTAGATTTTTAAAGTGAGGCTCTTTAAAAATAGGACAATGGTCAAGATAATTATTTACCCAAAGTTGGTTATAAACATTAATATGTGACTTAACAAAGACTAGATTATCAAAGTGAGACTCCTCAATAAGAGGGATAGTATCAAAGGTGATTTATCATAGGTTAACTCATAAAAAATAAGTGTTTCAATAAAATAGTGTTGATTGGTTGGTTCTCTTGGCCTTAATTTATAATTAGTTGTAAAATATCAATTTTTAACATATCTTGGTCATCAAATGATGGCTCTTAGAGAGGTAATGATTGGCTTTATTATGTCTCACAGAATGGCATGGATTTTATAAAGTGGGGGAAGGTTGATCATGGATGAAGGAGGATTTGTTTTTTAATAATAATACCTTTTTAAATAATCTCATCTAAGATTGGCTTAACAAAGGCTATTTGTGAGTCTAGGATGGTAATTGTGACCCATCTAGTCATTAGTGCACAACCTTGATAGGATAATCAACTACCATACTTAGAAGGGCCTAAAATGGTAATGGAAGGTCATTACAAAGATTTTTTTCTATGATGACCTAAAGTACAAGGTATTGGCAAAGTAATGGTAAGGCATTTTGAAGCTTGGTTTCTATCACAAGAGCAAGGATGAGGTCTTGGTATAGTAATGGTAGTGTAATGTGAAGCTTGGTCGCTATCATGATTGAAAGGATGATATCTTGGCATATTAATGGTATGTAATTTTAAATCTTTGTTGCTAACACAAGTGAAAGGATGAGGTCTTGGAATGGTAATCCTTGGATATTATGGAGCTCGGTTGCTCAAATAAGCCAAAAGAGGGTTAATGGTATAGGTAGGGGATAGGGTAACATTAGCATTGAAAGGTTGAAATTGGTTTGTTAATCTACCAAAATAAGGTATCACTCAATATTGTTCTTGAATATCTTGTCTTTTTTCTCTATATTGAGTATTGTAAGGAGGATAAAGATCTGTCTCACAAACTACATCATCACCATAGAGGTATTAAAAAAAGTTAATTTGTGTGACCACATGATTATAACCTATATTTTACATGGATTGACTACAAGTGTAATGAGACATATCCAAATCAATGATGAACATTTCATAAAAATTCCTAGATTTCTACAAACTATAAAAAATAAGGTCTGATTGGCTCAAAAATTTGTTAGGGGGACAAATTGGTGATTTTGAGTTAGCAGTGTGGTAACTAAGTCCTTACATTAGTCAAAAATACAAGATAGAGTCTCTCTCCTATTATTAGGTTGAGATACCTTTATTGAAATCCAAAAGGGAAAATTAGGGGAAATTCATTCACAACTATTTATAGCAAAAGTGTTTTGTATTTGGGGACATTGAAATTAGGGGAAATTCATTCACAACCTAAAAGTACATAAAGGAGATAGAAAGGAAATGAGGGGAAATAAGGGAATACTGTAAATAAGGGAAGAATAGAGAAAGGAAAATAATAAGGGAGAACAAGGTTATTGTAGTTTGTTAAATGCAAAAACTAGTATGATAACCTTAGTAAAAATGAAAGATAACTCTAAATAGCTAAATGTAAAAACTTACCAAAATAGTCAAAGAAGGAGAAACCACCATGTACAAGAAATATCTCTCATTAAATGGGTAGTAAAGACATAATTAAACCCTTAGGAGTGAAAAACATACACTAAGATAATTTTCTAATACTGATAGTAGACCAAAGACAACCATGCCATATTTACCCATAAAATACAATTAAAATGTTGCTTAAACCCCACTGAGATGTCACACTCATATATATAACACAAGAAAATTCTAAAAGAAATTCTAAATGTGAAATTCCCATTTTCTAAAAATTTGGTAGTGATTATGAAAACAATTTGAAAGTAAATATACAGAGACAAATGAATAATACATAAAGTTATAACTCATGCATAAATCTTGAACATAAAGTCTGTAAAATCTCCCTATTCTAATATTTATTTGGTCAAAAATAAAATCTCATCTTTCAAAATTTTTTGTAGAGTTTCACTACAAAAATTCCCTTTAAAATGAGCCTTACACTCATATTTATAGCATGGGGAGGTGGTTACATTACATAACCACCTTTTTGTATTATAAAAAATGTAAAAATGAGTTTACAAAAATGCACCACTTAAATGGTGTAAAAATGTGTTGGTGCAATTGTACTACATGAAAAAATAAGATTATAAAATTACACCACTTAAATGGTGGAAAAATGCTTTGGTTGTTTTACACCATTTGAAATGTGTAAATCAAAATTACACAATTTGATATTTACAAAGTGACATTGTGCATTTGCACAAATTGCATTTGTGAGTTTATGCTTACAAAATTTTAAAACTAGAAATTGTAAAACAAGATTTAATAAAAGACCAAAGGAATTTGTCTGAGCCTATTCATATTCACTTTTGCTGAGGATAATTTCAAATTTCAATTTCAACTTATCATGAAAATTTCATCTTTATTTTACAACTATAATTATTTATTTGTATCAAATCCCATGATTAATTCTCATTTTCATCACTAACTAATGTCTTGCTCTTTAATATCAGAGCCATTATCTAGTGGAAAAACTATTATTCAATTTCACTAGAAGCTTTAAATATTCTCCATCATGCCTAGATAATTTTGGTTTTTCCAAGTACCAACACCTTCCATTAGGTATTTTGAAGTTATTTGAAAGGTGTTATCTTATATTCTTCATGGCTTTCATACTTTCACCACACATTCCATATGACACTAAATATTTTATATGCTTATGCTCATCCTCGGTTTAGTCTTAAAATGATGATAAAATTCTCACTTAAAACATTATTATACTAAAAAATTAATGAAGATTGGTTGAAATTTTTTTATGTTCCCTCTTTCTAATATTACCTTAAATCTACTAGTATAGAAAACACAGTCTCAACTCGTGCATTATTTTATCTTGATTATTTTTTGCATTGATTGAATTAACTTTTCTAGGAAAAAAATATAAATAACAAGATGTGAAGTAACACATACATTATTAATATAGATCACAAGTGATTTTGATAAAATGAATATTTCATTAACCTACTTCAGTATATATCTTTGTGCCCAAGTTATGGAAATTATTTGATAATATGTTTTAAAGAATGGAGGAAATGATGAACTATTTGATGGAATTTCTTGAATCAAATCTTCTCCCCTATGAGCACCTGATATCATTCGTGAAACCATGTATTGTTGATATTATATCATTAGGAGGCCATTACATTTGATTTCACACTTGTTATTTAGAATTATATTGGCCAATATTTCATACATTTTTCTTCCATGACCTGTTTAACAAAATGACTCAATCAAAATTTGTGCCTAGTTCACTTGACCATTAGCATATTTCATTTGGTATAGGTTGGGAGAATATGAGCATGTTTTATGACATGGAATTACACCTATAAATACATAGATTACCACAATTTTTGGAATGCACACAATCATTTGACAAAATGACTCATCAAAATTTGTCATCAATTTTTCTTGGACATCACCCTTTGACATGGGTTATTGAATCAAATTTATAGTTTTTAGAAACATTTATATTGATCCTTAATTAAATTCATCTCTATGATAATGGTGCATCATGTATTTGTCACCCTAGCTATTTGAAAACATAACATAAATAAATTTACCTTGTTGACTTCTCATGAATTGTTTGACATAATACGTCAATGATATTCAATGTCTTCAATTTTCTTATCCATCACCCTTTGATCAAAAATTTCTTGTATACATATTTATATAACATTGTATAATCTTATGTTTGAATATCATGAGTCTCAACAAATTTTCATTTATTTTCCAATATATACATCTTACTCTCAATTTTCCAAGATCCCTTTACCCCTAGTGCATACAATCCCAAACATACATAATGAGAATGTTGAATTTATTACATAACATACCTATCTATGTTTTCACACCTAAAACCTATGGGAAACATAACAATGATATTTTCAAATATGCATACTCATTTCCAAGTCCAAATCCATGTGCGATTGGGATGACAACATTGTTAGGAACCCAATCATAGATGAAACTAGTAGAACTATTTGAACTCCTATTTAAGTCTGAAATATAAATGTTTTAACCCTTATTTATAACATAGTAGATTCTCTACTTGAAAATTTTTAACAACATTATATAATTCATATCCAATAGTCATAGCATTGAAGGACACATCTATAAATGATAGATTTATTACATCACCTTGAATCCACTAAATGTTTGTGTAGCAAAAATTCCATGAATCTCTATGGAATTGAAATTTAATTATTAGTTTTCCATTTCTAAATTAAAGACATATCAACTTAAATCTACACCCAATTGTTTCTACCAGAAGTAAGATCAAATCACCATCCCATAATATATGTCTAGGGAAATATATCTAGTTTTTTCTCTTCTTATTGCATGCCTATGAAAATTTATATGGATTCCTTACCTTAACCATTTTGAATATAACCTAAAATTAGTGTATTATATGATATTACATCTTGTTATAAATTTTTTTCAAAGAATTTTGTGCATCATTTATATTTTGTAGTTTATGTACATGGTAACAAGAGCATTGCTAATAGAAACATATGACAAAAACCCAACTTTGAAAACATGTACACAGACTTTATTTCACTTTTTCAAAGTGTCTTGACTGTCCAATACCTTAAGAACACTATAAAAAATAAATGGATTTGGTTTTATACATGCAAGTTTCATCTCACAATATAGTTCCAATACCTCCTTAAGATAGCCATATTGTGCATATATTATAATCATTACAATCCATGAGACCACATTCCTTTGAATCATTTATTAAATAGTTTATGTGCCTAATTTATTATTCCACATTTTCCATACATATCTATCTAGGCACTTGCATCTACAACATTTTCCCCAAAATATGCTTTTCATTATACTTACATGGATGTCGATATTTTATTCCAAAGATTTTATTTTGGCACATGTTGAGAGTACATTGGCAAAGCTAAAGTGACAAAGTTGGACACCCATTCATTGCATTTTTATGGATAATTTTCAAAGCCTAATGAGGTCACCCATGTATTCTATAATCTACAATCATCACATTATATGAGAATCTATCTTAATGTGTCATTTCATCAAACACTTCATGAGCATTAGAGAAACCACCATAATTGATATAGATTTTGATAATATTTTTTTGAACATGAAGATTTTGGGAAGACTAAGTCTCACTTGCATGGATTGGGAAAGTATAAAGTTTATTTTCATAGCTAGGGGTAGCTTAAAATTATTTACAATTTAGATGAAGTTTCAAAAAAAAAATTGTAATTTTCATGGAAACCCTAAAAAATTGTAAGTTACACCTCTTGTCACTTGGATTTTCACCCTTTAAAGAAATGTCTCAGCTCTCCTCATCTAAGTCGCACAATTAAAAAACCTCTACACTTGTGGGTAGCCTATGAATGAGGTGAATCTCTAAATAGGGATAGCTCCCTTCATGTACCACTTTGGATCACTTCTACACCTAAACTTTATGAGGGAAAAGGGAGAGATAAAAATAAAAGAAAACTATCCTAAGGGAGACGATACACCAAAATATTTGATGAATACCAACTAGTTGCATGTTACACATGAGAATAAAGGACTAACCAAACATACACTTCTCTAATCTACAAACTCTCACATCAATATTACATTATGAGGTTGTGATGAATTTTTAGGCTAAGAAGACTAGAAAAGAGGCATATAATGGTGATATTTGAATATACTAACTCACTCAACCTTGAAATATCATAAAAAACTTCACATGCCCTACAAGAAGAAGCTTTCTAACTGAAAATTGGTGAGAGAATAAAACAACAATGTTAAGGAAACAAGTCATCATTTAATAAAATTAAAACATTCAAGTGAGAACACTATGAATAGTCATGGAAGAGGTAAAAGTCAGTAGTATTATTTATCAAATTTTATTCAAATGAGTAGGGCTTCACCATACATAGGTGGAGCATAAGTTATAAAGGCCAAAATGGCTCGTTCTTATTGAACTTAAGAGAGAGAAGAGAAAAGAGAATTAAAAAGGTCACAATGATACTTTTAATTATTAGAGAATAAGTTACATGTGCATGGTAAAAAAAATTTAATGAACCATATAAGTTTAAGAAGCACAAGTGGTTATTCAAGGCATGAACCTCTTGGAAAGTGGCATAAAATTCCTTTTTCTAGCTTAGAAAACTACCTTCATGATTTATCCCTATTTAAATATCCCAAAAATGATTAGGGATATGTATGATGATTGTAATTATATGTAAATAATTTAAACATGCCTATCCATGCATTGGTTGTAGTCCTAGTCTTCTGGAATCATTTGGAAATGAGTTATCACTACCTACACTCAAAGAAAGTCTTCTTTTTATCACCCTTCACACTCGGCCTAAAATTTGGCTTTAGTTTTCCATAAAAATACATTAGAGGGATCATATGAAATGTTTAAATACCATCCATTTCCTTATAGGCATTAGGCACACCTTAAAATAATATCACTTGATGTTTTCCACCATTTCTACTAGCTTGGTCACTATGTCAGTTTTGGTTGATTGAGATGAATTAGTTAATTAAGGAATATAAGAGTTGTTCCAAGTAATTGTATTTATATTAAGAGTTATATTAAGTCCTAATATTCCCTTACATGTGATTGGTATTTCTTGGGACCTCTTGTAACCTTCACAACATAAATATAGTCAAAAATACCATATTTTATACCATGTCCATAAAATTTCATACAAATAAAAAGGGTGGGGAGAATATTGAGAGAGTCCTATACAAGGTTAAAACAATTTAATGATAAAAATATTCCTTTTAGATGCAAAAACTACTCCATTTTATCACACTGGTCACTAGTAAGGATTTAGAAAGGTTTAAGCCTATTTTACCCTCTTAAGCTTGATTCATAAACATGGGACATTGAATTTACAAAAAAAAGCAACAAGATAAACTTATAGGACCCTTTTCATCTCCTCAAATCTTATTATGTCCCCATGAAAATCATCAAAAGAGATGAGCATTCAAATTTACCCACTCGAGCCCTTTTTTCATTCACACAAGCCTAATGTTGCCTTTGAGTCAAAATATGACTTATTTGTGACTCCTCTACATTAAAAGAACTTATAAATGTCTGTAAAGACCCTAAATACACATTACAATCCATTTTAATGATTTAATAAGGCCATAATCGAAAAATATGGCTCCTCTTTGGCTTTTAGGCCTTACCATGCTTAACAAGCCTTCTTGAAAACTTAGTCATCTAGAACATCCTGTTGGGTTTCATACTCATTAGAAAGGTTACTAGTGTTTTATTATAAGTTTCTAAACTTACCAAGTCCCCTTAAAACCTCCCAAGTACTCCTCATCTCTTTATCCAAAACAATAGGTTTATGCACAAGGGGGAGTACCCTCTATCTAGGATTAAAAAAAGGGTACTTGCCCTATTTTCTCAAATACAATGAAAGATATATGGGAATAATAAAGTAAAAAAGGTGTTATATACTAGTTTTGATCTCTTTAACATGTCATTTTACCTTATAAAATCCTTAAGACCTAAGACAGACTTTATAAAAAGCACTATATGCAGGGTTCTTCATGTGAATTATGTATTGCATTTGAAAGGGTATTCTCTCCATTTCAGATGACATGGTAGGATATTATTTAAATGTGTGTCATAATTTTTAGGCTCCTTCAAACACATTTATCATCTTTGGCCCCTATAACCTTCTCAATTCAAACTTCCCCATTTAACTATCTTGAACTACAGACTGTGTTTTTACTTGAGGACCCCTGTAAATTGAACTTGCCTAATTGCTCATTGAAAATGGTACTTAAAGACTTATTTTAAATATTTAAAGTATAAGATACAATGATTTATGTCAATTTTCCTCACATACATGTCATTTTCACACTAAGAGCATTTCATTCTGTTGATTGTCTTGCACAGTCATCTATAGTGGCTATAGGTGTTCATAAGACATTAAGGAGTCTACGTAATACTTTTTTAGGTTTTTAAGGAATTATGGATATTAATATAATCATGATGGAAGATTTAAAATATTTCCCATCACATCAAACCTCCATGTGCTCTTTCCCATTCACTGACTGATCAAAATAATATACACCTTTCCTAACTGTGTTTCTTATATTGGAGGGGGTACTTGTTGGTTGAATTACATGATTTAGACCTCATTTTCATGCCTAATGTACTCATTTAAGTTTTACATACCATAATATAGTGACACTAATTCATTATAATCTTGGATTTAGTTCCATCACTAAGGTATCTAGCCTACTCTCCATGGTGACCCTACAGCTAGTCTGTAGGTATACATTTTGTGATGAAAGAGACCTATAGGTGGTATTATGTGATATTATCTTGCATCCTAACTTTTTAATAAAAAATTTAACCTAATTAATATAATATTTAACATTTAATTCAAATTATCATGAATTAATTATTATACTACCACATTGGGAAGTATTGACACTCAATCATTCAAATCTTGTAGACAAAAGTGAGGGAAATAAATGTTCAAATAACAACTTTGGGTGTCTTAAAAGTTTTATTCCACTAGACCTCTATCCTCTATATTTTTCAAGGGGATATATATAAGTGGGAAATTGAATAAAAGTGCACCTAGATATCTTATAAACCAATGCAACTTTGTTTTATGAATTTGGCAAAATGGTTTGGATATCTCTTTTCCCTCTTGTTTCTATGCAATTTCGATTTCACATTCAAAGAGAGAAAATGAGAAACTTAAGAAATGGTCAAGGCTTGTATGTACCTGGATATAGTCTGCGCACCGTAATCCAGACATTGTGAGAACTCCTCTTTTGCTGTGAAGGAATGACACTTGAAAGAGATAAACACTAAAACACAAAGAACGTTAGTTGATAAGAGGGTGGATTGCCAAGCAAAAGCTTGGTCCTAGAAGCACTAAGGCTTCTTGGAGGATGACAATCCACTGTTTAAGACAAAATATGACAGAGACAGAAAAGAGAAATAATGAAAGATGTGAAAAGAAAGAACTAAAAGCAAATGCGTACCTGATAAGCTATAATCTACTAAACATAGTCACTGACATTGGTGATATTGCCGGCGTTGGTCAGGGAGGTCACCGACGACGGTTAGACTACCGACGTCGGTAGGGGAAGTGGATGAGGTCAGTCAGGGCAATTGGCTAGGGATGGGTTATAGGTCTAGTTTCTGGTCTGTAGAATGGATTTGGTCTCGTCTGAGGGTCTGAGAGTCTATGAGGGATTTAGAGGGACTGTTTGGGATCTAAGGGACTGAAAATCTTGTCAGGAAAAGGAGTGAGAAGCAGGAAAAAGACCTTTCAGCCTTTACATAAAGCAATTTAGTCAGGTTGATTAGATGGGTCTTAAGATGGTTTGTAGGTCTCTAATAACTTATGCTGAGTTGATTGGACAGAGGGTGGTGCCTAAAGAGAGACTAAGGGAGTGTCAGAGGCAAAGAAAAGGGAATAAGGGGTGAGAGAATGCTTTTTAGACTCTCCGAGAAGAACAGGGAAGGTTGGGTCAAGGATGCTTGGAATAGATAGTAGACAGAATACTAATATATTTGAAATGATATTAGAATGAAAATAGTACAAATACTTAGTTGTGATATGAATTGGCAAAGGTGCAGAAGCTGTGTTTCGGTTGTTGTTGGTGATGGAGATATCGTATAATCCCTGTGCAAAATGTCTGATGTAAGACCTTAGTGCCTAGAAAGTGCTGCCAAGGATGTTGATCCTTGCAAGAACACCAAGAAGCCCAGAACACTGAAAAGCAAAAGCACGAGAACTTTGTTTCGCCGGAAGAAGATTCGAGAGTCGTGATTAGCTTCAGAGATTAGCCGATTTGTGATTGGGATTGTCAAAGGGTCAAAAAATTTGGTTAAGAATAACCAACATCGGCGATTTTGTTAGCGTCAGCTGACATTTGACCGACGTCGATGGGTGTAGAATGGGAAAAAGAGCCACCAAGCCTGTTTTTCATCTGCCAAGTGCACTATCTGTTGGAGAATGTCAAAGGTTGGGCTAAATACGCACAAGAGTTTGTTAGGCAATTAGAAAGAAGTAAGAATAGGTCTTAGGTGAGTCATAGGGTGGGAAATAGTCCAAGGTGAGGTGTCAAGCAAGGTGTCAAAGGGGAGAATATTAATAAAATTATTATTTTTAAATTAGTAAGTGGATGTTTTAGGAATGGATTAGGAATGGACCAAGGGGGGAGGTGACCAAGGGTTAGACACTATTTCGGTGTCTACATTTACCCCTTTTTGTCTTGTTGGTTGCTCTAAACAAACTGCAAGACAAAAATAGGAGTTGGTTGCCTCAGGTATGGGATAAGGTTGATTTTGTCTTGTTGGTTGTTCAAGTGAACTGCAAGACAAAAATAGGCGAGGGTTGGTTGCCCCGATTATGGATGAGGTATTTCCCCTCAAAGCAGGAGTCGAGAAAAGGGAACCTAGAATCGGGTGCTAATTTGACAAAGATTGGATGAAAAAGGGGTGAAGATAGAGTGAGAACGTTGCAAAAGTTGTGATTACATGTACACCACTTCACGAGATGGTCAGGTCAAATTATCGCAAGTCGAGGGTCGAGGAGTGCCAAAATTGAAATAACCAAGCCCTAGCAGTTAGTCATCTGCTGATTGGGTATTTAATAAAAGTTGAAGCTCTAATGGTCATCATGTTCCAGGTATCCCAGTCTCAGGAAGTACTCTCGAAAACATGAAAATGTCACAAGTAGTGCGGATCAACTGGCTTGCGATCCTATACTTGTGAAGGTCAAAAGTTTGTGCACAATTTTGCTAACCAATCATGAAGTAGCATATATGCAAAAACAACCAAGGCAAAATCGCTTTGGAAGTAGTCGTGATTAGAGGAGATGTTCATGATCTCCAAGGTCTGGTGGTCGATGGATGGATGCAAAAGTGATCTCAAGTGTGCCCCAGGGGGCCAAAATGACGTGGTTTGGAGGACTAACTGATTGGGGGCATGATTTTGGGGCAACAGAGAAAAAAAGGAGGTTGGAAGGACGCCAATGTTGGTGACAAAAATTGATGTCGATAGCCAAAAATGACTGACGTCGGTAGATGTCAGCTGACATCAGTGGATTAGGGCACGTTGATGCCGACATCGGCAGCCTACCAAATCCAACAAAACTAGATTGGTGGCCCACCAAAAGTCATTTGTGATTATTTGACTAAGAGAAAAAAGGTGCTCTAGATTTTGAGGAGTGAAAGTGACTGATAGTGAGTGAATTAGCAGTGTGAGGTGGCAGAGTGAGATTGGTGGAGAGAGGGAGTAGATTGGAGTTTGATTAGAGGTTGAAGAGTCAAATGTAGGCTAGCAAGAGTTTGAGGTAGAAGTGATGGCAGAGGACAGTAGAGGACCCACGAGAGGCACCAGTGGCACCCATCGTGCCACCATGCCAGTGATGCCGAGATGAGGTAAGAGGGTCTCTAAGCCCTAGTTGGTTAGATTTTTGTTTTTATTTGTGTTTTGAAATTTTTGTTGATATGGGCAGAAAATGAAGGGGGAGGGTAGCTAGGAGGGTGGGAAAGAGATCTAGGATAGGTTAGGGGGTTTTGAGAGGGTTTTGGGGGGTGTAAGAGGGAGAAATGGGGAAGCCCTAATTTTTAGGGCTCACCCCGTTCGGCCCTAGGGCTGAACCAGTCACCGACATCAATGGGTTCACCGGCGTCAGCTGACCAGTGACCGGCATCGGTCACTAATCTACCGACGTCGGTCACAAAGTGATTGATGTCAGTTAGGTGAGTGCCATCGCCAACATGTTAACCAATGTTGGTTGGCTGCCTGGTCAAAAGAGGGATGAAAAATGTTTAAGTGGAGGGGTCAAAGCTATGCCAAGGGCTTCTCAGGTGTTGGGTTAGGCATAGATAGTGAAATAGGGAAAGTTTTTAACGTAAAATTGACTTGGGTGGATGTAGGCGAGACTGACTTTGATGTTGCGAGATCACCTCCCAACATTGCTGATGCAGATGTGTGGAGGGGTGACAGTTGATGAGTGGGCGTAGATGAGCGCAGTTGGACTCAGCGGGCTGCGATGCTACTACAGAGTGGCACAAGATGTGAGTTTGATGGTGGTGCTAATTGAGTGGTGGGATCATTCCACCAACACCTTTCACCTACCCACGGGAGAGATGACGGTCACAGTCGAGGATGTGTACTAGATTTTGTAGCTACCAGTACACGGAATAGACCTTTATGTGTGCTTGAGAGAGGCACATGATATACATATGGTTACACTATTTGTAGAGCACGTCATAGAGATGAGCTACCACTCAGTGAGCTTTGCGTATGAGCCTTTGTATGCTACAGATGAGGATGCACATCGGCTAGTAGTCTTGATGATGATAGGCATCACTGTGTATGCGTTGCCAGATGTAGAGGGTGGCAAGTTTCCAGTCACTATGACCAGAGTTTTGTTAGATATGTTAGAGTAGCAAACAGTGTTCACTTGGGCACCAGTGTTTCTGGCCTAGGTGTATAGAGAGCTGTGGGGTATCAGTCGGCGGTGATGATACAGCTTGTGGATGGGCCACTTGCTACATTGTTGGGCCTATGAGCATATAGTGGTTACCCATCCTCTTGGCCTCCCAGTGGAGATTTTGGCTAGCTTCAGGGTTAGATTTAGGTGGTGGCATGAGGTGATGGTGTAGACACAGGTAGATGGAGTGGTCAGAGAATTGACCACTACAGAGGGGTACTGGAGGCCCTGATTCCTGCAGACATCATTTGGAGACCATACTTGGTTTATCCAGCATTTAGAGACCAGGGAGAGCAGTTGGTTGGTGTGTAGAGCCTGAGATGGGTTAGGGGCAGGTGAGCTGGTGAGCTTGAGAGAGTGTCAACAGAGAGAGTATGGCACCAGTATGGGCTACTACAGGACGTACCTCCCGCATTCCCACTATACAGATGGGACGACATTGAGATGCCGCTCCCACTACTAGAGGAGACAGAGGGCCCATATTTTGAGGAGTTGCCGATAAGACCTGGGGTGGCTGACCCAGGTTGTACAGAGGCCTACATGGCATGGTGGGTAGGGTAGTACACAGGTTTACAAGTAGGGCTGTAGCCATATCCATAGGCCATTACCAAGGAGCAAGATACAACCTGCAAGGAGAGGGACACTGTGTGGCAAGAGAGGGATGCGGCACAGGCCTAGGTCACAGTTTTATAGGGATAGCTGGTAGGGGTTATAGGGCAGCTAATAGAGATGATGAGTCGAGTGATAGTGTTGATAGGTCAGGTCACACTGCTACAAGGATAACTTGCTGTAGCCTAGGCATAGGCAGCAGTAGGACAGCTTTTGAGAGGATAGGGTTCAATGTAGCAGCCATCACAGTAGCTAGTATTTTCATAGGGGCCAAGACAGTCAGCATCAATGCAGTTAGGTCAGCCACAGCCATAGGGTTTAGTACAGGGCACAGTAGTAGGATAGATGGGTCCACTGCAGACTGTATCTCTAGTTAGATACAGTGATGCGCTGGATGAGATCGCGTATTATGAGAGGGCCATCAGGGGTTTATCTCAGATACAACGATACTCAGAGATGAGGGCAGAGCAGAGCCAACAACAGTCTATGTCATGAGTGATGGCTTCTAGGTCTCGCAGATGGCACCGATCAGAGGGGGGAGAGGATACAGCATCTTCCTGGCCACCGCCACCACCACCACAACCATAGCCTTGAGGGTAGATTTTGAGATTTATTTTTGATTTATATACCGGCCTATGAGCCGTTGATGTGAGATGTATGAGAGAGAGACAGAGGCACAGATTTGTGCGATTGTATAAACATTAATATATATATATACATATATATATATATATATATATATATATATATATGATGAGATATTTGATCATGGATGTGTTTATGAAAAATGTTGTGGATGTGTTTGTATGTTATTTTGACTTGATATATGTTTAGGATTATGGTGCTGAGATTATGGTGTTTATATGATGATGGATGTATGATTGAGATTAATGATTAATGATTAATGATATGGATGAAAATGATTAATGTTAATGATTATGAAAATATGTGATTGTTTGTGATGTGATTGGCATGTGACAAAAGAATGTGATGGAAGAAATGCAATGAAGGAATGGGATGAAGGAATGCAATGAAGGAATGGCCGAGCTAACCCCAGAAGACCCCATGTCAACTGAGTGCTGCCTACATAGCCCCTGTCGTTAGGGCCTCAGGCCAATGTAGTTCTCCCAAGAAGGGAGGAAAAAGATTGAAGTGGTTGATTTTGGTCATGATAAGGATATATCATTTCCCATATGTCTGAGGGTACATGCTTGAAATGATGAGGAGAAGATGATGCTACAACCTTTTCCAAATGGTGTATTCTGTAACATTGGTCAGGGTTTTTCATTCCGAGCAACTATCCATATTCGTGATGGATGTGTGCTAAAAATGAATTATACGGTGATTTATGTTTTAGCAAGTAATGGTTTATGCTTGACATAAATTGTGTGGTTGATAGTTTCCATGTGTGTTGATGTCTATGGAAACTAGAATAAGTAGGTTATGTGAGTGGTTTGAAAAGAGTCGGATTGAATTGTTTTAACAAATGATGTGATTGAATGTGACCAAAGTGTAGGGAGAAAGTAAAAGGCATAAGTGCCCTTTCATTGACAAGGACCAAAATGACAACATAGATAGGGGTTGTTAGAATGAAGAGCCCCATTCATGCATTGCATCGTTGACCATGAGTTATGTTAGAGCGGTAATCGAATCACTTTGACATTAAAGTGAGCTTGAAGTCCCTTGAGTAGATGATGGGATAGGAGGAAAGGGTAACCCGTTTTAGAGTATGGATAACTTTGCCCCTTTTTATAGGAGACATTGAGACAACTACAAGTTAAGTCCATCACCCAATTTTTTTTTTTAAGCGGACTGATAAATGCGGGAAGTCCACATAAAGATGTCACTTGTTTTGTGGTCATTTGTGAAGCTGATCGATGCGAGAAGCTTCTAAGAGAGTGTTGTTTGTAGCAAGATTTAGTCATAGCCATCCTTTGAGGGAGTGGTCTATACTTTGCTTTATAGATTTTGAATAGCTGTCCTTTGAGGGAGTAGTCTATTAGTTACAGCAATGATAGTGCAGCTGTCTTTCGAGGGAGCAGTCTGCTTTTTGATTTGATTTTATGACCTTGGATATTTTGACATCTTGATTTAGTTTTGACAGAATGTTGAGTCATGGACAAGACTTATAGAAGGTCAAGGGCTCTCTTTTATTAGGATGAAGCAATCGTACGTCATAAAAAGGTTGTAGAGGATTTTGTTAAGGGAAAAAGGGTGGAATGGATTGAGGATTAAAAGGACAAGGATTGCTCAAGGGATGAGCTCAAGTTAAATGTCAAGTGGATGAGTACTCGACTAATAGTAGAACAGTCGTAGATGCAAAGCATTAAGGGGCTTAGGTTCTGGTCGGCCTTCAAGAGAAGACAGATGATAAGTCCCTGATCCATACTTGTGCGTGATGATATAAGGTCTGAGCCAATTAGGAGCAAATTTGCCTCATTTTCTCCATTCCATATTGGTCACATGTTGGTTCTCTTTGAGGACGAGGTCTCCGATATTGAAATCTCATTCTCACAGAGTTTTGTTATAGGCTCGTTTGATGTGATTTTGATAGACATGGAGATGATTGAGGGCAGCAAGACGACGTTCATCGAGTAACTCAAGTTGAGCTAATCGATCTTGATGAAAGTCATCATTAGAAAGAATGTCATGGAGTGAAATGTAAAGAGATGGGATCTGTACTTTGAGAGGTAAGATAGCCTCTATTTTGTATACTAGAGAGAAAGGGGTAGCACCCGTAGAGGTTCAGATGCTAGTGCGGTAGGCCCACAAAGTGAAGGGTATGTGAACATGCCAATCCCTTCCAGTGTCGTTGACCACCTTCATGAGAATTTTAGTTAAGATTTTATTAGAAACCTCGGCCTGCCCATTTGCTTGTGGGTAGTAAGGCAAAGAAAAGCTAAGTTTAATGCCAAAGGAGTCACAAAGTTTTTGGATAGTTTTGTTTTTGAAGGACTTTCCGTTATCGGTGATGATTTTGTGAGGTACACCGAAACAACAAATGATGTGGGTGTTGATGAAGTCGACAATCTTGTCAGCTTTTGTGGAGACAAGAGGAATAGCTTCCACCCATTTAGTGAAATACTCAATGGCAGTGATGATGGACTGATGATGAAGAGACGAAATAGGGTTAATCTCGCTGATGAGATCTAAGCCCCATTGTGAAAAAGGCCAAAAATCCTGAGCAAATTATAAGGCATGACTAGGGAGATGAAGCAAGTTAGCATGCTGCTGACACTTGATGCAATGCCAAACATAATCGCTACAGTCTTGATGAAGAGTGGGCCAATAATAACCTAGGTGAAGGATGCGCTTGGCAATCGAGTTACCACTGAAGTGTCCATCACAAATCCCATCATGGGCTTGTTTAACAGCATGAGAAGCTTCAGTGGAGTTTAAATAGTGAAGAGGAAGGCTGTCAAAACCTCTTTTATAGAGAAGGCCCCCTAGCATGGTATAGCAAGCGGTGTGCTTGATGAAAGCCCGCTGTGCATTGCTAGAGAGGTTGGGAGGAATGAGAGAATGAGCCAAGTACTCCTCAAGTTGTTTATACCATACATCTTGTGAACTAGAGTCTATGGTATGAACGAGATTAATGTCAGTGGAAATGTATGAAGGCAATGGCACACGATGTACCATGACATAAATTCTTGATGAGGATGATGATGAAGAAGGAATATGTGAGGCGAGGGAAGCCATGGTGTCAGCAAACTTATTCGTAGATCGAGGAATAGTCTACAATAAGTGATGGTTGAAAGATGCTAGAAGAGTGTCAACACGGTGCTTGTACCTTTGTAAAATTTCATTTTTACAAAGATATGAACCATTGATTTGATTGATGATAAGTTGTGAGTCATCAAAGATGTTGATGGACTTGATATTTAAAGAAAGGGAAGTTTGAAGTCCCAAAATTAAGGCTTCATATTCGGCCATTTTATTGGTACATTCAAAGTCAAGTTTGAAAGATAAGGGCATGGGTTCACCTTCATGTGGAATGAGGATGACCTCCACACCCCCACTAAGTTGACATTTAGAGCCATCGAAGAACATTGTCATTTGGTAGAATGTGTTATCAGTCGAGAGAGTGGCGATAGATTCATCGGGAAACTCGCACTGAGAAGGTTGATTGTCAGGAAGAGGGGCATCTGCTAGTTGGTTAGTGATTGTTTGCCCTTTTATAGATTTTTGCTAGACAAATTCTAAGTCAAATTCAGCAAGAAGCATGAGCCAATGAGCCATACGCTGGTTTTGATATGGTTTGGAATGCATGTATTTTAGAGGATCAGTGTGGATGATGACAAAGGTTTTGTGATTAAGAAGATAGTGAAGGAGCTTGGTAGTGGCAAAGACTAATGCCAAATAGAGTTTCTCGGTATGAGTATATCGAGTTTCATAGTCGACAAGTGTTCGGCTTATGTAATAGACCGCTTGTTCCTGGTGTTGCTCGTCTCGATGCACGATCATGGCACCTAATGAATGATTGGTTGCTGAGATGTAGAGGTAGAAGGGTTGGTCGTCTTTTGGTGGAATAAGGACTGGTGGAGAAACCAAATAGTGTTTGAGGGCTTTAAAATCCTCTTGGCAATCTTTATCCCATTTAAAGGAGACGTCCTTCTTGAGGAGGTGATGAAAGGGTTAGCAGTGGTCAGAAAGCTGCAAAATGAAGTAGTGGATGGATTGGAGCTTCCCTTGTAGACTGGGAAGTTGCTTGAGATTAGTTGGAGGTGGCATTTTGAGGATAGCATGGATTTTGGTAGGATCTATCTCGATGCCATGAAGAGAGATAATGAATCCCATGAGCTTTCCAGAGAGGACCCCAAAGATGCATTTCTTGGGGTTAAGATGGACCTGGTACTGAAGAAGGTGAGAGAAGATGATTTTGAGGATAGTCAAATGGTCGCAACAAAGCTTAGACTTGCCAAGCACGTCATCTACATATTCCTCCATGATTTTATGGAGGAGATCATGAAAGATGTAAGTCATGGCATGCTGATATGTGGTGCCTACATTTTTCAGATGAAAAGGCATGACTCGATAGCAGAAAGTTCCCCATGGTGTAATGAAAGTGGTTTTGTGTTGATCTTTTGGTGTAATCAGGATTTGGTTATATCCTGAAAATCCATCCATGAGTGATAACATCTCATGGCCAGCTGTAAGATCAACAAGTTGGTCAATGTTTGGAAGAGGAGAGTCATCCTTAGGACAAGCTAGGTTAAGGTCATGATAGTCTATGTAGATCCAGATCCCCCCAGTCACCTTGGTGAAAAGAATGATGTTAGAGATCCACTATGGATAATTGATGGGTTAGATGAAGGAGACAGAAAGAAGGTGCTGAAGCTCCTCTTTGACAAGAAGTGCAACATGAGGATGCATTTTGCGAAGCTTTTGCCTAATAGGCTTAGCCTCTGGGTTTGTGACAATGTTATGAGTGGAAATGTTAGGGTCGATGCCAAGCATGTCAGCGTATGTCCAGGTAAAGGTTTTGCGATTGTCTGAGAGAAATGTGGTATAGTCGATCTGCTCTTGGGTGTCTAAAGACTGACCAATCTTTAAGACATGAGGAACATCAGAAGATGAAAGGTTAATGTCAATGGTTGATTCATTTAACATAACCTATGTTTCAGAGGGGAGGGAACGCTGAATGAAAGAATCATCGGCACCCATATAGGTAAGAATGGCATTGTCGTCTATGTAGTGGACTGTGTTGATGGTTGTCGATTCATCATCTATCATGCTGGGATAAATGAGAGGGAGAGACTTGGGAACCCCATTGAGCTGATAGGTTAGGGGTTCCAAGCGGATGGTGTTTATGCAAAAAAAAACTAAGAGGGATGGAAACCACTGGCTCCGTAGGTGAGGATGGAAGAATAGGCGAGTCTGGAAAAGATTGGTCGATGGTTGGTTTGGGGCAAAGGTTTGTGGAAGCCTCTATGGGTTCTTGGAAACCCAGTCCATACCGTTTCTTGGCATTATCATCATTGGGTGGTTCGATGGGCCGATGGGAGCCTTGTTCATAGCGCCCAAAGCCAAAACCCTTCCATGCACACCTATAAAGGTAGGTATGTGCAAAGGTGGGGTTGCCAAGAAAGGAGAAATTTGATGTGAATATTTGAGGTGAGGAGGAAGGATTTGATTCAGTAGGAGCTTGATCCAGCCCCCCATAGACGAGATTGGTTCGAAGGCTAGGAGGACCATAAGGAATGACCATTCCGATTTAACAGTCATAACTTGGGTTTTGATGAAGCTGTCCATACTCTTGAGGAGTCTGGAACATGTCTAGAGTAAGTAGGCAATATTCCCCCAGTGAAAGTCTTTGGAAGATATCATCTATGGGGTCCTTGGTTGTTAATTGAGAAGATGATGTGGTGGCAACCACTGTTTGTGTACTAGTTGACGCTTCCGCGGATGGAGATGATGTTTGGGTTGATGCCTTGAGAGGGATAAGAACATCGTTTGGGTGATAGGTTGTGTTACAAGTCTTAAAAGGGGATGGGTCGGTAGGAATGACATGGACCTTTTTGTCATGTTCAAATTTGACACAATGGTGAAGTGTTGAAGGGATGCAAGCCATGGTGCAGATCTAGGGTCGTCCTAATAGCATGTTATATTGGAATTCTCGCTCAATGATGTAGAAGAGCTCCAGGATTGTGCGTGGACTAATGTGGATATGGAAGACAATAGTGCCAATAGTGTTAGTGGTGGTGTCATTAAAATATCTAAGGATTGCATCGGTTTTTGATACGCAATTATTGGGAAGAGCCAATTGATCAAAGGCATGGGTGGAAATGATATTAATGCTGGCGCCCCCATTGATCATAACTTGTTTAATACGGGTTCGATCAATGTAGGTTATGATGAAAAGAGCAGCATCCTGATCTTCCAAGGTAGAGGTAGGAATTTTAGAATCACTAAAAGTGATAGAGGCAATGGGGGATAAATAATGGACTAGGGCAGCTAGTGGTTGAGGGTCTTTAAGTTGGACTTTTGCTCCCTGTAAGGCTTTGATTAGAGCCTGATGATGCTGGGGGGAGCTTTGGATAAGGTCATATAGGGTCATCTTCATAGGCGTTTGGTGAAGTTGTTTTATCATAGAGTCTTTGATTGCCTCTGAAGAAGGGGGTTGAGACACACCTAAGATGGAAATCCTGGGTTTTGGTGGTTGAGGTGCCTGGATAAAAGGATAGGTCCAAGGAATAGCAGCTTTTTCTTTCACCTTGTCCTTTTGTAACCTAGTGGTTATATGGATAGCATTGATTTCAAAGATAGGAGGTGAAGAAGGGGTCATGGCCTGCTGGTGAGATGTTGATGTGGTTGAAGAGGTTGGATGGGAAGGTGTCAAGAGTCGGTCAAGAGTGTCCTCAAGGAGAAGAGTGTCTTTCTCCATATAGCGGTGAAGGACTGCCTTGAGGGCACAACAAGTCTTGGTATCGTGTCTTGGCGTATAGTGGTATAAACAAATCTTTGTGTCATCGAACCAGGAAGGTTTTGATCTGAGGGGTTGGAATGGCTTGATAGAAGGAAGGGTTATGCTAGAAGTCTGCAAAAGTTGGCGTAATATCAAAGCATATGAACCTACTAAGGGGTCCGTGCCTGTTGATGCATGACACGCTAGTGAATTTTGCTTTGGGGATGTTGAAGAAGGTTTTCATACCACCTTTTGGGTTGGTGGTGGGGCCACATGTGAAGATGACACTTTCTTTGTGAGAGGTGCCAAATTTTTGAGAGGGGGTTGACTTTTGGTTGGCAAAGGAAGTAATGGAGGTAATTTGTTTTGGTTAAGGGTCGGAGTAGGGAGCACTCCGATTAGGGTAGAAGGATGAGGGCCTAAAATGGAAGGTAATGTTGACGGTGGAGGAGGGGTTCACTTTTGTGGTCTGGCAATCTTTTTCGACTTGGTTGGAAGACTACTATTGGTCGAGGTCTGGTCTAAATCCACCTTCACTTGCGGGTGAGTGAGGGTAGAGACAGGGCAAACGTCGAGTGATTTAATCGATTTAGATGGGATAGATGCAGGTTTAGAAGCGGGAGTCTAGTCTTCATTGAGAGTCTTGGGAGATTCTGCCTTAGGAGGATTGGCAGCATGAGATGAGAGGGCATGGAGATGTTGAAGAGCTTTAAGACGCTCCCACAATCCCTGATGCTCCACTTTCCTTGAAGGGAGAAGTTCAATTTTCTCCACTAGTAGAGAAAATGGTTGAAAAGATGTTGAATGAGGTTGGGTTTCTTGAGATGTGTTAGGTGTGGCAGTAGTTTCAGACCCAAGGTGTGTGGGAGTTATAACTGAATTGTCGTTGATCGAAGAAGATGGAGAGTCAGGTTCTTCTCTTGGTGGAGAAGGAACTAAAGAATGTGACTCTTCAAGTGGGTAAAGGGTAGGGATTATGGTGCCCTCCACCTACGGTCGAGGAGTAGGTAAGGTCAGGTCCTCCATGGGCAGAAGAAAGGAGGATGGTGAGACTGGTGGTGCTAGTAAGGTTGAGGCATCCTCCAAGATGAGAGAAGTTGACAGAGAATTAAATAGGGAAAGAGGTTCGTCCACATGTGATGGACTGATAGATGGGCTAACCTCTTGAGGTTGGTCTGGGATGAAGGGTGAGACCGTATTGACCGTTCGAATGTCATGTTCATGAGTGTTGTCAATCAAGGTCTGGACATTATTTTGGGTTGGTGGATGATTGGGGAATGGTTGCTTGAAGATGTCGATGCCCTGATTAGGAGGTGCATTGGGATTATCTAGAATGAGGTCACCCTTTTCAAGCATGTCTTGGATTATGTTTTTAAAGGTTTTGCAGTTTCTTGTGTCATGACCTTTGACACGGTGGTAATTGCAGAAGTCATTTTCCCTATACCACATAGGGATGGCACG
The DNA here is from genome assembly GCA_037957365.1 of Torreya grandis. Classification (NCBI taxonomy): domain Eukaryota; kingdom Viridiplantae; phylum Streptophyta; class Pinopsida; order Cupressales; family Taxaceae; genus Torreya; species Torreya grandis. The sequence goes on along the minus strand of JARHVA010002894.1, from coordinate 84,919 downwards.
TGAGGGATCAAATTGTGGTGGTGGTCGAATTTGATGGAGGTTGAGAATCCCCTGTTTAATAAGTTTTTCTAGTATAGATGCGTATGATTCTCCAAGAGGAGTATACTGTCATTGTATGTATCTCTGTTGGAATTGACGGGTGGCACTCTGAGATGTGGATGGCTCAGGTTGATTGGTTGAAGAGGATGAAGGTCTAACGACTATAGTGTTAGCTGAAGCTTTAGACTTAGATTGGATGATGAAGGTTTAGAAGAAGAGGAGTCATTGGTCTTAGAGTTGGGATTCTTGCTCTGCAACTTGACTTTATTCTCCTTGATGGCACGTAATTCAAGTTTACGGGCTATCGTGAAGGCTTCATCGAAGGTGCGGAAGGTCTGAACCCGTAAGGTGGAAGAAATATGTTTGGCGCAAGCTCGGGAGAAAAGTTTAATAAGTTCGGGTTGAGGTAAGGAAAAGGAGAGTTTATTGATGAGGCCTCTCCAGTGAGCAATGAAGTCAGCTATAGATTCATCCTCGAATTGGTAGATAGTATAGAGGTCCGTGATCGAGACCTTCTTGGTGATGTTAATGGAGAAGTGATCAAGAAAGAGCTGGGCCAACTTTGTAAATGTGAAGAGGGAATGGCTGGCAATAAAGCTGTACCAGTCAAGCACAGCACCAGAAAGAGACATAGGAAATGTGTGCAAGAGCAATGCATCGTCATGGGCAATAAGGTAACAGGCATGTCTAAATGCCCGTAAGTGCTGTTGTGGGTCTTTCTTGCTTTGAAAGTGAGAAAATTTGAGAAGCTCCCACTGGTTAGGGTATGGTCTAATTGGGATGGAAGGATGAATAGGCTCATTACAAATTTTCTCGTATGAGAGAGCATTATGTGAGCCAAAAATGGAGGTCTCTAGGCTAGACATCTTATCCATCAGCATTTTGATGATATCTACTGACGGATTGATGGGTGGAGCACCCCCTAGATTATAAGGCGCTTGAAAGATATTGGGAGGGGCATATGACATGGTTGGTTGCGTAGATGCAACATATGGGTAGCTGGTTATTGGAGTGAAAGTTAAAGCCAAAAGCACTTGTGTTATGGGGTTGGTAGGCACAAGTTAGATAGGGGCCGTCAAGGATGGTTGAGGTGTAGCCATGCTTGTTGACGATAAACAGTTACTCTTGTGTTGATAGGTGCAAGAGTAGGGGGGATAGAGACTAGTAGGTTTTGGAAAGGTGTGGGGTTTGGTTGAGTATTTTGAGGTTGAGGGAGTACCAAAACCCCCATGGAGGTAGGTTTAGAAGGAGAGGTTACATTTTGAAGGTAAGACATGGTTGGGTTATTGGTGAAGGTGTTGACTTGATTGTCTAGTGGCTGAATTGTAGGTGCTGTTGATGTGATTCTTGTCTCGACTAAGGAAGTTGGCATCCCATAGATTGGGTTTCCTAGGGAGTCTCACGTTTGGCTATGCGCGAGATAATGCTATAAGGCTTTGACGTTAAGGTCCAAGAATCATGCGAAATCTTGGTCCCCTTCTAGAATAATAGGAGTCTGGGGTGGGGTTGGGTGAGTAGGAGTTCTTTCAGTCTCCGAGTGGAACTCCATTATAGGACTGGTTATAGATGGTGAAGGTGGAAGTGGTTGTTGACTAGCATGGTCAAGAAGGGCCTTGGTTTGACTGTGTGTCAAAACCATTCAAGGCAAGAAAGGGTCAAGTTTAAGAAAACTGTGTTTTTTCAGTCTCAAAAAAAAAAGTTTGAATGTTTAGACAGCAAGAAAGTTGGATTTTAATCTTGCTTTTTTTGAAATAAAGAAATTGGACAGTGATCGATGTCGATATAAAAATTGATGTCGGTGAAGAAGACTGTCGATGTCAGTCAGATGACCGATGCCGGTGGAGAAAAGTTGCCGACGTTGGTTACAGAACCGATGTCAGTTACTGTGTTTTCCAGAAACTCAAAAAAAAAAGTTTTTGGAAATAAAGAAGACACCTTACCAGCTCAAAAAAAATAGATAAAAATAGAAAATAAGATGAGAATAGGCAGATCCTAGCGTTAAATCCCTAGAAACAATTTTATTAGGATTGTGTGGCTTATGCCTTAATGTGTTGTTTAAGGAGGTTGGCTGTTAGAAAGGTCCTAGAATAGGTAATCTAAAGATGGTTTCAGGTATGTTTAGGTGCTCAAAAGTCTATGTTAGGTTTCGTACATGACTTGGTGCTAAGGAGCAAGCTCCCCTCACTTCACGATTCTAGTGGTTAGCTAGTCTCGCTTAGCCAAAATATACTTTTCCTATAGATTAGACTCTGCCAGAGAACAGAGTGGGCTTTCCCCTTGGTGGTGAAATCCAAGTAGGATCACCAGGATGGGTAAGGTATCTGCTGGGTGATGAAATCTCAGTCGGGCCTTGTCTCAAGTGAGTTTGATGTTTAATTTAGTGTACGTGGTCTGGTTGTGTAACATCAAGTGATCTACGATTTATTCAATATGCGATTTACTAATTACTAAGTGTGGACTAAGAAATGCAAGAAAGCAGGAAATGGAATGTAGTATATTTTAAAGCCCCAAATCAAAATGTTAAGTTGGAATGAAAACAAGTTTGAGAAAGGGTTGAAGAAAATGAATTTTTGACAAGTCTAGAAATGCAAGAAAATAAAGAAAAAGTTCTTTTTATTCCTGCTTATGATGTCTTTTAGAAAAGAAGAAAAAGGTGAAGAGGGAGAAACCTAATGCACCTAAATGAACAAAGAAGGAAAGGAACCCAAGGAAGGCCCTAAGGGTCCCACCGGGCGTGCCAGAATGTTTCTATGCAATTTCGCTTTCACATTCAAAGAGAGAAAATGAGAAACTTAAGAAATGGTCAAGGCTTGTATGTACCTAGATATAGTTTGCGCACCATAATCCAGATGTTGTGAGAATTCCTCTTTTACTATGGAGGAATGACACCTGAAAGAGATAAACACTAAAACATGAAGAACGTTAGTTGATAAGAGGGTGGATTGCCAAGCAAAAGCTTGGTCCTAGAAGCGCTAAGGCTTCTTGGAGGATGATAATCCACTGTTTAAGACAAAATATGACAGAGATAGAAAAGAGAAATAATGAAAGATGTGAAAAGAAAGAACCAAAAGCAAATGCATACCTGATAAGTTGCAATCTACTAAACATAGTCGCTGACATCGGTGATATTGCCGACGTCAGTCAGGGAGGTCACCGATGATGGTTAGACTGCCGACGTCGGTAGGGGAAGTGGATGAGGTCGGTCAGGGCAATTGGCCAGGGATGGGTTACAGGTCTAGTTTTTGGTCTGTAGAATGGATTTAGTCTTGTTTGAGGGTCTGAGAGTCTATGAGGGATTCAGAGGGACTGTTTGGGATATAAGGGACTAAAAATCTTGTCAGGAAAAGGAGTGAGAAGCAAGAAAAAGACCTTTTGGCCTTTTCGTAAAGCAATTTAGTTAGGTTGATTAGATGGGTCTTAAGATGGTCTGTAGGTCTCTAATAACTTATGCTGAGTTGATTAGACAGAGGGTGTTGCCTAAAGAGAGACTAAGGGAGTGTCAGAGGCAAAGAAAAGGGAATAAGGGGTGAGAGAAGGCTTTTCAGCCTCTCCGGGAAGAATAGGGAAGGTTGGGTCAAGGATGCTTGGAATAGACAGTAGACAGAATACTAATATATTTGAAATGATATTAGAATGAAAACAGTACAAATACTTAGTTATGATATGAATTGGCAAAGGTGTAGAAGCTGTGTTTCGGTTGTCACTGGTGATGGAGATATCGTGCAATCTCTGTGTAGAATGTCTGATGCAAGACCTTAGTGCCTAGAAAGTGCTGCCAAGAATGCTAATCCCTGCAAGAACACCAAGAAGCCCAGAACACTGAAAAGCAAAAGCATGAGAACTTTTTTTCACTGGAAGAAGATTCGAGAGTAATGATTAGCTTCAGAGATTAGCCGATTTGTGATTGGGATCGTCAAAGGGTTAGAAAATTTGGTTAAGTATAACCGACGTTGGTGATTCCGCCAGCGTCAGCCGACATTTGACCGACATCGGTGGGTGTAGAATGGGAAAAAGAGCCACCAAGCCCATTTTTCATCCGCCAAGTGCACTATCCATTGGAGAATGTCAAAGGTTGGGCTAAATACGCACGAGAGTTTGTTAGGCAGTTAGAAAGAAGTAAGAATAGGTCTTGGGTGAGTCATAGGGTGGGAAATAGTCCAAGGTGAGGTGTCAGGCGAGGTGTCAAAGGGGAGAATATTAATAAAATTATTATTTTTAAATTAGTAAGTGGATGTTTTAGGAATGGATTAGGAATGGACCAAGGGGGGAGGTGACCAAGGGTTAGACACTATTTCGGTGTCTACACCTCTTTAGAAAAAATGTCCCTATACTATAGTCATCTCTTCTTATAAAAGTTATTCATATATTTTATAAAAAATAAACAATTATTATGGGTTGGTTATGATCCTTCCAACATATAGGATCCAAAAAGGAGTTTTACTCTTGTTTTAATTCTCTATAATGATATTTCAGCTCTCTACTAACACCTGCAAGCAGGTGGACATTTTCAAGGTATAGGTAGTAAGTATGAGGGTGGATAGTTTGCATTATTTATGAATTATCATGAGTTATAAGCTTATAATAATACCTTAAATTTCACTCTTTACATCTCACATATTTTGAAATCAATACAGAAGCTCTCATTCTTACATGATATCATCATGGAATACATGTATATGCATCTTTATTGGTATGCAAGCAGTAGTTACAAGTGTGACTAGTATGTATAGAATTTAACCTTAAATGAGTTTTAATCCTATTAAAATACCTAAAAATGGATGTTAAAAACCCATGAATGGATTAAACGAGCTGTGTTCCAAGATTCCATGTGGTTTTCTTCTTTCAAACACCTTTACATGAACACTTTCATGGCAAATTTACTAGCAAGCTACATATGACTGCAATTCAATATAGATTGATTTAGGAAAATATATTGAAAGGTGGCCAAGATAACATTGGAAACATTTAAAGCAACCCATCTTCATCCTCCAAAACCACTATCAAAGCAAAAATATCTTATAAATGCTAAAAAACTACATGTAATATAGAATAATGCATTCAATTTCAACCTGAGATAATTTGAATATCCAAATATATTTAAAAACTTAACCAGTTATGGGGATAATTTTAGGATGGAGTCAACATAATCTATAAAAAAAATCAACAACTTAATTGTATGGACTTGTTGAAAATAGAGCAAAACCTATAGGGTCCATAGATTAACAATAAGAAAAACATAGTCAACTTTATAAGGATGGTTGTTAAAGTATATGCCACCATTTTTAAAAATATTATTATGTATCTATTATTTTAATTTCACATCCCAAAGTCATTTAACCTAGAAATTCTCCAATTGAACATAGCAATCATGAACATGTTGATCACTTCTGCATGTCTAAAATGGTAAGAAAGGAATATAATGGTTTGGGGACTTTTTTATCACTTAAAAATAATTTCAAGTATTGAGATTAGTGTGATGAATATTAAAATAAATTCCTTCACCTTATCCCACATGTCACTTTCCCCCATGGGTCGTACAAGTGCCAAACTATTTTCTTTTCCCAAGAAAACTTCTCTTTCTTCTAAAGCACCTTCCATTTTCAGTTAGAAATAATTACCTAAGATAAAAAAGACACATTGAACATTAAATCACCCTTTTTACACCTTCATATGTCCCTAGGAGGTCATACAGCTGATTTTAATGCCCTATTTTGACCCTAAAATGACTCAAAATGACAAATTGACTAATATGACTAAGATTAATGTTAAGTTGACACTAAATAACATTAAATAATTTAAAATACACCACATGAAAAGAAATTAGACCCATAAAACATATTAAAATTCAAGTTTTTACCTATTGGGTCCCAATTTGACTTGCAGGGTCAAATTTGGTCAATAAATTGGTGACTCATAGGGGTATTATGCCTACTATATTAACTAAACCAGTAACTTTATTACTCCATTAGGATTATGGAGTCATTTTAAGTCTAATACATAAAAATATGACATTGAAAATAATATTTTATCAAGACAATAATAATTGACCACCTCAACCACACAAAATAAAGGACACACACACAAAAAAAACTAACTAAAAAGACACACACACATGTGATCAAGGCAATTAGGGGAATTAAAAAACAAAATATTATGCACAAATAGAAACTAAGCATACTTCCTTTCTAGGATAAAAAGGAAAATCCTTGAATCTTCTTCTTCATGAGATGAGTCATAGTGCCAAGCATTTTTTTCCTTGGATTTGATGTTTTATAGATCAGATGTATTCCTTGGAACTTCACTTGTTCTGCTCTCAAGTAGGTCATCCTTAAATATGTTTCCAATGTATATATTTTACTTTTAAACTTGTACACATACCTCATACTTTAACCTAATCTTCATCTCATGATAAACTAGGATCTTCTTGGTAGGTATGGATTCAAGAGGAGTGATTTCTTGTTCATTAGGGGATTGAGGCCAATAAGAGCTTGTTCCATTGTTTAAGAGATTATGTGGTTATCCCAACTAATTTAGATGATGATATCCCATATTTATTATTAAAAACATATCATCATGAGATACATATGCCTCTTTAAAGGACAAAGTTGAAAAGTTATTTCTTTGCATACTCACTTAAGTGTCAAGGCTGCCTTCTCCATCTTTGAATAGATAATTATATCCTTGAAGTGGATTATAACCTACTATAATGAATTAAAAAAATTCATAAAAAGGTTGATTAATAAATTATTCTTTCCTAGCAATGATAATTTATTCCTCTTTGGCAAAAAGAAAACATTCTTCCATATCAACCCAATCTGAAGATTTAACACAAGAGACCACCTCTTATTTATCATTTAGAAAATATAAAGGGATATCAATTTTCATATCAAATATCATAACATGACATTGCTTCTCAAGGACTGTTAGATCTTTAATGTCCTTCTCCTTCTTGGTGATGGCAAGACTAACCATCCTTAAATCATGTGCCTTAGCCCAATGAGGCTTCCAAGGAGTTATACTTTCTTCAAGCAAGAGTTATAAATTTTCCTCAACCAAATTATACTCCTTGTGTTCCCATACCATATTTATATCAATGAACAGGGTGATGGGGTGATGAAAAGATGAACTAGTTAGTGGAGGTGTCAAATAGAAATCAAAATTAGATTAAATGTGAAATGTAGGGGATTCTTTTAGAAGCTCTTGAGGAAGGGGAAGCAAACCTTGGGATAAAATATCATGTTTTTCTTCCTTTAATTTTAAATTTACTTCACTTACATTTTATTTATATTGAGGACTCTCTTGAGGAAGAGTTGATGGGGTGTGTTTAGGCATAAGATCTTCTTTTGGGTCTAAACCTTCCATCATACCTTGACTTATTAATTTCATCTTTGACTCTAACTCTTCAATTTGTTTGGCTAGGTTCTCTTGGAAAGGCATCCCTTGAATTTTATAGGTATCATCATGAGGATGAGTATCACAAGAGGGATGACATGAAATACAAGAGGTCTCTTGAGGGAGGGTGGGAGGGGCTTGCATAGGATCAATCTCTTTCTCAATTTCACACTCTTTATCAATACTTTTATCTTATTTATTTCCCCATGATTCCAATAAATTATTCTAGATTAGGATGTTTGGATTAGGAGTCTCTTCTTGAGGTAACAATTAACTTTGAGGAGTGGATGAAGTGTCTAAGAATATCTAAATCTCCTTAGGCTTGGATTCTCCACCTTATCTCCAACTTGGAATCTCATATCTAGAGGTCACTTCTTGATGTGGGGATATAATTTGAGAGGGAAATGAGAGATTAAATTAAACTTATTTAACTAATGACATGAATTTATATATATGAATATTAGCCAAGTCAATCCATCTATAAATATTTGCTTCAAAAATAAGTTTTCTCTTTTCAACTCTTTCTTCCAACTAATTGGGAAAAGGATGACTTTGATAAGATTGATTGGGTTCATAAGTGTGAATCATGTATGATTGTTATAAATATTAGGGAAGTATATATGAAAATTGAAATGTTTGGTGAGGCTACTTCTCATGAATTTTAAACCTATCTTCCAATGATGAAACTAAGCCACTCACATCTAGCATCTCACTTGTGATCCTTTGCCAATTGGATCTTTCAATAAGTGCCCACTATTTTTTGACTAGATCTAATGCATCTCTCACCTTCTGAATAATATTAATAGGAACATATAGACCATATCCCCTTTGTGTTTTTATATCTAAGATGCACTTCTCATATCCCAAAAGTGTTTGTTTGAAACTTGAAATGGATTGGGTTGAGAAGTGGCTAGGTTGACTAGGAGAAACAAGATATTGAGGAGGCTAGCTATAGGATTCATAAGATTCATGTTTGAGTTGATAGGGATCATAAAAAGATTGGTAAGAATCACACCAAGGATGATATGGAGTACCATAATCTTGATATGTCTCACCAACTTGTGTAAGATAATACTCAACACCAAAATTATCCTTGAAACTTCTTTAGGAAGTGAGAACATAAAGAAAAACTTACTAAAAATATTCAAAGGAAAATCTATGGTTCTTGACTAGTTGATGTAGCTATGTATTCACCATTGATGCTTAGATAGATGCCTCAAAAGGCTGATGTATGAAAAGATAACACCAAAAATATTTCAACCTCCTTGACTAAGAGCCCCATCAAGAATGCTAAAAACTATTTTCACTTGGATTTTCACCCTTTGAGGAGATCTATTAGCTCTCCTCATCCAATTGGTACAATTTAAACACATCTAGGCTTGTTGGTAGCTTATGAATGAGGTGAATCTCTAAATGGGTTTAACTCCTTTGATGTAGCACTTTGGATCACTACTATGCCTAAAATTTGTGAGGTAAATGGGAGAGAGAAAATAGAAAGAAAATTATCCTAAGGGAGGTGATATGCCAAAATATTTGATGACTACCAACTAGCTGCATGTTATACATGAGAATAAGGGACTAACCAAAGATACACTTCTCCAATCTACATCTTCTCACATCAATATTACATTATGAGTTTGTGATGAATGTTTAGGCTAGGAAGACTAGACAAGTTGCATATAATGGCACTATTTGAATATACTAACTCACTCAACCTTGACATATCATAAAACACTTAACATGCCTTGCAAGAAGAAGCTTTCCAACTACAAATAGGTGAGAGAAAGAAACAATAATGTTAAGGAAACTAAAATTGATCATTTAAGACAAGTCAAAAAATTAAGTGAGCACACTATGAAAAGTCATGGAAGAGGTAAAAATCAGTAGTATTATTTATAAAATGGTATGAAAATGATCAGGGCTTTGCCATACTTAGGTGGAGCATAAGTTACAAAGGCCAAAATAGCTAGTTCTTATAAAACTTGAGAGAGAGAGAGAGGAGAAGAGATAATAACAAAAGAAACAAAGATTTTTATATTATCTTGGTCATTTAGAATCATCAAGATATGAGCTATCACTATCTGCACTCAAAGAAGCTCCTCTTTCTATCACCCCTCATACTTGGCCTCAAACCTAGATTCTATTTTACATGAAAATCCATGGGAGGGAGTGGATGAAATGTTTTAATACCCTTCATGTCATTAGAGGAATCATGCACATGTTAAAATCAACTCACTTGAAGTTTTCCACCCTTCTTACTAGCTTGGTCATTATGCCAGTTTTGACTGGCTAAGATGAAGTAGCTACTTAAGGTACTTGGGAGTTATTACAAGGAATGAAATTTATATTGGGAGTTATATAAAGTCATAATATTACCTTCCATGTTATTTTAATTTATTTTAACCTCTTTTAACCTACATAACACATAAAATTGTTGATAATACCTTGTTTTATACCCTATTCATATAATTACATACAACTCAAACGGGTGGGGAGGAGCTTGAGAGAATCCTATTCAATTTAGAGGTACTAACTAATAAATTTTATCAAAATGGTAACTATCAAGGGTTTATGAAGGTTTAGGCATGTTTTACTCTCTTAATCTTCATTCATAAAGATGGGACATTGAATTTGCAAACAAATTCCACAAGATAAATGTATAGGACCCTTTTCAATTTCTCCAATATTCTTAGGTCCCAATGCAATGCATAAAAAGAGATATGAGAATTAAAAGTTACCCACTTGAGCTCTTTATTCCATTCACATAGGCCTAATGTTTCCTTTGATCCAAATTATGACTTCATTGTGACTCTAAATTCCAAGAGCTAGTACATGTCTGGAAATACCCTATAAACACATCCCAATCCATTTGAATGATTTATTAAGGTTTAAATTTAAAATGACCTCCTATTTTCCTTATAGGCCTCATAATGCTTAATAGGTCTTCTTGAAAACTTAGCCACCTAGAATATCTTTCTACGTTTCATGCTCTTCAATAAGGTTCTTGATGTATTTTTAGATGTGTTTTAACTTACCAAGTTATCCTACAACCTCCCATGTACTCCTTATCATATTTGTTTGAGACAAAACAAAGGGTACTTCACCTATTTTCTCAAAAAAAAAAAGTTAGATGGGAATATTAAAGTCCTAAAGGTGTTATATGTAGACACCTAATTCTAGCCACCAATAACCTCCAACCAAGGTTTTAACCAATTTCCACGTAAAGTGCCCAATTTGACCTAAAAACAATAAAGCAGGCTAAATGATGTAAAACTAAAATATTCAAGTGCCAATTTTGGCTAGGGTATCCCTAAAAGGGGTAGTTCAATTTATGGGCTAGCTAACTTTGATTAAATCATTCTCAGTCAAAATGCTAATTTCGTACTTAGATGCTTTGGATTATACTTTCCTAACAAATATCTTACACAAGACATGTACCTTCATTATTTTTTTTTGGTAACATCCTAAATGGGATAATGGATCCAATGTATATGACAATATCTTCTAATTCTAATCCAGTCAAAATTTTGACCAATAACAAGGCATTCTAATCAATTTGAGTAATTTGTGCATAAAGTACTTAAACATGCTTAAGAGATAATTAACCCAAATCAAGGCCTAATTAAGAATTCCATGGAAAATTGTTAAATACTTGTTTTTGGAAATGTATATTGAATATCTACATCACCAGGTGACCTCATTTTTTAGGAAGACATCCCTAGTCTATAAATACCACAACTATCATGATTCATGCCCTCCATGCCTCATCAATGCCTTCCATGATGCCCTCGATACCTTTTAATTGATCCTTATTCCAATGTCATGATGAGGATAATTATACAATTAATTCCAAAAATTGAATTAATCCTCAACCACAAATTTCAATCTCAGGATGGATGGTTCAGGTTGATTCTAAACATTCTCAAAAATTTATAAATAGAGAGGCCATGAACATCATTTTCAAGACATGATTATGAAAAGTTATAATGGAAAAATATTTTCAAGAAGACATTGAAATTAGTGTTAACAGGCCAAGTTGATTCCAATCCAAGCATCACCATAAGCAAAAGGTTCCAATGAGATATGGAGGTAGCTAAGCTTCCATTGATGAGGACTTCATGAGCACAAGTTGAGCAAGACACTAAACAAGCATTTTGTAGCATCCAAGGAAGGTAAAAGAGGGTTTCTTTTTCATTTTAATTGTGTTTTATTCATGTTTTTTAACTAAGCTCTCTCTAGTGTCTAGGCCTAGAGATGTTATGATATTTGGTGTGTTTCTTTCATTCTATTTTCATTTTAAAACTAACACCATACTAACCATCTTCTCTTGAGTCAAATTCTTAGATCACATATGGCATGCCCAATGGGACTAGAAGCATACCACACATGAAAAAGATCATTTTTTAGCTTTAAAATATTCATTTGTATCATTAAAACTCTTGTAAATTTATTTTCTAACTTTTTTTTGCCATTTTTTTGTTTTCTATAGTTTTACACAGTAACTGACATCAGTTAGTAAAACTGACATCGGTTGGATAGTTGTCACTGATCACATTGGTATAACTGATGTTAGCTAGATAACTTTCATCAGTTATCTAGTGTAACCATCATCAGTTATATAACTGATGTTGGTCACTGTGTTTTTCTTAAAACATAGACTCAAAATCTCTTTTTTTAAAGTTCATTATTTCAAACCCAAAAGAGCTTCAAGGATGAAAGACATTCTAACATTTTTGTTATAGGACCAAGCTTGACATTTTCCAAAAACATGCTTATATCACCTTTTACATGATTAAAATTAATTAAGAACATTATTTTGGGTACTTAAAGTAATATTTAGGTGCTTAAGTGAGTTTTTAGCATTAGTTTTAAAAGTTACAACTAAGACCAAGGGGTCAAATGAAAACTACCTCATTTTCTATTTGGGCTTATAAAATGAACTCACCTTTCCAATTTTTTTTATTTACTTAGTTGTTTAAGTTAAATCTTTGTTTGGAAAAAAGAGGGGTGCCATGTGTATGCTCTTCCATTTGCCCCATTTAGGGAACCCTTGGAATCAAAAGCACCATTCCTATTGCAAGTAGCCTAGTCCAAGGCTTAGAAATAAAGTTTTATAAATCACTCCCCAAAAACTTGTCAAATTTTGGGTGACCTTGAAAATGACCCTAAAGTCTTTATACTTTCATGATTTCTTTGTTTTTATGTAAACTTGGCTTGTGAGGGGGACTTCATCAACTCGCATGAGTTCTTTAGGGAATCTTTGACTTGGGGTTTCACCTCCCATCATTGACTTCATTTAGCTCCTAATTAGAGTTTCACATGGGACGTAGTGGTATTTTGGACATCGTACTACACTAAGTGAACAACAAGATGTAGTGGTTGTAAAAAGGAGTAGACCTTTTTGCAACAAGCCAAGTGACACAGACCCAAAATCCATGCTTTTCTTTTGCATTGTTTGACATTAAAGTCATTCTATAATTGATTCCCCAAGAACATTCAAAAACTTGTTAGATCTTATACAAATCTCCACTTGTCATAGAAGTATTGTTGTTGCAAGGTACACCTCAATGTCCATGTCATAGTATTATCATTTTAAATAAGGGGGATGTAAAAACCCTACTATATAATGCACATTTACTTTTGGATGAACACTTAAAATCCTCTCAAATGATGTATTTTTATAGATTTTAATAATACCAAGCAACCTTATCACTTTAGGATCTAAGAGTAATTAATTCGTCAGTCTAGTCCTAGATTAAAGTCTTGTTTGAAGTCAAAATGTGGTTTAAACGAACAATTCAAACCAAAACACATGGTCCTCATTTTCCTTTGAATAAATAGGCATTATGCTAGCCATGTGAGATCATTAATTTACCTTGTTCAAAAGTTCATCAAAAGCTTGGGAGTGATATCATCCACTTTGGTGAAGTTATGTTACCCAATTTAGTCTAGACCTTTACCAAATTTTTTCAAGTCCTTCACTTGTAATCTATATTTATAATTGCACCTTCATAAGTTCATAGGGTTGATGTGTTAAGTGGATTCACTATTTTCACTAAACATGAGGGAACTTAGGTTCACTTTCCCATTTTAGTTGAGGGATATTCAAGATTCATAATCATTATCATCACTTTATATATTTATGCCATTTTATGCTAAACACTTGCACTTTGAGTCTATACACCATAAAAATTTTGAGTCAAGAAAAGTAGTGCTATGCTGCCAAAATTATGGTAAATTATCTTTGCCTTAGAAAGTTTTTGAAACAAACCTTTTGTCACACCTTTTGGGTATTGTAGCATTTTTACGCTACCCATAACATTTTAAATATTGTTTCATAGACCCTCTTGCATAGAATTACAATTTCTTCCTACATTTTTAGACCAATCCAAGTGTACTTTTATGATCTTTTGTCTAGCATAGTTATATCATTCACTTTTGTGTAGCTTATTTGTCAAAATAACCAAGTTTTCTACCATTATTTATGAGAAAATAAACTATCTCTAAAGTGCCTTTTGTTCCATACCTTATACATAGTTGATTAAGTTCATGTCAAAGAATAAAATGCCTAGTGTTTTTTAGAAGTGTTCCAATCCATTAGATTAAAAATTTCATCTATTTCAAAGTCTAGCTTTTCATGTCATTTCACTAAAAGTCCTACCACATGCCTTATTTGAGCCTAGATTTTGATGTTGCATTTGGCCAAAAGATCTAGAAACTTTTAAATTTCTATATTATATTGATTTGAAACACTTCGACCTTACAGTTTGTCACTTTTATTTTTTGTCCATTTACTTGCTTATATTTGTGTGAACAATGAAATTTTTAGATACTTCACACTAGTTTGTTCCTCATAAATCTTTACATAAACCTTTTTATCCTTTTTAAGAATCTAGAACAAGTTGGGAAATCATCTATTTTATATTTTGTCCTTTTTAGATATGGTATAACACTTTGACCTTTTGTCACAAAGCATTGACTATGGATCCCAACATGTATTCCTACACTCATAGTGGACTCATGTATAATCTAGGGATTAGTAATGTAGTTACACAGGAAGAAATGGTGCAAGAACCCTACATGGATAATATTTATTATGAGATGAATTCTTATCCATCTTATAATACTCAATTGGGGGCACAAAACCAAGATCTATTGGCTAACTATTTGGTTAACACACCACCTTATTTAGAACAAGACTGAGAACAAACTGCACAATACCTAGTTATAATATCTATCATATATGATCTAGTTATTTAAAAGTCATATTATACTAGTGCGGCTTCCATGTATGATCCATTTTTTTATCAACATTTGTTAGATAAAAAAATTGATATTTTTTCTAGAGTCATAAAGGTAGGGGCCAAGTTTTTAGCTGACTTCCCCCATGAGAATTTACCAAGTCTAGTAAGAGTTCCCCACAATATTGTTTATGATCAATAGGATTATTCCAATAATCCTATGGATCTAGTCCAAACAACGTATCAAGAACCTAATATATCTAATCAAGGCAAAAATATCATGGAAGTTTACTTTAACCAAATTTAGATAGCATATCAAACCTAGTTGAATCTAGCACATAATTTTAATTAGATGAACATGGTGAGTAAGCCTCTTATTGACCTAGTTCTTTCAACAAGAATGTTGATAGAGTTAATTAGATAAGAGAATCCAAGTTATGACCCATTCATAAAAAACACTTCAATAGATAATTTGATGCATATGCATGTTATTGAAGAAGTGTCTTCAACCTCTACATTGAATAGTGAGTTGAACATAGTGGATAATATGAAAACAACATCCAATCCTGATCAAAGTAGTACTAATGCATAAACAACTAGCCAAAAAAAATGTGCCTATAGTTAATCCCATTATTAGATAATCATACCAGGGAATAGGATTTTTTACATCCCAACCTCACTCAACTGATTCCTCAAGTGTACAACCTATAGGATTAGGTAATCAAATAATGGGCAATGTTATGCCTCAATGATAGAATGTTATCAATCCTACTCCTCCTCAACAAGTAATGAGTAGTATTCCATAGTAGTAGGCATAATATAGTGCATCAATGAAATAGAGGACATATACATTGTCACCTTAATCAAGGGCAACTAATATTCCACCTTATTAGGTAATGATGAACATACCTCTTCAGTCACAAACTAATATGCCAATCCAAAACCATTTAATGACTAGTCAACAACATTCAAATATTGATCAGTGATAGATGTTTAATCTACAACCTATTTCCACTTCCCCATAGGGATTCATACAACAAGGAGGTCCCCATATTTCTCAAGTACCTACTAGACAACTATTGTTTTAAAATGTGCCACAGATTCAAAGATAGGGTCTTGGTCCACAAGTTCCCACTTAATAACAAGGTTTGATTAGTTAGAAGCATGTCCATTTTTAACCACAATAAGCATAGTATAGTTATAGCCCTCCATCCAAAACACAAAATCCTAAAATTGAAACCTTTATTACCAACCCAAACTAGAATATCACACAACCAAATGTGAACTTTTAAGTACATCTTAATCTATGTATGCATATTCCTAGTCAATTCTCCAACTAAACCAATATACCCCAACATGTATCTCCATCATACCCTAGTAACAGTGTCCCACTTGTGACCTCCCAACCATCTACCCAAACCAATATTCTCCCTCAAACCAATGTTCCTTCTAGTTTCTTATCCCATAATAGATGAAGGATGCAATTGCTACCATTCAAGATAGGAAATAGACTAAAAATTTCAAATTGGATGATGTGTGTTCCTATCTATTCATCAAAGATTATTTATTGATACCATTTTTTATAGGATATAAACCACTAAAATTTGACAAATACAAAGGGAAAGGTGACCCTAAGGCCCATTTAACTAAATTCTTTGTCACATGCCAACTAGTGGCGTATAGTGACATATAGCTTTTACTGTTATTTATAAGGAGCTTGGATAGAAAAGCCTTAAAGTGGTTTTTAAAGTTGCTAAAAAATTTAGTAATAGATTTTAATGGTCTTTCTAATGATTTTGTGTACCACTTTCTCTATAATTTCAATCATGAGATTTCATTAGTGGACTTAATGCAAACAAAGCAAAATGCCGATGAGAGTTTTGAAAGTTATCTATAGTGATAGAGAGCCCTTGCAAGAAATTTCACCCATAGTTTACTAGATAAGTAATTATCTATTTCGTTTACCAAAAATTTGCATAGTGAGATAGTATATCATTTGGAGCTATAATGTGCACATACTTTTAAGGAACTCATCAATAAAGGCTTGTTGATTGAGAGAGCACTCATCAATAAAGGAGTAATCAAACTTAATTAAACTAATCAAAATCAAGGTACCAATTAGGGAAATGACCAACATCAACATCCCATTCAAGTGCAAGCATCACAATTGGCACATGCAAATAACCAAGAAAGATCAAAGTAATTTAATCACAATAGGAATGTTGTGGGAAATGGATTAACTAAATCCTGTCATGTCCAAATGGTGAAAACATCATCTACACCACCTTTTTAGCTTACTCCTACCTAGCAACCTCTCCAACCAATGTCAAAATCACAATAACCAAGACCTACACAACAAATACAATAGCCTTTACCCTTACAAATCCCTCCTCCTAGGAGAATCGTGCCTATACATTATGTCTTTAGTGACTTAGGAGAACTTATTGAGTCTACATTTCACAAGATTACTACCACTAATCCAATTAGTTGGCCTATACCAGAGCATTAGTTGTAAGACATTCCTTATCCTGATTGGTACTGTGAAAATGAATTATGTGACTATCATTAGTTTAATGGGCATAATCTCCAAATATGTGTCCAAATCAAGCATTTAATTGATAATATGTTGGATAATGAGGAGATATCATTATATAATTGTTCTTTCACTTCCAATAAAACTCTTAGGATTCATAAAAACCCCTTTCCTTGATATAACAATCAATAACAGCAAAATAATCAAAAATATAACCCACAATGATAGAACAATGGAAAAAACCAAGTTTAGAATGGTAACAACTAACAAACCTACAAAGTCATATTGTAGGGGTTAGTGTTAATACCATCACCATTAATCCTAGACAAAACACTAATCAACCTAGACCATTGCTAAACAACAACATTTAGCCAAATTACATGGATAATACTTCTTTGAAATAGGAGTGGATACAAGCAAACCAAAAAACTAGGAATTACCATTTTGGACCTTATATCAATAACTCATCCTTTCCATGTGACCACATACAAGTGCACCAAAAACTAAGACTTGTCTTGTTTGGTCTGACACCATTTCCAACATTTGTTAGTAATAATGGTCTGGTATTTAATCTTGATTGTGTAATCACAACTTGGAGGTTAGATATTACTATCCCAGGCCCATAACCATCTACCACTTTACCTTTCATCTAATCAACTGTTTAGCCTTGGAATAAACCATTCACTCTTGACTAAGATAAGAAGTTTGATATTATGGAAAAATTATAGAAGACACCAACACAAATTTCTATTTTATATTTATTACTAATGTCAATAATCCACAAGAACATATTGAATGAGTTTTGGACCCAATCCACTATTGCTAATGACATATCCCATGATAAATTTCAAGTTCTGGTTGGACACTTAGGTCCAGGCCAACAAGTCACATTCAACCAAAGTGATATGTCTTCCCTTTGCCCACTCCATAATAACCCATTATACATAGAATTTTATATAAAGTAGCATAAAGTGAACCATGTCCTTATAGATAATGGATCAGGCCTCAACATACTGTCTCTAAATCTCATCAAAATTCTTGGGTATACAATGATAGATCTTCAACCAAAAATAATAACCATCAAATCCTATGATAATTAGGAAAGAGAATCATCAGGCACCATTAGTTTTCTTGTTATCATTTGGCCTTTGACCCATGATACACTTTTCCATAATCTTGATCTTGATTTATCATATAATATACTTTTAGGTAGGCCTTGGTTGTATGAGATTCATGTAGTTTCATCAACACTGCACTAATGTATCAAGTTTTCCCACTCAGGGATGGAAGTAAATATTCTAAGAAATTCACACCCATATGAACACTGTAAAGATCTTCAGGCTAAATTTCAAAGCTAAAATTATTAGTATGACATGAATCCAAGTTCCAAGAGGGATAAAATAAAGGATATACTTATTGATCCTTCACCAGATAATTGCATAGATCATAATACCTTGGATTCCCTTTCCCATAAGATGCCTCTTGAGGCTTCTAATCATTTCACCATTTCAAATAATAGATCAGGAGAGTATGTGACCCATGATACATTTCATATTTCCAATCTTCCTTAGAATGCAAAAACTTTTAGGTGACCTAAAGTCACTCCACATATGCATTGGAAATAAAAGAACAAAGATAAGAGACCTGTCACATTTATACCAACATATGGCCTAGAATTCAACCCTCTTGAAGGGGATGAATCATGGTTATACAACCACAACCAAGATAATTGTTTGAAAAGTTAAAACTATACTATTCCCAATAGGATCATGGAGTGTCACAATTATGCGGGAAGAGGCCTTAGACTAAATTAGTAAGGATATATCAAGCGAATTTCCATGATTAAGTATGAAAGACCTTATGTATTTGGATTTAAACTACCTAGACATGACCCCACATATCTTATTCAAACTCCATCACTAGTGACTAGTGATGATGATGCCAATAACAAAGCAAAGTCTGATCATAGCCTCATCTTTGATGACCTAGCTGAAACCAACCTATTTGATAACAATTCCATTTTTAACCTTATCCTAGCCATTCATCATAACCTATTACCATTATATTATCCCCAAATGATATATTGAGACCAATAAGAATCCAATCTATCAATTGATGATTTCTAGAATGATGAGGCATTCTATGATTTCTTAGGCCTTAGAAATAACGTGCTATTAGGAGATCACAAGTCAAGATTCTTAATTACATTAGATCCTATAGCCTATTTTGGAAAGTGAGTGAACACCCTTAGCCAAAAACAAATAAGTAAAACATTGAGGTCTCAAAGTGAAAACCTCTTTAAGGTGCTTTTAGACTAGGGAAAAAGTAAGTATAAAGGCTAGTCTAGTGGTGAAAACATGTTTTAGGAACCATTAGATATGGATGTTCATTCTTATTTAAGTTTAGACTAGGAGACCACCAATGATGAACTTGCCTATGGATCCAAGTTTAGCTTTGAGAAACAACAAGTATTTGATCAAATTATTCAATAATTTCAAACTATTTTTGTCACATCGCTAGATCTCTCATTAGGGAACTCAGATTCATCATGCCTAAGAGAAGTTAAAGAGCAAGTCCTAATGGAGTACCTTGACATAATCCAATAGTTCAAGTCATTACCTACTATCCTAAAAGATGGTTTGACGCTTCTAGTCAAAGATACAATAGAGTTAAATATCACGACTCCATCAGACCTAAAATGGGTAAAATTAGGTATGTCCCTCACTAAGGAAGAACATGATGTCTTTACAACTCTGTTGAGAGAATTTGTAGATATCTTTGCATGGGCCTATTCTAACATGCAAGGTTTAGACCTCACCTTTGCTCTACACCACCTTGTGGTTAATCTTAATGCCAAACTAGTAAAAAAAAAAGATACATAAGATGCATCCTCACATTGTTGTATTGGTAAAGAAAGAGTTAGAAAAATTCTTGGAAGTAGGATGTATCTAATCTATTGACTACTCATAATGGATCTCTAATGTAGTACCTATTAGTAAAAGCCCTCAAGGGATCATAAGCTATACTAATTTTTGAGACATCAAAAAATATTATCCTAAATATGATTTTCCATTACCTAATATTGACATGATCATTTAATCCATGGTAGGTTATGAAATGCTTTCACTCATGCATGGATTTTCAAGATACAGCCAGATCAAAATAGCACTAGAAGATCAACATAAAACAATGTTCACCACTCCATAGGGAATATTTTTCTATCAGGTAATTAAATTTGGCCTTAAGAATGTTAGAGCTACATATCAAAGAGCCATGACTATCATATTCCATGATATGATGCATGATATTATTAAAGACTATATCGATGACATATTAGGAAAATCCAAAACTAGGACCAACAATCCAATAGTGTTGTATAAGATATTTGAAATATTATGAGAGTACAAAGTCAAAATCAATATAAATAAATGTGTGTTTGGTGTAAATTTAGGAAATTTACTTGGATTCATCATGTTTCATAGAGATATTGAATTTGATCTGGCTAAATTCCATGCTATAATTAAGATGCTGCCACCAACAAATTTAAAGCAACTTCATAGTTTGCAAGGTAAAATCCAATCAATCTAATGGATTATCTCTCAGTTATCAGATAAGTGTCATCAATTTACACACTTTTTGAAAAAGGGAGTTGTATTGCACTAGGATGATCACTACTAAATATCATTTCAACAACTCAAAGATTATCTTGTTAATCCACTTATTTTATTACCTTCTATGTCAGAAAATCCATTCTTGTTATACTTATTAGATACCAACCATGCTCTATGGGCACTCTTGGATCAACATGATGACAATGGAAAAGAGCATGCCATATACTAACTAAGCCATACCTTAGTTACATATGAACATAACTATACACCTATTTAAAAAGCTCATCTGGACATGGTCTTTGTAGCTCAAAAATTATGCCATTACATGTTGAATAATAAGGCCATGGTCATTTAACAAGTATTTAAAATCAAGTATCTACTATCTAAAATAGCTTTGCAAGGTAGAATGGTTAAATGGATCATGTTTCTAAGTGAGTTTGACATAGAGTATGTCAATCAGAAGGCAATCAAGGGACAAGTTCTTATAGATCAACTTACAGAAGCACCTCTCATAGACACATACCCACTCACATTTAAATTTCCTAATGAATCCATAATGACCATCATTGACACACCTCTTGAGGATCAACCCTAGAAGATGTCATTTGATGGTTAATTTATTGTAGATGGATCAAGGGAAGGCCTATTATTTATTACACCATAGGGGGATTTAATCCCTAAATCATTTAGAATTAGTTTTTCTTGTACAAATAACATGGCTGAATATGAAGCACTTATTGTAGGACTTTGATAGTTAGTGCATTGGAACATATCTCATCTCCAAGTTTATGGTGATTCTTAGCGAATCATAAATTAGGTCATAAATCATTTTTAGACCAAAGATGGCAAGCTGGTTCCATATAAAGCCATGGTCGACACTCTTAAACAAAAAATTACCAACATTCAATTTGAGCACATACCAAGGGTTAATAATAGAACTACAGATGCCATGTCTATTATTGGCTCTCTAATTTAACAAATAGATAAAGCTAGAGAGTATTAGTTCCTTGTCAAGAATTTGTTAGCACTAGCTCATGATTCTTCAACCATTACAATGATTTGTGATATTGTTGGTCCTAATTCTATCTAGTACATAGACCTTTATAACTACCTTCATGACCAGGTTATACCACCTAACCTATGTCAAAAACAAACCAAAGCCTTCATTCATCATTCCACTCATTATACTCTACTTGGATCCACCCTTTACCATCATAGTTTTGATAGAACTTTTCTTTGTTGTTTAACTTCAGTAGAGTCTAAACTAGCATTAAGAGAAATTCCCAAAGGAGTATGTGGCACTCATTCTAATAGGGTGGTCCTATCCAAAAAAATCTTGTGTACTAGTTATTATTGGCACATAATGGACATATATGCCATTATATATGTTAAAAAGTGTGGCAAATGTCAACAACATGCTAATATGATTCATGTCCTAGCAAAAACTCTAGAACTGATGTTGACACTATGGCCATTTTCTACATGGGGACTTGACCTCACTGGGAAGATCAACCCCACTTCATTTGATGACCATAAACATGTCCTTACCACCACTAAATATTTCACTAAGTGGGCTAAAGCTATACCCCTCACTTACATGACTGGAAAGAATTTTTTTAAATTCATCTTCAACCATATAGTTTGCTACTATGGTATCCCCTCTAACATAATATATTATAATGGAAGATCATTCAAGAGCAAAGATATAGATCAGCTATGTAGTAAATATAAAATTGCACAACATTTTTATATATCATATTACCCTCATGGTAATGTCCAATTTGAGGCATCCAACAAAGCCATAATCAATATTCTTAAAAAGATTGTCAATGATGCCAGTCATGATTAGTACTTTCAGATATTGATTGCCCTTTGGGCATACCATTCCAATCATCATACCCCCATAAGATACACTCCATACTCACTTGTTTATGGTATCAAAGCCATCCTTCCCATTGAGTTTGAATTCCCCTCACTGTTCATCTCTTTCAAGCATGTCCTAGATGATCATGAATATTGAGTAGCTCACCTGTAAGAGCTAGACCTACTTGATGAAAAACACACAACTATACTCAACAATCTTCAAGCATATAAAAACCAACTCAAAATCCACCATAATCAGCATGTTAAGTATAGAACATTTGAACTTGGTGATCTTGTTCTTAAATAAAACAAAAAGAATACCATGGATGAGAAGAAGCATAAAGGAAAATTTAAACCAAACTAGATAGGGAATTTTATCATTACTATAGATTATGGATCAAGAACATGTAGGCTTGCCACACCAGATGGAGATGAACTTCCTAAGCTAATGAATATTATTCATCTCAAGTAGTACTATGCTTGAGCACTAAGGTGTATTGTTTATAAGGACCATTTTAGTTATGCCATTTTATCAATATTCTTCTTTATAGAAATATCATCCTTATCCATCCTCTTAGCTATATCCATTTTTTTCTTCTAACTTATCAACCTCATGTGTTCTAACATCTAACCCATTTGATCTTAGTTTTTTCCATTCATTACACATCAAGGTATCTAATAAATTTTATCAATTGGTTCAAGTACTACAGATAGAGATCATATTTTGGAATAGTGTGATAGAAGTTACAACAATTACATCCTTTATTTTTTATTCCTTTCTTACCATAGATCTTACTACTAATTATAACTACTTTTAGGTGAATTAGTACCATTAATCTATGCCATTATGTCTCAGTTATAAATTCCTATGGGAAAACTAGGGGCAACATTAAGCTTTGAAGTACCAACTTTCCACTTCATATGTCATACTATGCCTTTTTATCAATTCTACCTGTTTTGTTTGAATTAAATACTACACTAGTCAAATTCCTCCACTGTAAGGGAGGAACTATAGTGACTTGAGGTCCTACTCTGGGACTATGTAGGTAGTGGTCAATACTTTTTGAGGTTAGCTTAGTCCCCCTTTCTATATAGTCTCACTATTATATGAGCAACCTAAGTTTAAATGCTCTTGCCTTTTTGTTAGCAACCTAAGCCACGCTCTTATTATTTTTTGAGCAACCTAAGTTTGAATGCTATCACTAGTTTATGGGCAGCCTAAGTTTGAATGCTCTCACCATTTTGTGAGAAACCATAGTTTAAACACTCACCATTTTGTGAGCTTGAACCATTTAGTGTGTCATCATTCTCAATCGATACTCCAAAATATATCTAGAAACATTTGAAAAATTGTTAGAAAAGAAGAAAAATATTGACCACTTCTTTATCTTAAGGATTCTAGGAGCCCTTACTAAGTCACAAGCACATCATTTATCATTTAGTACTATTTATTTTCATCAGTTATCACATTCTTCCCATTCCCTAGGAGAACTACATTTGGCCTAAAGGTTTTTATTGGATATTACATCTATGGAACTATGTAGGCAACATCCACTTGCCTACTGCATATGGAGATAGCTTGGTCATGCCCATCCTTTTTTTCTATTCCCCCCATTTTTTTCATTTGTTAAATTTGTCTCCTATTTTCTAGGGGCACTATACATATGGTTTCTTTTAGTGTTTCTTTGTTTGTTTCCTTTTGTTTTGTTTCTATGTCTTTTTGTTTGCTTTCAACACTATTTCCTTGATTCAGTTTATGTGTGTTCATTGGGTGATTCTTTGATGACACTTATACTTAAATCTATCCATATTCATATGTTTACATTGTCATCATGGATTCTATCATTGGTGCATTGTTTTCTATTGAGTATTATATTGTGAGAGTTAGTATTTATGCATATTTGGCTAAGTCCTCATAATGTTATACCATGATGCCTACCAACACATGTTACAATAAACCTCAACTTCAATAAGTCTATTTAGAAATGGTGGCATCTCTTTGGCATTGACAACTTGATTCCATCCCAATCATATAACAAATAGAGTAATCAACCATGAAAGAATTTCAACCTTTATTAGTTTAGATGAGCATCTCCCTACTAGTAGGTTGTTATAATTCATCATTACCCTCTATGCTAATCTATCATCATCCTCAACCAAGTTTATCATCTTTTCTATAATCAAGGTCCAATGATTATAATGACTTATGGGAAAATCATTACACACCATCCCAATTGCATTTCTCAATGATTATAATTGCCTTTGGGCAAATAATTGTATTATCACCACTTCCCTTTTTTTGCCCATATAGGTGCATGCTATTTTATTATTTGTCTATCCTAACTAGGGTAGCTCCATCTTCTCAATGATTATAACCACCTTTGGGATAATCATTATGTTATCATACCACATTGCCACTATCGGGGTACAATGTTTATAACTACCTTTGGGAAAACCATTGTACACCATCCCACTTACATTCTCAATTCCTTTGACTAATTTTTTTTCAATATCATTGTGTTTTCACCCCATCATCTTTCCTTTCTTTTGTCCCCTTGTGTCACTTTTTTTCTTTTCGAGGGGCCTTTTGTTGACCTACTTGTGCCAACCATTGCCTCAAGGGGGCATCATGCAGTTAGTTTATCATCATTGTAGTTGTAAGCATACATGGCATTTTCATTCTTTGAGAATACCTTACTATGCTTATAGCTTGTATTGCCTTCCCAAATAAGGGGAAATTGTAGACACCTAAATCTAGCCACTAATAACTCTAACTAGGCTTTTGACCAATTTACACCTAAAAGTGTAGAATATAGCATAAAAACACTAAAACATGCTAAATAATGTAAAATTGACATATTAAAGCACCAATTTTGGCCATGGTATCCCTAAATATGGTAGTGTAATCTATGGGCCAACTAACTTTGGTCAGATCATTCCAAGTCAAAATGCTAATTTTACACCTAGGTGCTCTGGATTACTCTTTCCTATCAAATCTCTTACACAAGACATGTGCCTTCATTATTTGTTCTTGGTAATATCCTAAATGGGATAAAATATCCAATGCATCTGATATTGCCTTCCAATTCCAATCAAGTCAATTTTTGGACTAATAATAAGGAATTCTGATCAATTTGAGTAATTTTTACACAAAGTTCTTAAACATGCTTAAGAGCTAATTAACCCAAATCAAGGCTTAATTAAAATTCTATGGAAAAATGTTGAATAATTGTTTTTGGAAATGGATATTCAATATCTACATCATCAGGTGACCTCGTTTCTTGAGAAGACATCCCTAGGCCATAAATGCCACAAATATCAAGATTCATGCCCTCCATGCCTCTTAATTGCCCTTTATTCCAATGTTATGATGAGGATAATTATAAACTTAATTCAAAAAATTGAATTAATCCTCAACCACACATCTCAATCTTAGGATGGACAATTTAGGTTGATTCTAGACATCCTCAAAAATCTATAAATAGAGAGGTCATGAACATTATTTTCAAGACATGATTATGCAAAGTTATAATGTACAAATATCTTCCATAACCCATATCAATTAGTGTTATCATGTCAAATTGCTCCAAGCCAAGCCAAGCCACAAGCCAAAGGTGCCAAGGAGAGATGGAGGTATCCAAGCTTCCATTGATAAGGACTTCATCATCACAAGCTGAGCAAGCCACCACAACATGCAATTTGAAGCATACAAGGAAGGTAAAAGAGGATTTATTTTGCATTTTAGTTGTGTGTTTTAATCATGTTTGTTAACTAAGCTCTCCCTAGTGTCTAGGTCTAGAGATGTTATGATATTTAGTGTGTTTCTTTCATTTTATTTACATTTTGGAACTAGCATCATACTAACCATCTTCTCTTGAGTCAGATTCTTAGATCACATTAGATACCAATTTTGATCTCCTAACTAGGTTATTTGACCTTTTAAAAGCCTTAAGACACAAGATGAACTATATAAAAAGCATTGTATGTGTTGTCCCCCAAAAGTAGCATTCATTTTTGGAACAACATTTGAATTATTTTGGTCTTACAGACCAAAATTATCTCTTCCATTTTTAAAATTTGTCTTAGACATTCAAATTCCTCATTTTCAAAGCTTCTCAAAAAATCTACAGACTTTGCAAGTCAAGTTCGATGGATTTTACCTGTTGATTTCTACGGATTTTGTATCTTCAGTTTCTACAGGCAGGTTCATTTATACAGGTTCAAAGATTTTTGTAGGCTATTTCAGTCAAAAAAATTGGTTTTCAACGCTTGGTCATTTCCCAAAATTAGTTCAGAGCTTTGGCTCAGTTGAAAATCTTTATCGACAAGCATCTGAGTGCAAAAAGAGACTTGA
Organism: Torreya grandis; assembly: GCA_037957365.1. Lineage (NCBI taxonomy): Eukaryota > Viridiplantae > Streptophyta > Pinopsida > Cupressales > Taxaceae > Torreya > Torreya grandis. The sequence continues at coordinate 57,886 of JARHVA010002894.1, read as the reverse complement.
ACTGTTGAACCATTGAACCATTTTGGTTTAAAGGTTCAACAGATTCAAGGTTCAATGGCAGGTTCAACCAAAGGAATAGTTCAATGGCAAGTTCAACCAAGTGGTTCAACTCTTTATTTACTCAGTTGGTTCATTATTTTAGTTCATCCTTTGGTTCAACATCTACAGGTTCAACAACAGGTTCAAAGACATTTTTCAAAGCTTTGTTTGAACCGTTAAACCAAAACTTGGTTCAACATCTTGGTTCAATGATTGGTTCAATCACTTGACTCATTGGATGGTTCATCAACTTTTGGTTCAAAGGGGCTCAAAGCACTTCACTGAACCATTGAACCAGTTTAAAAAATTGGTTTAATCTTTTGGTTCAACGTCAAAGTTCTTGTCGGTTCAAAGGCAAGTTCATCGACTTGTTTCATTCATTGAACCATCAGCTTGAACCATTTTTGGTTGAACCGATTGGTTCAATGTTAAATTTCATCCAATAGTTCATCACCAAAGTTCAAAGGAGCAGTTTAATGCAAAAGGAGACTTTCTAAAGGATAAGTGCCCTTGTGGAGGACACTTAATTGACCAAAACACCCTTTGAAAGGTTTATTTTCAAAGAAACAGTTAAGTAAATTTCTTTGGATTTGTTTAAGGCATGTGAAAATTATCTTAACACTTAACTCTTTTAGACTTTTGTCTGAAGGAATTCCTTTGGACAAAAAGTCTGAAAGAATTCTTGAAGTGGCTGTGGGCTCAAAAGATTCGAAGACTTGTTCAAAGATATGCCGAAACAAATAATTCTGTGGACTTTCATCCGTGAAAAATTTCTGCAAAGTTTTTGTCCATGGAAATTTTCCCCACGTAAATTTTCTATAGGGATTTTCCATGGAAGAAAATACCCAAGAATTTTCCCAAAGCATAGTTTGCGGGGAACTTCATAATAGAAAGCCCAGGGAAATATTTGTCTGCAGGGACTACCAAGGTAAAGGGCTATCGAAGGACCCCGAAGGACAGGTGTCCTTGCGGGGGACTCTCATTGGCTAAAGTGAAGGATCATTCTGACTTGACATAGACCATTCCCTAAGGTCCAAAAGGGCAAGTCTAATCTAGAAGAATACAAAGCCAAAAGTTGAAAGAATACCAAGGGGTGACATGCCCGAAGATGTCAAATTCAGGATAGTGAACTAGCTGTTGATAGCACATTGACAAGCATGTAAACATCAATTTTAAAGATAGTGAAATAGCCGTTGATCCTTTAAATTCACAGATTCTAATGCATTCCCAAAATTCAAGAACAAATCTAGCTAAAAGTGAGAAAAGATAGAATAATGGATGAATTCAGGGCCTGATCAAATAATCTGGAAAGGAGGAATGATGAAGACAAGATTAGACCGCCAGGTGGACATTGAAAGTTGTAATCTTTTAATTGCATGAATTATTTATCTACATTGAAAAGATCAAATGGGTAAAAGGCCCCAAAGTTCTAGCTTGTCTTCCTAATAGTTCCCACCACATCATGATGTATTACTATTCTTGAGTCCTTCTTGAACTAGCTATATAAGGTGCTTTCTTTCATTGTAAAAGCATCTTCTTTTTGACAATCTGAACGAAACTCTACCCAAATTGAGAGGCATCATTGAGACTTTGTGCTCAGTCTATTGATCATATTTAGTTAATGGAATAAGAAAGTAGGGAATTTTTCAGACTTTGTGCTGTGTTATCTTTTGTTGTTGAGGAAACTATTCTTATGTCTATTTCCTTGATTTATTTTATGTTCCATTGATTTAACAAGCAGGATTAGTAAAATTAGTCAGGAAGGTGTCCTAAAGAATCAATTGTGGAGAGACTTTGTGCCCCCATAGCTACCTTCAGTGTGTTTTCTTTTTCATTACTGTGTAAAGGACGTTGAAAAGACTTTGAGCTTTCATTGCCATTCGTATATTACTCTTGAGCATTTCAGGTAGAGAATTTGTGTTTTGTCTTGATTTGCTGGTTACCATACTCTCAGTTACAATCTGCTTTTATTTCTAAAAGTATTCTTGTGGCTGGCTAAATAGTTTTTCTTAAAGAAGAGGAAAGATGTCTGTCATTCCTTTGATTTTGTCCTTTGTTTTGTATACATCATCTCTAAAGAAAGAGAGCTGGATGACTTGTCCTACCCTTGAGTATTATTTTAAGTTTATACATATACATAGCATATCCATAGGGAACCTCCCCTTGATGAGAGGAGATAGCAGTCTCCTTTTGATGTGATAAACTTACACATTAGGATGACTAATCTTCTTGCTTTGGCTGATAAGACCTATTTTGTTTACCAGTATGCTGATAGACAAAATATTCAACCAACAGTTTTTGTCGACTCTACTAGGGAAATACCCATTATCCATTTATATTCTATTCATTCACCTCCACACTCACAGTGAAAGAATGCACAGTTTAAAGCCTCAAGTTTTAACTAAAGCAAGGTCAATTATTTTCCACTTTTGTTTCATAATTTGGTAGACTCAAGGTATACACGAAGCCAAAGGACTAAAGGTGTTGTTGATCCTATTTTCGAGCTAGTACAACAAAGTGATTTTGATCTATTTACTTCACCATCTCATCTCCAACGAACCAAGAGCTTCCTTCCTACTAAAGCTAGATCCCCATTACCAGACAAAGTATCTACTTCTACTATTGATAAAGCTATGCCTATAATTATCCCTTTGAGATTTGTTATCCCTCCTTTTCAGAATCCTATAATGGTAATTCAAAGCCCTTGGGGTAATTATTTTGGTCCTCTCAATCTTACTTCTCCTCTACATGAGCTTACACGTAGTTCTAGGAAGAATTTCCCTAAATTCTACGGTGATGGAAAAGTTCATCTTGATGAACATATTGTAGCATTCAATATAGGTTGTGGAGTAATCAAAGTAGAGTTTGAAGATGTATCAGTCAGGCTTTTTGTTGAAACATTACAAGGTGTTGCTGTAGATTGGTTTTACCATTTACAAGCTCAGTCTGTGACAGATTGGAACACCCTTAAAGCTTGGTTTGAAGACAGATTCAAACATGCAGAAGATGCACATACACTTCTGGCTCAACTTACACAGATGAAGAAAGAGCCACATGAGCCTAAGAGAGACTTCATAACTAAATTTGACAAATTAAGAAATAGAATTCTTGTCATTACTCGACCTATAGCTGAGAATCTCAAATGCATTTTCATTAATTCTTAGCTACCTAAAGTTAGTGTTCTCTTGAGACATGCTAGCCAAATAGATCTTGCTGCAGCTCAACTTTTGGCCACTGAAGTAGAAGATGATCTCATCTTGGTAGGGAAAATCAGAAGAGATCCAAATAAAAATAGAGCTTCATCATCTTCTAGATTTGCATCTACAAGCACCACAGATCCAATGGTGCAGAAATTAGCAAATGAGTTGCTTACTCTTAAGAAGCAAATGGCTCAAGGAATGTCTTCTACTCCTACATACAAAAGGACATTCCCAAATTAGTCATATCAGGGCAATGTTGCTAGAAACCAAGGACAAGAAAATTGCCTTCTTCCTCCACAACAAAAACTTGCCGTGGAAGCTCCTCCAACTAATTCAACAATGGGATACCTTGAAACATAATCAAAATTCTCTTATCAACCTAAATTAAATTAAGAAAATGATGCTGATATCATTGAAAACAATCAAGAAGAATCAGCTGGTGACTTCCACATTAGTTTCCTAAATTACTAGGATGAACTCGAAAGTAAAGGAGAAGCTTCAGATGGATCATATGCAGTGTTTACCAGATCAAAAAATCAATCAATCTAGTAGGCTAATAAATAAAAGATAAAAGAGAAATCACAACCAACAGTCACAATTGTCAAGCATGGAACTAATCTACCTTTTCAACCAAAAGATCTAGTCATTACTCAAAAGGTAAATAAATCTATTGCACCTTCCCCTTCTATTTATAATTTGCAAACCAACCCACCTCCCATCCCTCCTAAAATTTAGAAAGCTAAAGTACCTTTCTCTCTACCTAGCTTGATTCAGCCATTTGACATAATTGATCATGTCAAAAAGATAAAAATATAGATGTCTAAATTTGAATACTTGCAATCTAATCTAGATCAATTGAACAAGCTGGTTCAATATGTTAAAAATCAAACCATCCTTGTAAGACAAAAGGCAAAAAAAGTAATTCTTGATTCTCCAAAGAATACACCTATTCCAAATATTCTGATCATTACTCCTCTAGCTGCTCCTAGAAAAATAGAACCCTTCTATGTTTCCCTGTTAATCAATGGCCACAAGCTGAGTAACTGTATAATAGACTCAAGCACATCTGACAATGTCATCCCTACTAAAGTCATTGAGTCTCTTGGTCTCACACTGACCAAGACATTTAGGAGATGTTTCTTTATGGAGAATAAGCAAGTACCATTGCTGGGGCAAATCATAGATGCTTAATTTACATTTGCAACCTTTCTAGACAAGAGGATTAAGATGACTATCCTAGTAGCTGACATCCTAGCATCTTATGGCATTTTGCTTGGATGGAATTTCTATAAAGATGTGGGAGGAGAACTAAACATGGATCTATCTAAAGTAAGGATCCCTGTCCAAAGCGTGATGAAGAGATTGCTCCCTGAAAAGGAAGCAAAATATGTGGTTACCCAAACATCATCCCCTGCAACACAAATTCTATTTAAAGCTTTAGGATTTACCATAGAGGATGCTCATGTTTCTACAAATGAAATTCCTGTAGCTAACAATCCAGGAATTGATCTAAATAAGACTTTAGGAGAATTGGTAGACCATAGTATAAACAAGGAAGGATCTTTCATCTCTAATGAATAGAAATATGATAAGAGATCAGTTTTTGATGATGACATCAATTCTTCCACCAATGATGGAGTTGGGACTATGTTGATATCTCCTCAAAGAGATATTCTTCCTTCATGCAATTTGCAAGTCAACAACACCAACAACACAGCTAGATGTGAATCTTTATTGCCTAAATTGAAGATTGCTCAAGATGAAGAAGTCAAACTCCTTCAAATCAAAGGAGATGATAATCTAACAATTTGTCAAGTGTTTGACTTGGATGATCCAATCATGTACTGGACTAGACCAGCAGAACAACAAGTTATGATGGTGGACCATGATGCTGCAAATCAAAATCAGGCAAAGGAATCTGTCACTAAGAAAACAAGGAGTTATGGTTTCCATTTTGAAGAACACATCTTGCCATGGGGAAAGAAGAAGAAAGAGTCAACAAGAAGATACAAAAAATTAGTTTCCTTATGGAGAGCTCCATTCGCCCCTCACCATTTTTGGGGACAAAATGGTTTCCTACTGGTCTACCGAGATAGAACATTATTTTCATTGTCTCCCAAAAATTAGTTTCTGAAATACTTCAAATTTTGAAGTATCAGATCATTCCATTTGTATATATGTATATTTGTACAGTTTTCAATTCTACTTTGTTTTGTTTGTTTCTATTTTTAGAGCCTTTCATTTCTAGGTAACATGACTCCGAAGCCCAATGGTACACTTGAAGACACTAGAGAATCTGGATTCTACTCCTTTCAATTCATTTTGCAATTGATAAAAGTTCCCCAACTGGAGCTAGCTATTGTCCCTAAAAATTAGCATTCATTTTTGGGACAACATTTGAATTATTTTGGTCTTACAAAGCAAAATTGTCTCTTCCATTTTTAAAATTTGTCTTAGACATTCAAATTCATCATTTTCAAAGCTTCTCAAAAAATCTACAGACTTTACAAGTCAAGTTTAATGGATTTTACATGTTGATTTCTATGGATTTTATATCTTCAATTTCTACAGGCAGGTTCATTTATACAGGTTCAAAGATTTTTGCAGGCTATTTCAGTCAAAAGAATTGGTTTTCAATGCTTGATCATTTTCTAAAATTAGTTTAGAGCTTTGGTTGAGTTGAAAATCTTCATTGGCAAGCATCTAAGTGCAAAAAGAGACTTGAACTGTTGAAGCATTGAACCATTTTGGTTGAAAGGTTCAACAGGTTCAAGGTTCAATGGCAGGTTCAACCAAAGGAACAGTTCAATGGCAAGTTCAACCAAGTGGTTCAACTCTTTATTTACTCAATTGGTTCATTCTTTCAGTTCATCCTTTGGTTCAATGTCTACAAGTTCAACAACAAGTTCAAAGACATTTTTCAAAGCTTTGTTTAAACCATTGAACCAAAACTTGGTTCAACGATTGGTTCAATCACTTGACTCATTGGACGGTTCATCAACTTTTGGTTCAAAGGGGCTCAATGCACTTCATTGAACTATTGAACTAGTTCAACAGATTGGTTCAATCTTTTGGTTCAATGTCAAAGTTCCTATTGGCTTAAAGGGAAGTTCATCGGCTTAAACCATTTTTGGTTCAACTTATTGGTTCAACGTTAAAGTTCATCCAATGGTTCATCACCAAAGTTCAAAGGAGTGGTCCAATGCAAAAGGAGACTTCGAAAAGGACAAGTACCCTTGCGGAGGACACTTAATTGATGAAAACACCCTTCAAAAGGGTTATTTTCATAGAAATGGTTAAGTAAATTTCTTCGAATTTGTCTAAGGCATTTTAAAATTGGCTTAACACTTAACTCTTTCAGAATTTTGTCTAAAGGAATTCCTTCAGACAAAAAGTCTGAAAGAATTCTTGAAGTGGCTATGGGCTCAAAAGATCTGAAGACTTGTTCAAAGATATGTTGAAACAAATAATTCTGTGGACTTTTGTCCACAGGAATTTTGCCCAGACTTTTTGTCCACAGGAATTTTCCCCAGGCAAATTGTCTGTGGGAATTTTTGATGAAATAAAATACCTGGGAATTTGCCTGGGGAAAATTCCATGGGGAACTTCACAATAGAAAGCCTAGGGAAATATTTGTCTATGGGGACTGCCAAGGCAGAGGGCTACCGAAGGACCCCGACGGGCAGGTGCCCTTGCGGGGCACTCTCGACAGCTAAAGTGAAGGATCATTCCGACTTGACACATACCATTTCTTAAGTCCCTAAAGGGCAAGTCTGATCTAGAAGAATACAAAGCCAAAAGCTGAAAGAAGACCAAGGGATGACGTGCCCAAAGACATCAAATTTAGGATAGTGAACTAGTCATTGACAACACATTGATGAGCATGTAAACGTCAATTTTAAAGATAGTGAAATAGATGTTGATCCTTTGAATTCATAGATTTGAATGCATTCCTAATATTCAAGAACAAAACCAGCTAAAATCAAGGAAAGATAGAATAATGGATGAATCCAGGGCCTGATTCAATTAATATGGAAAGGAGGAATGATGAAGACAAGATCAGACCGCTAGGTGGACATTGAAAGTTGTAATCTTTCAATTGCACGACTTGTTTATCTACATAGAAAAGATCAAATGGGTAAAAATCCCCAAAGTTCTATCTTGTCTTCCTAACAGTTCCCAATGCATCATGATGTATTACTATTCTTGAGTCTTTCTTCAAGTGGCTATATAAGGGACTTTCTTTCATTGTAAAAGCATCTTCTTTTTGACAATCTAAATGAAACTCTACCTAAATTGGGAGGCATCATTGCGACTTTGTGCTCAGTCTATTGATCATATTTAGTTAATGGAATAAGAAAGCAAGGAACTTTTTTAGACTTTGTGCTATGATATCTTTTGTTGTTGAGGAAACTATTCTTATGTTTATTTCCTTGATTTATTTTATGTTCCATTGATTTAACAAGTAGGATTAGTAAAATTAGTTAGGAAGGTGTCCTAAAGAATCAATTGTGGAGAGACTTTGTGCCCCCATAGCTGCCTTCAGTGTGTTTTCTTTTTCATTGTTGTGTAAAGGACTTTGAAAATACTTTGAGCTTTCATTGCCCTTCATATATTAATCTTGAGCATTTCAGGTAGAGACTTTGTGTTTTGTCTTGATTTGCTGGTTACCATAATCTCAGTTACATTCTATTTTTATTTCCAGGAGTATTCTTGTGGCTGGGTGAGTAGTTTTTTTGAAAGAAGAGGAGAGTTGTCTATCATTCCCTTGAGTTTTTCCTTTGTTTTGTTTACATCATCTCTGAAGAAATAGAGATGGATGACTTGTCCTACCCTTGAGTATTATTTTTAGTTTATACATATACATAGCATATCCATAGGGAACCTCCCCTTGATGAGAGGAGAGAGTAATCTCCTTCTGATGTCATAAACTTACACATTAGGATGACTAATGTTCTTGCTTTCACTGATAAGACCTATTTTGTTTACCAGTACACTGATAGACAAAATATTCAACCAATAGTATGCAAAGTTCTTCATGTGAACTATGTATTGCATTTGAAATGGTCTTCTCTCCATTTTATATCACATGGTAGGAGATTATTGAAATGGGTTTCATCATTTTGAGTCTCCTTTAAACACATTTATCAACTTAGACCCCTCTAACATTCTCATTTCATACTTATCAAACTGACTATCTTGAATTATAGACTATTTTTTTGCCTGATAAGGACCCATGTAGACTGAACATACCTAGTTAGACCTTGAACATGGTTATTAAAGACTTCCTTGAATTATTTCAAGACTAATTGACAATGATGTAGGTTAATTTTCCTCATGTACATGATATTTTCACACTAAGAGTATTGGCTTCCTATTCGCTATCTTTCATAGTCATCTACAGTGTTTGTAGGTGTTCATAGGATCTTAAGGAGTCTATGTTTTCTTATTTTAAATTGTTAAGGGCTTATAGAGATTTATTTAATCATTATGGAATAATTCTAGGATTTCCCATCACTTCAAACCTCCATGTACTCTTTCCCATTCACTAACTAGTCAAGATAATATACACTTTTCTTGACTATGTATTTTATATTAGAGAGGGCATTTATAGGTTGAATTACATGATTTAGACCTCATTTTCATGCCTAATGTCATTCTTGATGTTTTCCATACCACAATATATCTACACTCAATCAATCTATGCTTTTGATTTAGATCCATCACCATGGTATCTAGCATACTCTCCATGCTGACCCTATAGCTAACTATAGGTGTACGTTTTGTGATGAAAGAGACCTATAGGTGGTACATGTGATCTTATCTTGCATCCCAAATTTTTTAGGTAACCCTTTGAACCTCATTAATATCATCTTCAACTTTTAATTCAATCTATCATGAATTCATTCTTTATACTACCACTATTAGAAAGTATTAACACTCAATCATTAAAATCCTATAGACAACAATGAGGGAAATCAATATTCAAATAACAAATTTAGGTCTCTTAATAGTTATCTTCCATTAACCTTATATCATTTATCTTTTTCAAGGTGACAGATCTAAGTGTACCTAGAGATCTTAAAAATCAATACAACTTTGTTTTATGACTTTGGAAAAATGGCTTGGATCTTGTTTTCCCTCTTAAGGGAAAATGTCCATGTATCTAAAATAATCTCTCCATATGAATTTTGTTCATATATTGCCTAAAAAATCTAAAATTCTTATGCTTATGTTATGATCTTTCCAACATCTAGGATCACAAAATGAGTTTCACACTTGTTTCAATGCTCCATAATGATATTTTAGCTTTCTGCTATCACCTACATGCAAGTGGACATTTTAAAGGTAAATTAAGTAAGTATGTGCATTCTTTACATCTCATAGAGATTGAAACCATTACTAAATATCTCATTCTTATATGACATCATCATGGAATACCTATATGTGTATCTTGACTAGTATGCAGACAGTAGTTACAAGTATGAATATTATGTATTGCATTTAGATAAATAAGTTTTAATCCTATTAAAATATATCAAAATGGATGTTTAAAACCCATGAATGGATTCAAAGAGTTGGGTTCCTATTTTCCACATGGTTTTCTTCTTCTAAGCACCTGTAGATAAACACATTCATGGCAGACTGACTAACAAGCTACATATAACTATAATTCCATATAGATTTCTTAGGTAAAATAGGTTTAAAGGTGAATGTGACAAATATAACATTGGAAACGTCTAAACCAACCCATATTCATCCTCAAAAACAACTATCATAGCACAAAGATCTAGAAAATGGTGAAAAACTACCTGTAACATAGAATGATGCATTCACTTGCAACCTAAGATGATTTGCATATCCAAACACCTTGAATCACTAAAATAATCATGGGTATAATTTTAAGAGGGATTAAAAATAATATAGAAACAACATTAGAAAGTGAATTTTATGAACTTGTCTAAAATGAAACAAAACCTATAGGGTGCATAGATTAGCAAGCTAAAAAACATAGTCAACTTCATGAGGATGGATCATAAAGTATAGGCAAACATTATTAAAAATATTTTTATGTAAATGAGTCTATATAAGTTTAATTTCATCTCACAAATGTTTTTGACCTAGGAGTTCTCTAACTGACCATACCAAACATGAATCTGTTGATCACTTATGCATATCTAAAAGAGTAAGAAAGGAGTAGAATGGTTTTAGGCCACTTTTAGTACTTCTAAAGAGTGTCAAGAATTGATATGAGTGTGAGGAAGATTAAGAGACATTACATCACCTTCTCCCACATGTCTCCTTCCCCCATGGGCCACAGAAGTGCCAAACTCTTCTCTTTTCCCAAGAAAATTTCTCTTTCTTCTAAAGAACCTACCACTTTAAGTTAGAAATAGTTATCTAAGACATAATATGACACATGGCACATGTCATCATACTTTTTAAACCTTCACACTTCCCTAGGAGTCTGTATAACTCATTAAATGACCTATTTTGACCCTAAAATGACTCAAAATGATAAATTGACTAATATGACTAAGACCAAGGCTAAAATGACATTAAATGATATTAAATAACTTACAATACACCCCATTACAAGATATTAGACCCATAAAACATCTAAAAAGTCATGTTTTTACCTATAGGCATCTGACTTTGACTTCTAGGGTCATATTTGGTCAACAACACCAAAGCAAGAAAGGATTTTCCAAATTGTAAGGAGACCAAAACAGTTTTTACAATTTTTATGGACATAAAAAAGTTTTTGAAATTTGCACAACTTATGAAAAATTAATGCGTGCTTCCATAGCTCATGAAAAGTGAAAAGAGATTTGAAAATTATAGGGAATGCTAACAACATTTTGTACAAAAGGTTCAAATGTGTTAAATAAAAATAACCATAAATTTTTAATTAATTAATTAAAAAATTATTTTTTAATATTTTTATGTTTTCTAGTGAAATACTAATTTTTAATCATTTATTACAAAATTGATTTTTTCATTGGTTTTTCACCTTTTTCAAAATCTATGATAATAGATTGTTCTTACTCAAATTTTAAACTTCAAAGAATGAAAAGAACTTAGATTTTCTAGTTTTTTTGGTGAAAATTTATACCATTGGGAAATGGAGTCTTCAATAACTTTGATAAATTTGAAAAAATATCTAATATTTAATAAAAAGGGATGGGTCCTCAAGCCATCAAAGAGATGTCACATGTCAAAAGATATTGTATGTGAGGGTTAGGTACTCAGCTTAATAGGTGATTTCACATATCTAAAAGGATATTGTATGTCATAGAATTTTTAGTTGTGTATTTTTACACAAACTAAAATGCAAAGAGAGAATTTTTTTTATTACACTTGTATATCCAGATCTAGATAACTGACAACTAATTCACCCATCTTAATTATATGAGAAATGAACACACACTATTGGGTCATACCACCCATTTATTTAAAAATTATATGCCCTCATCTGAACAACTAAAATCCAATTCATCCATCTCAATCATATGATAAATAAACACATAATTTCAAGCCAAATCCCCCATTCACTTGAAGAGATTCCATGAAAATCTTATTTAATTTGTCACTCTTTTAAAACTTGTGATCGCCCATGATGTTCTCAGATAGAGATCATGAAAACAAAAATGTGTAGGTAAAAATACTAAAACATACTAAAGGAGGGGGAATATACATATTTTTATATTCTTTTAAAAGAAACACACACACACCAAAATAAAAATGGGAAAAGGAAACAAGTCAAAATTGGGAAAGCAAAACTATTTACAAAGAACCAATGAAAATTGGAAGGATATACAAAACCATTCATCAGTTGGGAGAATTACCTACCATTTTGAAACAATAGATTTGACTTATAAACTCTGAACACATTTAAAAGTAGTTACTAAACAAGTGGGAAGAGGAACTTACAATTATCATTCACATAGGGATGACCATGAATGAATAACTCAACATTATTTTCCTGCTTTGAAATTAAATCATTATGAATTCTCTAATCTTATGTGAGAACTTATAATTAATACTAAACTTTTTTAATGTCTTATTAGATGAATTCAAATGCATCTATGATAAATACAATATCTGAAGTGGAGAGAAGTGTATTGCATATCTATGTTTGAGTTGGAACCACAATATGATTATCTTGTGGAATGAATGAAGTTTTGATATTATTTTTTGAATCATGTCCCATAGTAAAAATGAATTCATCACTGAATGAGTCATTATCATCATCTTCTTCTTCATCAATTTCCTTTGCCTTGATAATTTCCATTTATCTTGTAATGATAATTGGGCACCATTCATTTTGTTCTGCATTGATGTCTTTCTTAACCTCAACATTGAATTTATTATGATATTAAATTTTTTTAGGATTGACTTATTTGGATTTAAATCCTATAGATAATTCTTTTATTTCAAAGCACAAAAATGATGTATGTTAGGAATCTTCATTTTTTGATTATTGAGTCTTTTATTATGATAGAGAAGGAATCTTGTACTTTGCTGAAAATTGGTCCCACACTATCTTCTCTTTAAAAAATTATAACATCACACTTTTCATTATTAATCCCTTTTATTTTTAGTTTTATCATTTGTTTTTTAAATAACCCATTTTTTCCTAGGACTATGGGGTTTAATCAATCCGATGAAATAGTAAAATCTTTATCCTTGTTTCCAAGTGGGAAGTCAAATTCTTCATTTGTTCTCTGATAAAATTAGTTCTTCCAATTTTTCACCTTATTTCTTGATTGTGAAACTAAAATAATCATATGTGATAGGTATCACCTTCTCTTTTTCTTTGTTAGATTTTATGACATGTTTAATTAGGAGCTTGCCTTCAAACTCTCTTTTTTAAATATTATAGACTCTTGATTGTATTAGGTTTCATTATTTCTTCATCATCATTTAACATAGTTTAAATAACTTTTGAAAGTTATTTATTCAACATTATAGACATGATCAAATCATATTCAATCTTGATGGCATCTCATTGTGAAACCACCAAGCTATTTACCTTGTTCCTCATCAATATGAACTTAATATTTAGGTGAAGAGAAATAATGAGAATACAAATTTGATTATTGAGACATGGATAATTTTATTAAGATATCAATCTCAATAATTTGTTAAAATGTTCTACAAACTCTCTCATCTTCTCATAATCTCACTTTTAAATCTAGAAGAAATCTGACAAAAGTGCACATATGTTCACAATTGATTTGAATCTGTCTAGGAACCTATTCTTCAACGAGTCCCAATATGTAACACATCCATCTTCTAAGTGATATAAAAATTATAATCAGGTCCAACAAAAGTTTCAATGAAGTTTTAAAATAATATCCTCATATATAACTCCCAAAATACTACAGGACATTGTGAAGGCCTACATATGTTTATCTACATCTTGATGATTTTTTATAGAGAAATTTTGGAATATCTTCGTTGATCCTAATGGGAACTCATTATATTAGGCCAAATCCAATGACTCAAAATTATTTCCCCATGGGACATAGGGAACATTGGGGTTGGGATGAACCAAAGCCATTTGAGCAATCAATAAGGTGTAGGCATTAGGTACATTTATCAATGGAGTTTTCAACCTCCATTATAGGGGAGGTTACATTAAAATTTTGATAATCATGTGTATAAATTACCTCTATCCCTAATGGAGTTGTCAAAAATTATTGGCTCAAAAATTTGTCAAGGGCACAAATTGGTGACTTTGAGTCAGTAGTGTGGGAATTTAATCTTGGCATTAGTCAGTAACACAAGACAAATTCTATCTCCTATTAGTAGTTATATCTACCTTTATTGAAATACAAAAATGGAAATGGTTTGGAAAAGCATTCACAACTATTTACAACTAAAATATTTTATATTAGGGGTTTCATAATTTAAAAATAAAATTACATAAAGGAGATAGAAAAGAAATGAGGGGAAAGAAGGGAATAATGGAAATAATGGAAATAATGGAAAAATAGATATAAAATAAAGGAATAATGGAGAATAAGGTTATTATAGTCCATTAAACATAGAAACTACTATGATAACATTGGTAAAAATTAAAGACAACTTTAGGTAGCTAAATGCGTAAACTTACTAGAATAGTCCAAGAAGGGAAAAATAATGTGTGCATGAAATTTCTCTCATTCATTAGGTGGTGAATACATAATTACACCATTAGGAGTATAAAACATACACTAAAATAATTTTCTAATATTGATAGTAGCCCAAAGACAACCATCTCATATTTACCTATAAAAGATAATTAAAATATTGCTTAAACCCCATTGAGATTTCACATTCATAGAAATAACACAAGAAGATTCTAAAAGAAATACTTCAAATGAAATTCCCATTTTCGAACAATTTATTAGTGATTGTGAAAATAATTTGAAATTAAAGATATAGAGAAAGATGAATCATATGCAATGTTATAACTCATGAAGATATCTTGAACACAAAGTCTGTAAATTCTCTCAGTTCTAATCTTTATTGAGTCAAAAATATAATCTTGTCCTTCAAAAGTTTTAGTAGAGTTTCACAACCAAAATTCCCCTTACAATGAGACTCACAATTATATTTATAGCATGAGGAGGTGTTTATAGTGTGTAACCATCTTTTTACATTTTAGAAGCTTAAAAAATGAGTAAAAAAAAATGCACCACTTAAATGGTGTAAAAGTGTGTTGGTACAATTGCACTACGTACAAAAATAAGATTAAAAAATTGCTCCACTTGAATGGTGCAAAAATGTTTTGGTGATTTCACACTATTTAAAATGCATAAATCAAAATTACACAATTCTATATTTACAAAGTGACATTATGCATTTGCAAAAATTACATTTGTGAGTTTGCGTTTACAAATTTTTTCAAGTAAAATTTTTAAAACAAGATTTAAAAAAATACAAGAAGCATTTGTCAGATCCTATTATTATTCACTTTTGCTTAGGATAATTTTAACTTTCACTTTTCACTTATAATGAAAATTTCATCCCACTTATGCAATTATAATTCTTTCTTTGTATCAAATCCCATGATTAATTATCATGTTCATCGTTAACCAATGTCTTGCTCTTTAATATCAGATCCATTATTTGGTGGAAAACCTAATATTAAATTTCACTAGAAAATTAAAATCTTATCCATCATGCCTAGATAATTTTTGTTGTTTCAAGTACCAACACCTTCCATAAGATCTTTTGGAAGTCTTTGAAAGTTTCTAGCTCAGATGCTTCACATCTCTCATACTTTCACCAAACATTATAGATGACACTGAATATTTTATATGCTTATGGTCATCCTCTCTTTAGTCTTAAGAATGATCATATACTTCTCCCTTAAAACTTTCCTATACTTAAAAAGTAATGAAGAATGGTTGAAATGTTTTTATTTTAACTCTTTCCATTATTGCCTTAAATCTACTAATACAAAAAACATAGTCTCAACTGCTACATTATTTTATCTTGATTATTTTTGGCATTGATTGACTTAAATTTTCTAAGAAAAATTTCAAAAAAAATATGACGTGAATTACCACATACTTTGTCAATATAGACCACATGTTATTTTGATAAAATAAATATTTAATCAACCTACTTCAGTATATATCTTTGTGCCTAGAATATGCAAGTTTTTTGATAATATGTTTTCAAGAATGGAGGACACAGTGAACTATTTGACATAATTTTTCAAATCAAAACTTCACCCATATAAACACCTTATATCATTCATGAAACTACATCTCATTGAGATTGGAGCATTATGAGGCCATTTAATTTGATTTCACACTTGTTGCTTACAATTGTATTTGCCAATATTTCATCCATTTTTCTTTCATGACTTGTTTGACAAAATGACTCATTAAAAATTTACATTGAGTTCACTTGAACATCAACATATTTAACATGGCATTCATTGGGAGGATATAGTTAAGGTTTATGACTTGGATTTAGACTTGTAAAATACATAGATTGGCCCCATTTTGGGAATACATACAACCATTTGACAAAATGACTCTTTGAATTTTGTTATCAAATTTTATTGTATGTCACCCTTTGACACAAGTTATTTAATCATATTAAAAATTTCAAAATAATTTTTATTGATCCTCAATTAAATTTATCTCTATTAGAATGGTGCAACATGTATGTGTCACCCCAACTGTTTGACAACATAACACATAAATTTTCCTAGTTGATCACTTGTGAACTATTTTAAAAATACATCAATGAAATTCACTTTATTTGATGTTTTTAGATGTTACACTTTTATCACAAATTTATCACATTCATCCTTAGATATCATCATATAGTCTCATTTTCAAAGATCGTGAGTCTAAACAAAATTTTCTATATTTTCCAATATATACATCTTACTCTTGATTCATTAAGATCCGTTTAACCCTAGTGTAGTCAATATCATAAATACATAATGAGAGTTTTTAATTTCTTATAAGGAACACCTATCTATTTGGCCACACCTATGACATATAAGAAGCATAAAAATTGAGGTCTTCAAATATGCATACTTGTCTCCAAGTCCATATCCATCTGTGACTAGAAGAACATTATCAGTAACCAAATCCTAGATGAAACTAGTAGATCTATTTGAAATTATATTTAAATATAAAACAAAAATGTTGTAACCCTTAATTATCACATGGTAAATCTCACTAGTTGATCAACGCCAACAACATTATGTAATTCATATCCAAAAATAATAACATTGAAGGATGAATCTGTAAATGGTATATTTATTACATCACCTTAAGTCGACTCAATGTTTGTGTAGTAAGACTTCCATGAATCTCTCTGACATTGAAATACATTTATTAGTTTCTCATTTGTAAATTAAATATATTCAACCTTCCCTCTAAACCCAATTTTTCTACCAGAAAGAAGGTCAATTCATCACTCCCATAACATATGTCTAGGGTAATATATCCAATTTTTGCTCTTCATGTTGCATGCCTCTATATATTTATATGGATTCCTTACCATGATAATTTTTAGATATCCTATTATTAGTGCATTTCATGACATTACATCTCATTATGAAAATTTCTCAAATACTTTATGCACATCATTTTCATTTTTTCAGTTTGTGTACATGGTAACAAGAGCATTCTTAGTAGAAACATCTAGTATAAACCCAACTTTGACAACATGTGCATGGAATGTATTTACATATATCAAATTTTCATAACTTATAAATACATTAATAACAATATAAAACATTAATGAATTTGGATTTATACATGCAATTTTCATCTCACAATATAGTTTTAATACCTCCTCAATATGGACATCTTGTGCATATCTTTTAGGAGACACATTCCTTCAAATAATTTTTCCAAATAGTTTGCATTACTTATGCATGATTCAAAATTTTACATACATATAAATTTTTGAACTTGTATCTACAATGTTAGACAAAAATATTCTTTTCATTATGCTTACATGGATGTCAATATTTTGTTCCAAATCTTTTATTTTGGTACACACTGAGAGTACCCTGGTAATGCTAAAGTGATCAGGTTAGACACCCATTATTTGAATTTTGATGGAACATTGTCAAATATTAGGGAGGTCACCCATGTATATTTTAATATTTAATCTTCATATTCAATAAAAATTTATCTTTCTATGTCATTTTTTCGAACACTTCATGAACATCTATGAAACTACCATGCTTGATATACATGTTGATAATCTTATTTTGAACGTGAAGATTTTGGGAAGACTAAGTCTCATTTTAATGGCTTGGGAAAGTGGAAATATTATTTTCATGGCTAGGAAAAACTTAATAATATTTTGAAATTTACATGAAGTTTCAAAACAAAATCACAATTTGCATAGAAACCCAAAACAAAATTATAAATTGCACCAATGCCAAAAAATATTTTACAAATTACTTGAGACCAAAAAAGTTTTTGAAATTTTCATGAAAGATGAAAATGTTTTTTAAATTTTCACAACTTATAAAAAAATTAATGTATGTTTAGATAACTCATGAAAATAAAAAATATTTTTGCAAATTATAGGGAGTGCTAGCAACTTTTTACAAAAAATATTTAAACATGTTTTTAAATAATTTGGGAATAAAATCAAAATAAACATAAAATTTTAATTAATAATTTTTTTATTAATTAATTAAAAATTTTGATTTATTTAATATTTTTATATTTTAAGGTGAAATTCAAAAAAATTATTCATTTATTAAAAAATTAAGATTTTCGTCAATTTTTTGCCTTTTTCAAAATCTATTACAAGAGGTCTAAAGGACAAATGGTCAAAACATATTATAACTTAATCTAAGAAAGGGATCTATATTTCCAAAATGATCAGTGGTAAAACATGTTATAAAATATTCAAATGTCAAATGTCTAATTAAAATGGTCAAGTGGATGAAATAAAATTGAAATGACAAACTTAGGGATAAAGTGTTTCAAACAATTCTAAACTAATTTCTAAATAAACAAATATCAATAGGTCTTTTGGTAAAAAAGGCACAAAATCGAGGCTCAAAAGAGGTATTGCTAGGTATTTTAGAAATAAGGCACAAAATCTATACTTTAAACAAAATGAGTTCTAAAAGTAAGAGATTTAATATTATGAAATTTGAAACACTTTTACACAAACTAGGTATATAGATATAAACATAAACTTGATCATTTTTCAAAATACATAGAACTTTAGGCATATAGAAGATGGATCACTTCTCCAAATCTAGGCACAACAATAGTCTTTAAATTGAATAAAGAATGAACCTAAGTTACACAATGAAAAATTTAAAGGCAATTTTTCTAAGTGAAAATTACACAAGGCTTAGATATAAACCAATCAATCTTTTAATCTAAACTTGTCAAGGCTAGTTTTAAACCTAATTTAGAATACTAGGATTCTTAAATATACAACAATTTAGACAAGAACAAATAACATGATAGTATTAGGTATAGACCCAAAAGGCACACGTGGTTTTGATTTATAATTTTGGACACAAGCTAAAAAGTCTTTGAAACAATTCTAACAATGTAATGACATTATTGTGATCTAAAGGTATGGTAAATGGTTTGTTTTAAGACTAAAAGGTACAAGATTTAGAATCAAAGGGGCAGTGTAACAATGCCCATTTTCAAAAAAGTGACACACTAAAAAAAAAGTTTGATAAATAATTTAAGGTAAAGGGTGATGAATGGGTGGCAGAACACCTCTTCAAAAAAGCAAGTGATGTGTAAAAAATATTTTTTTTATACGTGGTATGATAAACAAATAATTTTGACTCAAGACCAAGTAAAGAGGCTAAAATGATTAAAAAAAACCTAAGTTTAATGTCCTAAATCCTAAAAATGACAAAGTGGCATCATAATATCAAATTTAATTTATATAATTTCTCTTTAGAGGTTTTAAGTTGTTAATATAATAAGTAAAAGTGCATGAACATTAGGGTTTGATGCCCCCTCTTCTCTCAAGAGTTTTTACAATGACATGGAACTTTAGGTTACTCAGCCTACATCAACAATACGTCCACGACAAGTGGGGTTGTCTAAACTATCAAGTTTCAATCATTCATAAATGATCTCATATGTGTGGTAAATACTAGGGAATAATCACATCATTTGGATCTATGTCAACCAACTTGTTATGACAAGGTATAGTCCTTTTCATAACCACTACATCTATAAATTGCTTAGTGTAATATGATGTCTGAGTTGTCCTTACATTCTGAGGTTCAGTACCACTAACGAATCTTATTTTAATTTCTCAAAATAAACATATTATAATGTCACCCTCAATTTATATACCCCACTATGGAGTGAAGTTGAAACAATGTTGAGAGATGACTTCATGGGTCAATTCTTCCCTAGAGAACTTGTGAGGAGGCGATGAAATTTACCCACAAGATAAAATGCTTGAAAAATAAAGACAAATGGAAGGACTTTATGGTAATTTGGGGTCACCCAAATAATACATATTTTGGGTAGGGACTTAGAGAGTTTCCTTCCATGATTTTGTACCAAAGCTACAAATACAAGGAGTGAGCATTTTTTATCACCCAAGTTCCCTAAAAATGATGCAGGGGAGAGCATGCATGTGTCACTCATTTTGATAAATAGACACTTTCAACAAATGAGAAGAAAAATGAACTTCATATGAGTATTTAACTAAAGTGAAAATTCATTTTTATAGCACCAAAATGAAATGTGTTATGAAGTTTGAGCCCCTTGGCATTTTTGTTGATAATTGTAAAAACTTCAAAAACAACTAAGAGATAAAACCAACTAAGTAAATTTTAAGCACTAGATACAATGTGTGTAAGATTTAACCATGCTTAAACTTTGTTCTTTCCACCTAAGGACCTTAAAATTATTATAGGGTTTGCCTTCTTAAAAGCCTAAAATCAAATGAAAGAATAACAATTTGAATTTAGTTGTCAAGTTTTTTATTTCTCATCTTAGAAATTGATTGTCACCGATCTACTGAGATCAATGTCAATTAAAAAAATTGATGTCAATTAGGTAGATCATTGATGTTTCTATAAAATACACAAAAAAAAATTAATTTTGATGGAAAAATTATTAGTAACTGAGGTTAAAACCCAAAAATCTCATAGATTATATAAGAAATGGGTTATACAAACAACATACAGATCATCAAACATAAAATAAAGGCATGAAAAATCAAGTAAAACCATTGTTAGACATGTTCCCTACCATGTTATATTTTAACATAGAGATCATGTTCAATTCCTATAGTTTATGTCAATTTGTAAAATCAACATCAATCCATACAACCTATGACTTTATTAAAATAAATGGATTTAAAAAAACAAAGCTAAAACTTCAAACTTGAAGAGTTATATGCATCCATTAGAAAAACTAAAACTAACATATCAATCTCCTTGGTTATATATGATCATTGTGTCCCACAAAGTTTGCCATGATGTGAATAAGGAATACATAGAGGGGAAGTTAGTCTTGTTTTAGTCCAATAAAACAAATCAAACTAACATACTAAAATCCTAACACCTCTAGCATAAACACTAGGGAGATCATAGGTAATAAATGTAAAAATGAAATAACAACTAGAACACTAAATAAATCACCTTTTTACCTTCCTTGGATCTCCAAATGGATTTTTGAAGTGGTTTGCTTAGTTTTTTCATCAAGAAGTCTTTTACAATGAAGCTTGATTTACTTATTCTCTCCTTAGAACCTTGCCTTGGCTACTTGGCTTATGAATTTTTCATGGTAACATTACTTGAAGGGCTTCTCTCTTCAAATTAGCATTATAACAATATGCTACCAAAACTTTGAAGACATTTAGGCATAATAAATTTACATCAAGATATATTGTTGAAGATATTTTTGCATAATAGCTTTGCACCAAAATAGCTTAGAATTCAATAGCATGGCCTTGTATTTATAGCCTCACAAGTTTACTCTCATCCAAGGTGAATTAAGGTTCATTTTAAACATGAAATGGATTCAAAATAACCATAGATGAGTTGGGGATAACTCTATTTGAGTTAAAAAATTTCATGTAATTATGATTTTAAATTATTAGGCATGGATCTCAATTTAGATATTTTGAGATATTTTGGAAGATCTTGAAAACTCATAAGGGCAATCATGGAGAGACTTGATATTTTGATTTTTGGAATTTACATTTTTTGATACTCATTAATGACAAATGGATAATTCAACCAAGCATTTAATATTGTTTAATTAGTTAATTAATTTTGATTATCATTTTATCTCTTTAAAGATTTGATCAAGTGCCCCACTTAATGGGTCCATAGGCTAAATTGACATTTGTTATGTCGTAAGGTAATTAGGGATGAATCCATGAGAGGTTAATATTGCATACAGGCTAATATCCAAAATAAGTATGTCTAAACATGATTTTGAGCATTTATGAATGATGCATAGCCAGAATTTAGATATTTAATGATTCTTAAGATTAATTTTTAATGTTTGGTATGAATCAATCTGAAGTCCAATCAAAAGCTATTTGTGGCCAAATTTTGGTGTCTATAGTATCAATCCTTTCTTTAAAAAATATGGACAAGCAAAATGGTAAAAAAAAATTAATAAGTGAACAGTAACATTCCTTACTCAATCATTAATGTAAGAAGTGCATAAAATGGAAAACAACATTGGGGAGTGAGAAGTAACAATCCAACCTCACTCAATAATGTAAAAAGAATATAAAATTAGAAATGAACTCAGGTGTCTAAAAAAAATATGTAAAATAATGGAAAATGGTAAAAGAAATGAAAATAAGTCTCGAAATGTAAAGCTATGGTATAAAGAAAATAATTCATAGTTACTCAAGCATATTATTTTGTTCTGAGGATAGATAAAATTAAAACAATGTAGTGCTAGAATATTTTTGAGATATGAAGAAGAGGGAATATAAAAGAAGTAGGAAATCAAATTTAGAATCCCACATGTCTATCAAGGAGGGGGGATTGAAATGGGTGGAGGTGAGAATAAAGTAAAAACAAAGGTAGAGTAACTCTTTATCTAATTCAAGGCACTAAAATTAAGTTTATCAAATCAAAAGGACATTCAAAATTAATGACTTTGAAGAACCTCTCTGGCCACACAAATTTTATGTCAAAAAATAAATTATGTAGATCATCCCATGAAGGATCTATGCATGAAAATTAAAATGGACCTACCTTCTCATATTGTGTTCACCATTCCTTAGGACCCCTTAAAAATCCATCAGTCTCTTGTGAATATTGAGTACTTACATGAGAAACTAGGTATCACCATAGACTTTTTTTATTTCTCATATTCCAATATGCTTGGCTATCATACCCCAATGTTCCTTGGGTCTATCATGAGGCCAAATTTTGAGTTTCAGTTTCAATTGGAGATAGGAGTTATGTTATTAATCACATCATTTAGTGTGATTTTGACTTTTATCTTTGTATGTTGGCTTTTGTATCTTTGCCTTTTGTTTGAAATTATTTGGATTTTAAATTTTTTGATGGTTTTTCCTATTCCTCCTCTATATATATTTATAAAACCAAATATTGGTGCTAATGTTGAATATCATTTGAAGACTTTGGAATTGGTTGCTAAGAAATAGAACTTAGAGAGCATAGTGTCTGTAGTAATATAAAAATTCAAAATTGGTAACTCGAGCATGCCTAATGATACCCAACTCATAGGTCCCTCTTACTTCCTCTCATGACCCTCATAGGATTATTTTCATTGAATCATAGTCATCCATAGCCTTTTGGACCTAATCCTAGCTGAGCTACGACCATATTTTCATTACTAATCCATTCCCCTAGGTTCCATCTCCCTAGGATAATAGTGACACACTAGGACAATAGCGCTAATGCCACTCCTATCTACTTTTAGTGCTATTATCCATACTCATTTTTAGCCCTAATGGTCAATTACTTCTAGTTCTCCATCCTTTTCCTTGTCAATCTAACATAATATAATTCAATCCATGACCAATAGATCCTTATAAAATCCCATTCAAAGATCATTGAGAAAGGGTTGGAAAATATTATCAAGAAAGAAAGAATACAAGTGAAACCACTTAGCCAATCTTCCCTATTCTCTGCATATAACCATCTAGTATAGTCCTAAGCATATATAAATCTCTACATTAGTCTCTAGCCATCCTCAAGCACATATAGTTTATCATTTCTTGCATTTTTATATTAAAATTTCACCAAATACTTTCGAAGGGAGAACTACATATGGCTTGATCCCTCTTAAGAGTATTGATATGTAGACAATGTGCCCACACACAGGGTGTGAACAATGTCTAGTGCATCTTACACACACTAACCCATTTTACATATTTTACAAAGTTTTGATCAAGTAAATTAAAGTTATAGAAATGAAAAAAATCAGATCTACAAGGAGCATTATTGATAGTGGGACTCCACAAATTCATAGACAGGGTCACATAGACCTACTAAACAAAACCTAATAATCTTAGATCCTCAAGACAACAACATTGAACAAGGAATACAACACCAATGCCACTCCTATTGACCTTAGATGCTCTTATCAAATAAAAAACAAAATTTAGAATCTTATTTGTGATAGTCTCCCAGGTCTACATAGTGAATATTAAACCATGTCTCAGTTAGATCAACACAGTTCAAGATAATCATTATTTTTCCCCTCCTATTAATACTTTTAGAAAATATCTAATTATAAATATATTTCACAAATTATTAGCTTAATTATTGTTTATTTATTTATTGATTCTACTACTCAGACCCTTTAACTAAATTAGGAATAATACACCAATATTCCTAAAATTGTTAAATCATTTGGTGAACCCAACTAACTTTGTTTGTGAACAAAAACCTTGAAAACCCTAGGGTAAAATTCCTAATAATTTTTCCTATAAATTTATGAATTTTTACTTGAATATTTAAATCATAAATTCATTTCAAATTTTAAAATTTAGAATTAAATTTTAAAATAATTTTCTTTCAAATCCTAGTTGCCCATATTAGGTCCTAGTATTTTTCCAATAATTTTCCAAAAAATTTCTAAATTTTTTCTAGCATATTAAAATCATAAAATCCCTTTAAAATTAAAATTCAGTAGTAATTTCATAAAAAATATTTTTCTCAAAACCCTAGTTACACATACTAGGTCCTATTCAATGAAGCATTCTCTAATAATTTTTAAAATTTTTAATTACATATTTAATCTTTGAAATTCACTTTCATTTTCAAAATTCCATAGTATTTAGAAAAAATATAATTATTAAAAGCCTAGTTACATGTATTATCTCCTATTTTCTTCTTGAGGTATCACCTTACATTTATGATCAATCTTCAAAAATGAATCTCACATATTTACAAATTCTTACACTTTTTGCAAATATCAAGGAAACTATCATTGGTCCTATCATGTACATGAATGATGAAGTTTATCATATGTCAATACAAAGCTTTATTATTTTCATTCCATGCTTATGTTTCATAATATGGGATGATGTTAAGTAAAATATTATTAAACATGCTAAAATATATTTTTCATCACCTCCCTTAGAGCCTCTATCCCATGCCAAGTCATGTTGCATGGTCCATTTTACCCTTCCCTAGGTCACTACTCATTACCAAAGAGCCCAATTGACACCCTTTTTCCCTTCAACACATCGACTGTCAATTATCTTTGCTCTCGCCCCATAGCTACTACTAGCCCTATACAAACAATATATAATGTAATTAGAGTTGTTACTTGATGTGCCATCATGCCTCCTCCACCTAGTCAAAATCCCCACTACCCTCTTATTCCTTCTTGTCCCAGGCCCAATCCACCCACATAGGTAGATCTGCCCAAGGCACATGATATTATTGATTAGTTAAGAAATAGTCTATCTAAAATTTCCATGTTAGAATTACTTCAAAAATCTAATGTGTTCAAGGATATTATTTATCAAGCACTCACCTAAAATTCTATGCCCATTAATTTAGAGCCTTCTTATTTTACATGCATGGTCAACAATCTAAAATATATCAAATATGCCATTAATTTTAATAATGATGACATACCATCTTAAACAATTATTCATCAACATTTACCACTATTTATACAATCTCAAGTTAAAACTAGTATAGTTAAGAGAGTTATAGTTAATACTAGTTTTGGACTTAATATATGTAATATTACATTCCTACCAATTATGGGCATCGATTTAGAATCCATGATAAAATAATATAAGAAAATTAGAGGTTTTGATGATATATCATGATAGACATCGGGTACCATTACTTTAAACATAATGGTAGGACCCAAAACTCTTTCTACACAATTCTAGGTCATGCTAGGTCTTCTTCATTACAATCTTTTACTCAAATGACCCTGGATACACACTATTGTGGTAGTTACTTCTACTTTTTATTGATGTGTTAATTTTATCCATGAAGGACAATTATACAAATGTCTTGTAGATAACCAACCATTCATATATTATCAAACTACAAAGTCATATTTGACTATTTTTCCAGGTGGGACACCTCATCTCATAGTTCATCCATAACTTCATTGAATTTCTCTTGATCATATACATACATATGAGGTTAGAGAGACTAAGAATTCTCACACTCCTCTACTTATATTTGTGCCCTCAATCCTACATATTTAGCCAGTCACAACAGCTTCAGTTATCCAAGTTACTCCATTAGTCATGATTCCTACACCTATTATAATTATACATTCACCGATAGTATTTTCAATAGTACAAGTTTCTTCTATAGATATAGTTAATCCATTAGTTATAGATACTCTCATAGTACCATTGTCTTCTACTAGTATAGTTTATGAGACCCACATATCATAGTTGCTCCTTGTGGTAAATTCTTAGTTACCATATGTACATGATGTTGATATAGATTCTTAGTCTTCTTTCAATGATGATATGACACCCACACTTACAAATGACTATTTATATGGATTGAGCTTTACACTAGTAGGCCCAGGTGAGTGCTGAGAGATGAATATAGATCTCTCATTACACATCCTACATCACTCTTAGCATCTCAACGATACTTATAGGATATACTTCACATTTATAGCCACAACCAAATCTCTTAGCATATATAGTTCACATGGTTACCTCCATGGATATAGATCCATTCATTCAAATTTAGGTAGGCAACACATAACATCAACCACATATTATGTTACAAATATTACTTGATTATGGATTAATTACCTTACCTAAGGTATGATATAGATATATTAGCAAATTATCATAGTAGGATGGTTGCCCATTTTATCTTTTTCACAAGATCACATGCCATGATACAAAATCATGTATAGATTTATAGAATATATTATATAAACTATATGTTTAGGGTATTATTTAGATTATAGCAACACCAACACCAGTACCAAATCTATCACTTACACTAAAGAAATTAACTACCAGAGTCAAACATCCTACAGAAGAATCCATATCTCCACCACTAGAGCAACCTTCAACTCACCTTCTATAAGATGACATTATGTACACAACATTTGCAACATATGATAATACTTATGATGATGATCTTGAGGTATTTTATGATGTCTATGATCACTTTCTCCAACTTCATCCCCACCAAGCTCCATATTTGGACCCTTTACCCCCTCCAACCTAGTATTTTCTATCATTATGTACATATTATGAATATACTTCTACATAGTTTCTTTGTTTACTTGTACATAGTCTTCTTTACTAGATTGTACATAATTTACCTATGATTGATTATACATAGATAAAGTTTTTCAAAATACAAAAACATGAAAATAACTCAAAAAAAACACAAAAACATTTTGATTATATGCATCATCCATGCTTTACATTGCTACTTCTCTACAAGACTTACATTTGTTGTTTTATGCTTATTGTTTGTTGATTTATCTGCATTACCATGCTTCACTTTATCCTATTTTGAGTGTGTGTAGTGACATGTAGCTCTTTGATTGCATCACTTTACCCATTGAGGGGGGCATCTTACTTCTACATCCAGACATACATCAATATAGATACCCATTGGGGGCATATTCTACATGATTGAACCATCTAGGTTATGCCATTTCCACACCACACACTCTAGTTATCATATTGATGTACATTATTTACTAGATTACATAGATTACTATATCGACACTCACTAGTATTTAGTAATTATGTATTTATGTTGTACTAACATGTCTTACATACATTCACTCTTGCTTTGATTAGTTAGATGTGCTTGTATTTTCTAGTCTTTACATGTTTTATCTTCTTAATTGGCATGGATTCATTTGATTACATTAATAGTTCATATTTGTCTCTTGTATGTGCCTTAGGACATTCACCAATGTCCTTTGCTTCTATGTCTTGTGTGTGTGTGTTACGATATTTTCCAATGTCATTTTCTTATATTCATTTGTGTACCTTTGGATATTTGTCAATGTC
Source organism: Torreya grandis (assembly GCA_037957365.1). Lineage (NCBI taxonomy): Eukaryota > Viridiplantae > Streptophyta > Pinopsida > Cupressales > Taxaceae > Torreya > Torreya grandis. The sequence continues at coordinate 29,678 of JARHVA010002894.1, read as the reverse complement.
CCTTGACTATACTCTTCTATGTGATTGTCTTTCATGCCAACTTGCTTATTTAAATTATATGTGTATATGGCATTTAAACATGACTTACATGTTTGTTTTTTAGTTTGAGTGACATGTGCCCATGTCCCTTATTTGATTGGCCCCTTGGCCACGCTTGCACACTTCTTGCTTCTTTCCTTATGTGCTTATTACTTTTGATTATTTTCAATGACATGATCTAAATCATGCATTATCTTGCTTCTTGGATGTCATGATGGACATCATTCTCTATCCCTCCATGAAAACTAAAAACTAACACTTCCAATTATATTTTAGTACATTTCACATGATTTTATATTGTTATATATATCTAGGCATACCCATATTGATCTAACAATCTTTCAATACAAACCATGTTATTTCTTAAGATATCTTGTCAATTATCATTGATATATCATATATTTTTTTTATCATAACACAATTTTAGGGATCTTTATTCTAAGGTAAATCATTAAAAGGTCTTCATTCCTACCCTTAGAAGAGGGGGTAGAAAATAAGTGTTTTGTCATAGAGATCAAAGCTCCTATCAACTAAAAAACCTAGTTTTAGAACACTCAGAACAACAACCAAACATCAAACTAGTCAAAACAAACTAGGTAGACAATCAAGAATATAGAACAATCATTAGATTTAGCCCAAGACAATAATGTTGAGACTGAACTATAGTGCCGGTGGTGATACTATCTATTTCTAATGCTCTTGTTCAAACAATAAAAACTAGAATTTCTAGAAGCAAGTAAAAATGTAGGTTTAGCTATAGATTTACATAGCCAAACTAGTTTAGAATCAATAGTTTTATTACACATTTTACTCAAAGAATATAGATATAGGGGGAATCATGCATGATAGTTTGTATAACTTCTAGATCAAAATCCATGTTTCAGACATCAATTATTAGGGGCAATGTGCATGGCACATTTTTTTCTTTCATTTTAAGTTTAGTATTGTTGGGTGAATATTTTGTCATCAAGCAACTGACGGTAAAATGGGTATTTCAACCATATTACAAGGATATTTATATGGAAAAAAGTGTGGGTTTACCACATCATAGTGAGACAAATCTCTCCTCTCATCAAGGGAAGGTTCTCTATAAACTACCTATATATTAATATGAACTGAAAATAGACTCAAGGGTGAGGTTACACCATCCATCTCTCTTTTTTCAGAGATGATGTTCAAAAAAAAAAAAAATCCTGGTTGATGACTGAAAGAATTTCTCTTCTTTCAAATATGATGTTCAGTAAATGGCAGAAAATCTCCTTAGATAGTAACTAGATCTACGAGAAAACCATGAAAGCATAAAGTCTCTCATTGCTCCCCTTACTGATTTGAAATGGATGTAATAGTAGAGTGAAGTGCAGATCAAAGTCTTCACCTAAAACTACAATAGAGTGTAAGATCACAAAGGATTAAATAAGTTCAAAGCCTTGATAATATCCTTTTTGTTAAAGCATGGAAAACATGAACTAAAGGTAATTATAGCAGCTCAAAGTCTTCATAATTAACATCAAAACATCGCCAGATAATTTCCACACACACTTTGCTTGTTTAATCAAATAGATGAGAGATTATTAGGAAAAATAACATAAGAATGATCTCCTAAGTAACACAAATTATTCCAACACAAAGTCTGAAAGTAACCTGTTTCTCGTTTATTCAAGAAAATATGATTTACAATTTGAGATCAAATTTTTAAGAAGCATCTCAATTTTAAAAGAGTTTTTGCTCTCAATTATAAAAAAAAAGATCCTTTTACAAAAGAGGCTCCCTCTCTCTCTCTCTCTCTATATATATATAGGGAAAAGCCTTCAAAATTGAGAAAAGACTTAAATATTAAAACCCAGTCAAAGATGACTCTCTATTGACTTTGGGACTTTTCTAGATTTTTACATGTAATTACACATAACAAAAGTACATGTGAAAATGTCCCAAGTCAATTACAAAGTGCATGAGAAAAATGGAGAAGAAAGCATAGAAAAAAAGTTCAATTTTTTCGCTAGCCTTCTTTAGATGAGCATCGTACATGGTGATAGTTGCCTGTATTCTAATACTGTCTAGCATACTAGTATTTTTGAAGATCACCTTAGCCATAACTGTGGCTTTTCTCACTACTATGATTGATTTCACATGACTAGTTAACTTGGTTCTTAGATTGTCTCGAGTCAACTAATTATCTAAGATATTGTCCACAGAAGCCATTGAGAATGCTTTCTCCTTGAATTCCTTTTGGATCATACCTTCAAACTCTTGAATCATTTTTTCTACTGAAATGAATTAGTTATCTTGAGAGGTATGTCTGCAAGGCAACTCTTCAAATTTTTTCAACAGACTGATATTGCTTTGTTCACTGGCATCTTTGGAAGATTCAAGGTCATTAATCAATTCCTTAAGTACCTGGATGATATATATCAATGATTCTTTAGTTTCAATATAAGAATCTCTATCAGCAATGACACATATTGATGCTAGGGTATGTATTTTAAGCTCCTTCATCTTTGTCCATTTGCTAAGATATTTATCTATGCTTTCAATCTCTTGAGAAATGGTATTGATAAGATCATCTAATTCTATTCTCACTTTCCTCATTTTATCCATCTTCTCAGACAACTCTATGAATAAGGAAATCCCCTGTGCATGCATCTTATCCAAGTAGTCTTCAAGTACCTTCTCCTTTATATAAGTCTTTTATAATTTCTGAATTATGGGATCATCTATTGATAGCCTCTGGAGTCACTGCTTCTAGAGCAAAAGTGAATCTCCTTATCACTGCGGTTAATTGCTCTACCATCACCTTATAATGATCTTTCATTTATCTTTTCCTATCAAATTTCTAAACCATAATATCCATCACAGATTGTAAATCACTCTTATCACCCTCATGAGTTATCTTCCCTAACTAAACTTGAGAGATAGAATATCTGCTCATATCAAAATTTTCAAGAGTCACATCCTATGGAGGTTTGGCTATCTCGAAAAATTTGTGCCCCTTATCTCGAATCATCTTTGAAAGGATCTTTGGCTTCTTAGGGGTCTTTGCTTTCATCAGCACCATTTTACCAAAGTCAAAATCATCTGAAGAGATGGCCTATTATTTCCTTTTGGGTGTAAAAGTTGAGAGCCAAGGTGGGAGAGTAGAAGCACTTATATTAGCAACAGTCCCTGTAGTTGGCATCACTAGGGTGGCACCTACACTGCTAGTGGAAATAATGGGTGTAGAATCAATTAAAACCACACTTGTTACTGAATGGTCAAAGGTAGAACTATCTCCAATGTTAAAAGATAGAGATGACAAACTGGGGATAGATCTTGATGAATGAAGAACATCTCCAGAAGCGCTTTGAGGGTTGCCAGAAATAACTTTAGAAGGAGAGGTGGCTCTAGAAGAGGGAATAATGATTGGAGATATAGGTGAAGGAGTTTCACCAGGTGAGTGGGGTGGAGAAGAAGAAATTCTTATGATTGGTTGTGCACCTTCTTGCAGAGATAGAGTTTCTATTCCCTGTCGACCTATAGGCCTATCATCTATTTCCATCTACCCTGTTACTGGTTCTTCGGTGCTTTGCTTCTCAAACTCCATATCTATTGTCTCTAGCTATTTCTCTACAACTTTTGATTTCTTTGATACAAAAATGATCCTAGGCTTATGGGGCCTAAAAGGAAAAGGAACATCACTTTTATTCTTCATTCTATTTTCTGCTCTCCTCCTTGTCTCTTCTTGAAATTCAACCTCTGATCCCATGATGAACTCTTTTAACGTGGTTCCTTTATTTGCTAACCAATCATTGGTGTTTGCCAATATTGGTTTGAATCTCATTCTCAAGGATGCCAACTCTTTTTTAGACCATTAGATTGGTGGAAGAGGAGCATTGGTGACTTGTTCAACATGATATCTACTATTGATCAGGTCTCCATCATCTGCTAGATTTGCAAGGATAAAAGTGAGCCCCAGATATTTTATTTTTTCAAGAGATAGTCTACTTTAGGCCATCTTGTTTATATCTTTTGTTGTCCTTAAATCGATCCAGATGTCTTTGATCATGGGTTCATGGAACTGGGTCTTCCTCCTGATCATGTCTTTCACACCTCTGTAGTCAAAATTGGGCCTCCTTTTGACATGCTTCATGGTCACAAGTTGCATTTTAGTCTCCACTGCCCTAGCTTTTGTAGTGGTCAACACTAAGTACCTTCCAATTTCAATGGGGAACCTAAAACTAGGTTTCTTGAGTTCCATCTGCTTATTGTGTACAACAATAATTTTCCTACACAGCTCCATAAGGACCAATTTATCTGAGGGAAATCTTGGAAGCATATAGGGATAACCTTGGAAAAATCTAACCTATAGATAACAAAAAGAAGGTAACTATAAGAACATACACTTGAATTCATTCACAATAGTCCAGGCTTCATATGAGAGTCTTTTTTGTTAAAATTAAGGATAAAAAAGATACAAAAATACTGTGAAGAAAGCATCATTTACCCTCCTAAAATGATGGATTAAACCCTTTATTGTTAGCTAAGGGTAATATTGATATATCAGGGTCATTTTCTTTTCTCCCTCTGATGTTAGACATAGAAAGGTTCTTGTTGAAGCTACAATGTTTACCAAGTATGAAGTCATGTAGAATTTTGAGGTAGTAGATACCTTTGTCAATTGCTCATGTAAAACATTGTTGATTTGTTCTATCCAAAAAATGACTTGTTTGCCCTAAAAGATTATCTTAATGAAGGGATACATCCACTCATGAAACTAAGAAGAAGATGGTAAACCTCATACTCTACTGAGAAGAGTAATCAAGTTGCCAACCTCTTCAATAAAATCACTCCTTAGAAAGTTCCATGGCCATCTGGACAAGTTTACTCTAAGAGTTTTGAGCCATCTATTGTTGATCACCTTCTTTGCCTTCTCAGTATCTTTATCATATTCCTTTTGTGCTTAAACAAAGTCAATCTTCAACACTTCAGTAGTAGGAGGGCACATGAACACTTTATCGATGAACTCAGGGTCTAGTCAAATTACTATGTTACCATTAGCATCTACCACAGCCCTGGTATCTTTGTTGTAGAATTGGGTACATTGGAGAACAAACTTTGTGTGATGAGCCACCATAATAAAAGAGACTAGATGAATATTGATCTCAATTATCCTCTTCATTTTAGAGCTAGGATTATTTTCTTTGGTTCTCTCCATAAACTCGGCCATATCTATGTGCCTAATCTCTATATCCATAATGTCATCAACATTAGAAGTAGTCGAAGTGATTGGAAAAACACCTTGATATTGATACTTCATCATCTTTGAATTCTTTGGAGAAACCTTAGTCATTGGGATGAGCCATTGTCAAAAGTATATTGATGAAGAAGGATCTTGAAGAGAAACTATGATAAGAATCATGATCACACAATTAGGGGAAATATTTGGCAATCTAAGAAAATTGCACATTTGATGATCATGACAAGGGAAATGCACTTGAAAGGGCTAAGGCATGAGCAAGTCATGAAGTGAAGGGGGAGCAGGCTTGAGAAACAAGAAAAATAAAAATTTCTCAGAGTTAGTAAAAATGGAGGGAAGACATGCATGGGTGGAAAAATTTTCTGCCCTTACATGTGGAGGAATGAAGGATGCATCAATGGTGATTTTCACCGCCTATGCATGTGGAAAGCTTTTAGGTTGTGCATAGGTGATGAAAATCACTACCAATGCACAAGTCATGAAGTTAGAGGTGCATCAATGATGAAAATTATTGCCTATGCAAATTGGGAAGATCGAGTTTGTGCATCGGTGGTGATTTTCACCACCATTGCAAAGTTGATAAATTTTGTGTAGGGGTAGTGAAAATTTCTACCCTTACATGGATATGGAAGGGGTCTATAAGGGAGGTGAAAATATATGCCTTTACACATCATTGGATAGCCACATGTAAGGGTGGAAAAATTCACCGCCATTATGTTGGTTAAATGGCCGACGGGTAGGAAGAAAGACGAGGGTTTTCTACTACCTAGACGGCCTCCTTGGGGGGGAAAATGAAAAAAAATAAAATAAAACCTAGACAAAAAAGGAGAAAAGGAAAAAACAACTAGAAAAATAAAAGAAAAATAAAAACAAAACAAAAATTGAAACCCTACAAGTTAAAATGTGACATAATGCTTGAATCCATTGAAAACATGCTTCCTCTAGCTCGCATGATCATCCAAGTGCAGGGAGAAGGAGGAAACATAGAGGGATGGAAAGAAATGAGGATAAAATGGGGTTAAATGTGGTGATAATTGACCCCAACCACTTGGCATGTGTGGCCATTATTGCCATGCATGAAAATTGAGACCATGCAGGGGCAAAAAAATTTGTCGCCTCTACATGTGAGGTAAAAAAAGGGATGTAGGGGTGGCAAAAATTACTGCTCCTGCATCCAATGAATGGGAAAATTCAAGGGCAGCAATTTTTGCCACTCCTATATGAAAGATGTAAGTGTGGTAAAAATCACCACTCTAGCATGGAAGATGCAAGGGTAGCAAAAATCACCACTCCTGAATGGAAACTTAAAAACCACATGTAGTGGTGGAAAAATTTGTCCCCCCTGCATGTGAACTTAAGAAAACACATAACTTGAAAATTTGAAAATTTTGTCATCTAGTCACATCAAGGTTATAACAATTTTCACATTTTTTGGGAAATCATGATAAGGGAACATCACAAAATTTTAATGATGACAGTTGACCAAAAATGAGATCAAGAAAAACTTGCCTCAAAAGATGAACTTAGAGTAAAAAACATGAAATGAACAAGTTTCATAGGGGTTGTTCCAAAAATGAGCATTGCTAATTTTGGGAACAATAGCTGGCTCTTGTTAGGGAACTTTCATTGATCGAACTAATTGATAGGAGTAGAAACCAGTCTCTAAGTGCCTTCATCCAAGCCATTGGGCTATGGAGTCAAGCCAAGAAAGAAAAAGACATGAAAAACTAGAAGAAAATAAATAACACAAAAATTATACAAATGTACAAGTGAACTCATTTAATACTTCAAGGATTAAAGTGTTTCAGATGTTGCCTAGTGTGAGGTGGTGAGAATGGCACTCCATCTTGATACTCCAACAAGAATCTATTTTCAACATAGACTTGATGAATGGTAAACAGACCTCTCCACAAAGAATCAAATTTGTCATGCATTTCTTTTGGTTCTCTCCTCTTGTCCCATAACAAGACTTGATCTCCAATCTAAAAATCACGCATCCTTGCCCTCTTATCAAAGAGTTTCTTCATCTGATGTTGGTGTGCAGTAATATAGTCCACCACCATAGTTCATTACTCATCTAATTTAGTTAATCACATGATCTTTTTATTAATAGAATTTTTGAAGGTTGAATCTTCGATTGCCTTTGCCAACCTAAGCGCTGGTAGTTCTAGGGTGATTGGTATCTCTGCATTCAAACCATATAGTATTTGAAATGGTGACATGCCTATTGACCTCTTAGGTGTAATCCTATCTACCCACAAAGCATCAAATAATGCTTTATGCAAGTCCTCTGATTATCATCCACCAATTTCTTGATAATAGTAACTAGATTTTTGTTTCTCAATTCTGCTTGGCCATTTCCTTATGGAAAATAATCAAAAGTGTGATAGAGGGTAATTTCATAATATAAGCAAAACTAGGTAATCTCATGAGAAGAGAAATGGGCTTAGTTGGAACCCCAAACTGAGAAATAATATTTTCCTTAAGAAAATTACATACCACTTCTGAAGCAGGTTGTTTTGTTGGAGTGGCTTCCACCCATTTGGTAAAGTAATCAGTCACAATGATGACATAATCATGCCCAACACTTGAGGATAGGTTCACTGTGCCAATGAAAACAATACCCCATTATTGAAAAGGTTCTTTAATTACCACTAGCTTGAGGTGTAACGTGGTTAATTTAGGTTTCCCAATGAACTGTTGACACAAATCACACCTACACACCCATTTGTATGCATCTTGAAATAGTGTAGGCCAATAGTACCTTGCTCATAGAATTTTATGAGTCATCACTAGTGTATAAAAATGTCCTCCACAAGCCAAATTATGGAAGGACTCCAAAAGTTTTCCTTGTTGCGCCTTATCGACGTAGCAAAGAGATACCCCATCAAGGTTTCTCTTGTACAAAGCATTGTCCCACAAGACATAGTTATTAGCCTTTAACTTAAAATTCGTTCTTTATTTGTAGGATAGATGGGTGGAACACTCACCATAGGTAAGAAAGTGAGTGATATTGGAATACCACTTATTAGTAGTAGTGATGAAGAGAACCATAGGCATGTCTTCACCATTTATTTCTTCATTTTCTATTTCCTTGGGGATATTATCAACAATCAACTGGCAGAGCCCCTTTCCCCACACAAGCTTGGTAGGTTTGATATCAAGATCAAACTCCTAAATATTATAAATCTAATTGCCCCTTTTAATACCGAACTCCTATTGAGTTAGAATGGACTTCACCATTGTGTCAGGCACCAAAACCAGAGTATGTGAACTCAGGATATAAAATCTAAAATACTTCACTGCCTTAACCACATCATAAGCATGTTTCTCCATATTTGAATATTTTAATTCATGAGATTTGAGAGGATAACTCATAAACGATATGGTGGATTCTACACCTTCTTTATTTTGTTGAACCAAAATAGCTAAAAGTGTATGCTCAAAAGCATAACTGTGTATTATGAAGTCTTTGGTGTAGTCTAGACAAACTAGAATTGGTGCATGGGCAATTGATTTTTTGATATCTTCAAATGCTGACTTGCCTTTTGTAGTCCATCAAAAAGTGGCTTTGCCATTCATCATGTCCATAATGTGGTGAGTCTTCTCTGCAAATGTCATAATGAATCTTCGTATAAAATTCACCTTTCTGAAGAAAGAATGAATTGCAGTCTTACTAGATGGAAGAGTAAGACTTTGGATAGATTTGACTCTTTTTGAGTCAATTTTTATACCTTCTCAGGATACAGTATAACCGAGAAGCTTACGTTCCATAACCCCAAAAATTGACTTCTTGGGATTAAGAGAAATACCATTTTGTTGATAGCGCTCCAACACTTGTAAATGGTACGCATGATCAGGATGATGTTTGGAAAAAATGGTCAAGTCATCAAGATATACTATAATAAACTTCCCCATTTTATCTTTGAAAGAAAGATCCATTTCCCTTTGAAAGGTAGCTCCAGCATTGATCAAACTAAAAGACATTCGATGATATACAAATGTGCCACAAGGCATGGTGAAAGCAGTCTTATGTTGATCTGCTTCATTGATTTCTATTTGATTGTACTCAAAAAAATTGTCTAGCATTGATAACATTTTTGAACTAGTCACTATTTTCAAAACATGGTCTATGATGGGCAGAGGGTAGTTATCTTTTAAAGAAGATTTTTTCAGGTTTTTGAAATTGACACAGATATGAATTTCTCTATTTTTTTTCTCATAGGAACTATGTTAGCAATCTAGGTGGAATGATGGATTGGAAAAATAATTCTTACATTCAACATTTTTTGGATCTCAGAAAAGATAGTACTTGATATTTTGGGATTGTATTGCCTTTGTTTTTTCTTGTAAGGTAATGACCCAACCTTAAGAGGAATTTCATGCTTGATTTTCTCAAGTCTGAGAGATTTTAGATCACCATAAGAATATGCCAAAACATCAATATATTGGCAAAAAAGAGCAACAAATTTGAAATTTTCATCAAAAGTGCAACAATTTCCAATGTTGACCATTTTGGGATTTTCTTCCATACTCCAATTTATCTGATCAAACTCCTTGGAGGAACTTGAATCCACTTATCACTACTTGACATATCTGTCCTACTTATCAAATAATTTTTTGAGAGAAACTAAACCTTTTGGAATTTTATTTCCCTTGAGTTGAAGGACCTCTTCACCAATTTGAGAATTTACTTCAAGAACTAACTCCCATGGTGGGGATTCACTTCCTTTAAAATAAAGATCTACAAAGTTGTCCATATTTTCCAAAAAAGTAATGATTTGATTGTCACCATTGAACACTTGCCAATGGTTGGAATTATTGGGTGCACTTGGTCGAAAGACCAGCTCAATAGTGTACTTGTCTCCTTCAAATTCTTTATGGGGAATCATGAGGGTCACAAAGATAGCCAACAAATCTACATGGTCATTACATTCTCTTGACACAATAAAAATATTGAAAGCATCAAAATTTTCAATACAATCCCATACAAGATTGCGATAATGTCACAATCTTTCATTTGTTATTCGGTATAGATTCCTTACCTGATAAACTACCAGTTCAACATTTCCAAGGGTGTGAAAAACCTTAATACCTTTACTACGAGTAGCTTTCAATCCAAGAAGTAAGGACTCATACTCAATAGTGTTATTGGTGTTATTGAACTGCAACTTATATGAATGAGGAAAAATTTCTCCTTGAGGGGAGATCAAAACAATTTCAGCCCCAAAATTGGTAGAAGAGCAACTACCATCCAATTCTAAAATTTAAACATTATTAGAATGTGATCTTTTCAAAAACTTCTCTTTGTTATCTAGGAAAGATTTTTGGTTCTCTGAACTTTTCTTTGACAATTTTTTTGATTTTGCATCTAAATTTTTTGAATTGTCGCCAAAAGGGCTTTCATCTAATGGGATGAAAACATCGTCAGTAGTCAAGAAATAATTTCCCATTCCTGATGATTCAAATAAAATTTGGGCTTCAGGATCTGATGTTTGGGTGACTATATATTTTGACTCTTTCTCAAGAAGTAATTTCTTCATAACACCTTTAACATGTATCCTTACTTCAGATAGGTCCATATTCAATTCTTCACCTACATCTTTGCAAAAATTACACCTGAGCAGAATGCCATAAGAGGCTAAAACATTAGCCACTAAGACAGTCATTTTGATTCTCTTCTTTGGAAAAGCTGCAAACACAAATTGGTCATCTTTGATTTGGCCTAGGAGTGGGACTTGCTTGGTTTCCATGGAGAAACATCTCCCAAAAGTCTTAGTCAAAGTAAGACCAAGAGAATTTGCTACCTTGATAGGCATAACATTATCAGAATCTCTAGAGTCTATTATGCAATTACTCAATTTATGATCATTTATTAACAAGGAAATATAGAAAGCTTCTATTTTTCTAGGGGAAACAAGAGGAATAGCAACAAGATTATTTTGGGTGGATTTTTTATTAGAGGAATCATGAGTCACCTTTGGAAAATCTTGTCCTATAGGGGCAGTTTTACTTTTTACGTATTTGGCCAACCTATCAAACTATTCAAGATTGGCTCGCAAGTACTCAATTACGGTGATTTCAATCTTACTCTTTTTGGCATGATGAATTATGTCAAATAATTGAAATGAACTAGAGACAAAGGGAGGGAGGCCATCATCCTAATATTTAGTGGGTGTGGCAATGGTTTGAGAGATAGAAGTAGAAGGTATGGGGTAGTTTGAGGTACTTACTTTCTTATTAGTCACCAAGTCCTTTGATTGGAAAGGCAATGAAGTCCCTCATTTAACGATCAAAACCACTGGCTGAGGTTTTTATCTTACTTTTTCTTTATCAGCTTGTTGAGCTGACTAGTTCTGGGACCTAGTAAAAATAACATACGATCCATCAAACACTTCTTCCTTACTTTCAGCTTCATCATGATAATCCTTGAAACCAATATTGGAGGTGCCAACTAATTCTTCTTCTTTTTCTGCAAAGAGATTAGCATCATATTCTTGGTCTAACTCAAGTTTGAGCAAGGAATCATGTTCACTTCAAGGTAACCAACTACTGAGTTAGCTGGTGCTACTTCAATGGCAAGTTTCCCATGTGGGGGAGGTAGGTAATTTGGTTTCCCTTGATTTTTGGTAGCATTACCTTGATATGATTAGTTCTAAAATGTCTTCCTTGGCATATCCTGATAAGGAGGAGTAGACATACCTTGGGCCATTTGTCTTTTCAAGGCTATTAGTTCATTTGTCAACTTTTGTACCATAGGATCTATGGTGCTCATATAAGAACTTTCAGCAGTTGAAGAAAATTTATTTTTATTATAATCTTTCCTAATCTTACCTACTAAGATAAGATCATCCTCAACCTCAGTAGCTAAATTTTGAGCTACAACAAGATCTATAAGACTGGCCCACCTCAATAGAAAACTTAATTTAAGAAGTTGTGAGTTGATGAAAAATCACTTGAGGTTCTCTGGTGTTGGCTGAGCAATCATAGAAATTTGGTTCTTCAACTTATTGAATTTAGTAATGAATTATTACATAGGTTCATGAGGTTCCTTCTTCATTTGTGTAAGCTGAGCCAATAAAGCATGTGCATCTTCAACAAGTTTGAACTTGGCCTCAAACATGGCCTTGAGCATATTCAAGTCAGTTATAGTTTGAGCTTGAAGGTGATAAAACCATTCGACAACAGCACCTTGCAAAGTTTCCACAAACAATCTCACCACTATATCTTCATATTCCACACCTATCACACCACATGCTATGTAGAAAACAGCAATATGCTCATCAAGATGAACCTTTCCATCACCATAAAATTTGGGGAAATTCTTTCTCAAGCTATGAGGTAGTTCATGTAAAGGTGGGGATAGATTTAGAGGACCAAAGGAGTTACCCCAAGGACCTTGGACTGACATAATATGTCAATTGAAAGGAGGAATAAAAAATCTTGGTGGGGTAAGTACGAATAAAACTCTACTAGTGCTAAGACTAGGAGTTTTGTTTGGTATTGGAGATCTGACGTTGGTGGGATGAAAACTCCTAGCACACTGAAGATGAGATGGCAGAGGAGAGATCTCAAAATTGTTTTTCCACACTAACTTTAATATGGGATCAACAATAGCTTGATCTCTCTGGCTTCACATATACGGTGGATCTGCTAGAGTGAAAAACTAAACAAAGACTAGAAATGATTTAAGTTTGAAGCTTGAGGCTTCAAAGTGTGTGTTCATATAAATAAGGCTATATAATGGAAATGGATATAAAATGGAAATGGATAAGGATAAGAACTAATTCAATCCAAAGCTTGAGGCTTCAGACTGCATGTAATGTCCCGAGTAGAGTTGGCAAAAGCTGTTAAGTGAATATTTTGTCATCAAGCAACTGATGAAAAAATAGGTATATCAACCATAGTCCAAGGAGATTTATACAGCAAAAAGTGTGGGTTTACCACATCATAGTGAGATAAATCTCTCCTCTCATCAAGGGGAGGTTCCCTATAAACTACTTATATATTAATATGAATTGAAAATAGACTCAGGGGTGAGATTACACAATCCATCTCTCTTTTTTCAGAGATGATGTTTACAAAAGATAAAAGAAATCAAGTTTGATGACTGAAAGCATTTCTCTTCTTTCAAAAATGATGTTCAGTAAATGGCAGAAATCTCCTTGGATAGTAACTAGATCTATGAGAAAACCATGAAAGCACAAAGCATATTGTTGCTCCCCTTATTGATTTGAAATGGACGTAATGATAGAGTGAAGTGCAAATCAAAGTCTTCACCTAAAAGTGCAATAGAGTGTAAGATCACAAAGGATAAAAGAAGTTCAAAACCTTGCTAATATCCTTTCTACTAAAGCATGGAAAAGATGAACTAAAGGTAATTATGGCAGCTCAAAATCTTCATAATTAACTTCAGAATGTCACTAGATAATTTCCACACACACTTTGCTTATTTAATCAAATATATGAGAGATTATTAGGAACAAGAACATAAGAACGATATCCTAAGTAACACAAATTATTCCAACACAAAGTCTAAAAGTGACCTATTTTTCATTTATTCAAGAAAATATGATTTACAATATGAGATCAAAGTCTTAGGAAGCATTTCAATTTTAACAGAGTTTCTTCTCTCAATTATAAAAAAAATATCCTTTTACAAAAGAGGCTCCCTCTATATATATAGGGAAAAGCCTTCAAATTTGAGAAAAGACTTAAATATTAAAACCCAATCAAAGATGAGTCTCTGTTGACTTTGAGACTTTTCTAGATTTTTACATGTAATTACACATAACAAAAGTACATGTAAAAATGTCCCAAGTCAATTACAAAGTGCATGAGAAAAATAGAGAAAAAAGCATAGAAGAATAGTTCAATTTTTGTCACCAGCCTTCTTTAGATGAGCATCATACATGGTGATAGCTACCTGTATTCTGGTACTGTCTGGTATAATAGTTTTTTTGAAGACCACCTTAGCCCTGATTGTGGCATCTCTCACTACTGTGATTGATTTTTTGTGACTAGTTAACCTAGTTCTCAGATTGTCTAGAGTTAACAGATTATCTAAGATATTATCCACAGAAGCCATTGAGAATGCTTTCTCCTTGAATTCCTTTCAGATAATACCTTCAAAATATTGAATCATTTCTTCTGCTAAAATAAATTGATTGTCTTGAGAGGTATGTTTGTAAGGCAACTCTTCCATTTTGTGTAATAGACTAATATCACTTTGTTCACTAGTGTCCTTGGAAGATTCGAGGTCGCTGATCAATTCCTTAAGTACCCAGATCCTATATATCAATGATTATTTAGTTTCAATATAAGAATCTCTATCAGCAATGATGTCGATTGATACTAGGGTATGTATTTTCAACTCCTTCATCTATATCCATTAGCTAAGATATTTATCTATGCTTTTAATCTCCTAAGAAATGGTATTGATAAGATCATCTAATTCTATTCCCACTTTCCTCATTTTACCCATCTTCTAAAACAACTCTGTGAACAAGGAAATTCCTTGTGCATGCATCTTATCCAAGTAGTCTTCAAGTAACTTCCCCTATAGATAAGTCTTTTTAGCTTTCTGAATTATGGGATCATCTATGGAGAAATCCTTTGGAGTCACTACTTCTAGAGTAAAAGAGAATCTCCTTATCACTGTGGGTAATTGCTCTACCATCACCTTATAATGATATTTCATTTTTCTTTCCCTGTCAAATTTCTAAACCATAATATCCATCACAAATTATCAGTCACTCTTAGCACCCTCATGAGTTATCTTCCCTAACTCAACTCGAGAGATAGAGTAGCTGCTCATATCAATATTTTCAAGAGTCACATCCTATGGAGGTTTGGTTATCTCTAAAAATTTGTGCCCCATATCTCCAATCATATTTGAAAGAATATTTAGCTTCTTGGAGGTCTTCTCTTTCACTGGCACCATTTTACCAAAGTCAAACTCATCTGGAGAGATGGCCTATTTTTTCATTTTGGGTGAAAAGTTGATAGCCAAGGTGGGAGAGCAGAAGCACTTACATTAGCAATAGTCCCTATAGTTGGCATCACTAGGGTGTCACCTATGATGCTGGTGGAAATAATGGGCATATAATTAGTTAAAACCACACTAGCTACTAAATGGTCAAAGGTAGAGCTATCTTCAATGTTAAAAGATAGAGATGACAAACTAGGGATGGATCCTGATGAACAAAGAACATCTCTAGAAGCACTTTGAGGGTCGCCAAAAATAACTTTAGAAGGAGAGTGGCTCCAGAAGAGGGAATAATAATTGGAGAAATAGGTGAAGGAGTTGCACCAGGTGAGTGGGGTGTAGAAGAAGAAAATTTTGTGACTGGCTGTGCACCTTCTTATGGAGATAGAGTTTTTATTCCTTGTTGACCTACAGGCCTATCATCTATTTCCATCTGCCCTATTGCTGGTGGTTTAATTCTTTGCTTCTCAACCTCCATATATGTTATCTTTGTCTTTTTCTTTGCAACTCTTAATTTTTTGATATAAAAATGATCCTAGGCTTATGGGGCCTAGAAGGAGAAGGAACATCACTTTTATTCTTCATTCTATTTTTTGCTCTCCTCCTTGTCTCTTCTTAAAATTTAGCCTATGATCCTATGATGAACTCTTTTAAGGTGATTCTTTTATTTGCTAACCAATCATTGGTGTTTGCCAATATTGGTTTGAATCTCATTCTCAATGAGGTCAACTCTTTTTGAGACCATTAGATCGGGGGAAGAGGAGCATTGGTGACTTGTTCATCATGATATCTAATATTGATCAGGTTTTTATCATCTGCTAGATTTGTAGGGATATTAGTGCACCCAAAATATTTTATTTGTTCAAGAGATAGTCTACTATAGTCCATTTGTCTGATATCTTTTGCTATCCTTAAATTGATCCAGATGTTTTCAAGCATGGGTTCATGGAACTGGGTCTTCCTTCTAATCATGTCTTTCACACATCTATAGTCAAAATTGGGCCTCCTTTCGAAATGCTTCATGGTCATAAGTTACATTTCAGTCTCCATTGCCCTAGATTTTGTAGCAGTCAATACTGAGTACCTACCAATTTTAGTCATGAACCTAAAATTGGGTTTCTTGAGTTTCATCTACTTATTGTGTACGATAATAATTTATCTACATAGCTCCATCAGGACCAATTTATCTGAGGGAAATCTTGGGAGCATATATGGATAACCTTGGAAAAAGCCAACCCACAGATAACAAAATGAAGGGAACTATAAGAACATACACCTGAATTCATTCACAATAGTCCAGGCTTCATCTAAGAGTCTTTTCTATTCTAATTGAGGATCAAAAAGACATAAAAATACTGCAAAGAAAACATCATTTACCCTCCTAAAATTATGGATTGAATGCTTCAATGTTAGCTGAGGGTAATATTGATATATCTAGGTCATTTTCCCATCTCCCTCTAATGTTAGACCTAGAAAGGTTCTCATTGAAGCTGTAATGTATACCAGGTATGAAGTCATGTAGAATTTTGAGGTAGTAGGTACCTTTGTCAATTGCTCATGCGAGCGTTGCTGATTTGTTCTCCCCAAAAAATAACTTGTTTGCCCTGGAGGATTATGTTAATCAAGGGATACATCCACTCATGAAACTAAGAGGAAGATGGTAAACCTCATACTCTACTGAGAAGAGTAATCAAGTTTCCAACCTCTTCAATAAAATCATTCCTTAGAAAGTTTTGTGGTCATCTGGACAAGTTTGCTCTAAGAGTTTTGAGCCATCTATTATTGATCACCTTCTTTGCCTTCTTGGGATTTTTATCATATTACTTTTGTGCTTCAATGAAGTTGATCTTCAACACTTCAGTAGGAGGAGGGCACATGAACACTTTGTCAATGAACTCAGGGTCTAGTCAAATTACTATGTTGCCACTACCATCTACCATAGTCCTGGTAACTTTATTGTAGAATTGGGTGTAGTGGAGTATAAACTCTATGTGATGAGATGCCATAGGAAAAGAGGAGCCAAGATGAATATTTCTCTCAAGTATCCTCTTCATTTTAGAGTTATGATTGTTTACTTTGGTTTTCTCCATGAACTCGGCCATATCTACGTGCCTGATCTCTATATCCTGAATGTCATTGACATTAAAAGTAATTGAGGTGATTAAAAAAACACCTTGATATTGGTACTTCATTCTCTTAGATGTCTTTAGAGAAACCTCAGTCATTAAGATGAGCCTTTATCAAAAGTATATTAATGAAGAAGGATCTTGAAGAGAAATTATGATAAGAATCATGATTGCACAATTAGGAGAAATATTTGGCAATCTAGGAAAATTATACGTTGGATGATCATGACCAGGGAAATGCACTTGAAAGGGCTAAGGCACGAGTAGGTCAAGAAGTGAAGGAGGAGTGGGCTTGGAAAATAGGAAAAATGAAAATTTCCTAGAGTTAGTAAAATTAGAGGGAAGGCATGTATGGGTAGCAAAAATTGCCACCCTTACATGTGGAGGAATGAAGGATGCATTGGTGGTGATTTTCACTTCCTACGTATGTGGAAAGCTATCAAGTTGTGCATAGGCAGTGAAAATCACCACCAATACACAAGTTGGGAAGTTAGAGGTGCATCGATGGAAAAAATTGCCACCTATGCACCTTGGGAAGATCATGTTTGTGCATTGGCAGTGATTTTCACCACTATTGCACAAGTTGATAGATTTTGTGTAGGGGTGGCGAAAATCACCACCCTTACATGGATAGGTAAGGGGTCCATAAGGGTGGAAAAAATTTCTGCCTTTACACATGGTTGGATGACCACATTTAAGAGTGGCAAAATTTTCCACCATTATGTGGGTTAAATGGATGATGGGTAGGAAGAAAGACGAGGGTTTTTTAACTGCCTAGATGACCTCCTCGAGGGAAAAGAAATAACACAAGAAAACCTAGAAAAGAAAGGAGAAAATGAAAAAATAATTAGAAAAAGAAAATAAAAATAAAAACCAAAACCCTACCTAGAAAAATGCAACACAATGCTTGAATCTTTTGAAAACATGCTTCCTCTAGCTCGCAGGATCATCCAGGTGTAGGGAGAAGGAGGAAATAAAGAGGGATGGAAAGAAATGAGGATAAAATTGGGTTAAATGGGGTGAAAACTTACCCCAACCACTTGGAGTGTGCAACCATTAATGCCATGCATAAAAATTGAGAGCATGCAAGGGTGGCAAAATTTGCCGCCTCTACATGTGAGGTTAAAAAAGGGATGCAGGGGCAAAAAAATTTGCCGCTCCTACATCTAATGAATTGGAAAATGCAAGGGAGGTAATTTTTGCTACTCCTGCATGAAAGATACAAGGGTGGTGAAAATTGCCACTCCTGCATGGAAGATGTAAGGGTGGTAAAAATTGCCACTCCTACATGGAAACTTAAAAACCACATGTAATGGTGGAAAAATTTACTGTTGTTGCATGTGAACTCAAGAAAACACACCTTCAAAATGCAAAAAATTTATCATCTAATCGCATCGAGGTCATAGTGATTTTCACATTTTTTGGCTAATCATGATAAGGGAACATCATGAACTTTTAATGATGTCAGTTGACCAAAAATGATACCAAGAAAAACTTTCCTCAAAAGATGAACTTAGAGTAAAAAACACAAAACAAATAGGTTTTGTAGGGGTTGTTCTAAAAATGAGCATTGCTGATTTTGGGAACAAGTATTGCCCAAGCATTCTTAGCAATTACATGCCATACTCCATCTACAAGTGGTTGTCATCATTTTCATTTAGATTTCATACAAGCTTAACTTCCTAAGATCCCAAGTTCCCAAGTGCCTTTCACATAAGCTAGATTCTTAGCTTTAAAGTGGCTTTCATATAAGCTTAATCTCCATCTTTCAGAGTAGCCAAGAGTGGCCTAGTTTCCAACATACATTTATATATCCATGCCAACATTCTTACATCACAATAAATTCATAGGATTCATGATCCATCTCATACAACATACATTTAATACTGATATCTGTTCATAGCTTCACTTCATGAGGCAATGATGGAACCAAAGGTCTAGCTAGCCTTTGTATTCTTGAGCCACTTATTTAGAGAGATTTGACACATAGTATAAATATCGATCAACACATGCATGACCACGTAGGTTCACTTAGTAGGTGATGATGGAGCCAAAGGGCCAACCTTTGCATTCTTGATCCACTTCCAGGGAATTGAGAACTTAGTTATATTCATGATGTCACTCTTGGTTTAGTACACATCAAACATCACCCATCACATCCAACATCAATCAAAAACATAACATATTTACACTTCAAAACATGTTTTCTCTATGCACACCTAACATCACATAGCTTCATGGGATTCACCCTTATAGGTAAGTTTAAGTACTTTTTTAATTTTCCCTTTATCGTAGTATTTCACTTTGATACATTACTAGAATAAAGGGGGCACAAATGTAGTCATATAAAAATGCAAATTTGGTAACTAGAGCATGGCTAATGACACCCAATACATAGGTCCTTTCTTGCTCTCATGACCCTCATAGGCTTGTTTTCACTAATTCCCAGTCTTTTACAACCTTTTAGACATGATCATAGCTGATTTAAGACCCCTTTTTTAGGACCAATCCATCCCCCTAGGTCATATATCCTTTGGAAAATATCACCACACTAGGACAATAGCATTGATTTCACTCCTATCTACTTTTGGTGCTATTGTCCAAGCTCATTTATGGCCCCAATGGTTAATTCCTTTTAGTTTTCCATCCTTATCTGTGTTAGCCTAGTGAAAGAAAATTCAAACCATGACCAATAGATCCCTATAAAAATCAATTCAAATATCATTTGGAAAGGGTTGGAAAATATTTTCAAGAAATCGAGAATACAAGTGAAACCACTTAGACAATCTTCCCTATTCTTTGCATACAACCATCCAGTACTGTCTTAAGCATATCTAAATCTTTGCATCAGTCCTTAGCCATCCTCAAGCACATCTAGTCTAGCATTTCTTACATTTTAATATCAAAATTACACCAAGCACTTTCAAAGGTAGAACTACATATGGCTTGATCCCTCTTCAGAGTATTTGTATGTAGGAAGCATGCCCACACATGGGGTGTGAAGCACATCCAGTGCATCTTACTCACACTAACCCCTTTTCCATATTTTAAATTTTTTTTTTAAAGTAAATTAAAGGTATATAAATGAATAAAATCAGCTCTATAAGGAACATTACTAATAGCAAGACTTCATAAATTCACAAAGAAGGTCACACAGACCTATCGAGCAAAACCTAAATTGATTAGATCCTCAAGACAATAGCACTGAATAAGGACAATAACACCAAACAAGGGCCATAATGCTAGTGCCACTCCTATCTACCTTTGACACTCCTATCTAATTAAAAAATAAAAGTCAAAATCTGATTTGTGATAGTGTGTCAGGTTTGCATAGTGATTATTAGACCCTGCCTCAATCAGTTGAAGATAAGTCTTGTTTTCTCCCTCTTACTACTATTTTTATAAAAGTTATAATTACAAATAAATTTCATAAATCAATATATTAATTATTTTCAATTTATTTATTGATTCTACTACTTAGGCCCTTTAAATAAATTACGAATAATACACCAATATTAATAAAAATGTTAAATTAGTGTCTAAGTATCTCATTAATTAAGGTGAAATAAAATTGATATCTTGACTTCAACCTTGGTTTATCCAATTTGGAGTGAAAGGAAAGGAAATTGGGAGGAATGAAACATGAAATGATTTGAAGTACTTCAAATCATAAAAAAATGTGACAAAGGGTGAAAAAGGGATACAATGGCATTGAAGTGTGAGAACATGAATATAATATTATTCAGCTAACATTTTCAAATTATAAAGGATATTAAATAGCCAAAATAATAACATTACTATATATTATAAAATAAGATGGTGCATTAACAAAGAACCCAAAATATAGATCACAAGTGTAAAAACATAATAGAATAACCATAACATGTTATGGTGAATTAATCACCATTTATTTTAATCTAACATTCTCCCCCTTAATTTAGCATATCTTGAAGTGAATAGGAGAGAAATTCTATAAATGCCTCAAATTTCTCATGTGCAAGTGGCTTGGTGAAGATATCTACATGTTATTCTTCTATCTAGCAATACTAGAGCTAGATGTTGTGTTGTTATAAATGTTTTCAAATGAAATGAACTTGCACATCAATGTGTTTTGTGCATTTATGAAAGATTGGATTTTGAAAATGTTTAAGAACACCCTCATTGTCATAATATAGGATGAGAGGTGTCTTTTGTGGTACTCTCAATCCTTATAATATGTGGAATAACAATTAAATTTCGTAGATAACTCCTCTTGTAGCATGATATTCTAATTTAATAGAAGATCAAGAAACAAAATTCTATTTCTTACTCCCATAGGATATATGACTAGATCCAAAAAATAACACATATCCAAAAGTGGATTTTTTGTCATCAATATTTCTTGCATGATTTGAGTCATAATATCCTATCAAGAAAAAATTGTCATTATTCTTATATTATAGGTCGAAGTCCATTGTACCCTTCATATAACTTAGTATTTTCATTGCTTCTTTCCTGTGAGACATCTTTGGCTCTTGCATGAACCTTGAAAGATAGCTAACTACATAGTTGATGTCTAGCCTAGTATATGTTAAGTAAATAAAACTCCCAAGCAAGTTTTGATAGAGAGTTTTATTTACTTGTGGTGATGGATCTATACGAGACAATTGAAGCCTTATCTCCATAGGTGTAGCAATTGGATTACTATCCATCATCTTGAATTTCTTGAGCATTTTCTTTGCATATTTCATCTGTGACACAAAGATGTGGTGTTCCTTTTTCCATAATTATAATCTAAGATAATAGTGTAAAAGCTCGAGATCTATCATATCGAATGATCGGTTAAGATATTTCTTGGTTGCATATATCATCTTCATTAAACTGCTTGTGATGACTAGATCATTGACATATACTAAAATAATTTCAATATCTCCCCCTTGCTATTTTAGGTAGAGATTTATATTGTAGGGATACATATAGAATTTATGTTGGAAGAGATGTTTATTAATTTTTATGTATTAGGCTCATGGAGCCTATTTGAGACCATATAAAGATTTTATGAGTTTACATACTTTTCCTTCATTACCAAGTGAGACAAAACCATCTAGTTGTGTCACATAAACCTCTTATTGTATATCTCCATTGATAAATACACTTTTTACATCCATTTGGTGGATCTTCTATCCAAATTGTGAAACCTAAGCAAATATCATTCTGATTGTCTTGATCTTGGCCATAGGAGCAAATGTCTCCTCTTAATCTATGAATATCCTTTATCCATGATTTAATCCTTGTGATTATATATACTTTCATCTTATTTGTATTTAATTTTGTAGACTCATTTACAACCGATTGGCTTCTTTCCTGGTGGAAGATCTTGAAACTACCATGTTTTGTGTTTCATCAGTGATTGATATTCTGCATCCATGGAATCCTTCTAAGGTTTAGACTCTATGCTTTCAAAACTATTGAGGTATCTAATGATTCTAGGACTATGCTCATTAAGGTCAAATTAATTCATCTTGAGTCATGTTGTAATTCCTTGGTCTAGTAGTCAATGTGTCTAGATCTCTATCTAATTTAACATCTCTTAATGTACGTGTATACCATTTAGGAATATATTGTACTATTGTTATGGGTTGATCTACATTAATTGATTGATCATCCTCATCATCATTATCACATTCATTATGGTTATGACCTTTTGAATTATCTAGAGTTTTGATTATTGAATCATGTGAGTTTGTGGAAGGAAAACTAGTCTTTATTTTCTCATTAAACTCTACATCCCTATTGATTGAGATCTTCTTTATTTTAGGGTCCATTAGTTTATAGGCCAATGAATCTTCACTATATCCTAAGAAGATATAAGGAATGAATCTAGTATCTCATTTCTTTCTCTTCTTTTTAGGAACATTCATATAATCCTTACATCCAAAAATTCAAAAAAATGAGTAATGGAAGGTTTATGCCCTATCCAAGCTTCATGTGGAGTCATATTATGAAACACTGCAATGGGTGACTTGTTCAACAAATAAACTATTGTTTTCACAATTGTTACCCAATATGTATATTCCAAACCTAAATCTTTAATCATACTATGAACCATTTCCATTATAGTGTATTTTTGCCATTCTAAAACACCATTCTGTTGTCGAGTATATGGTGGAGTCATTTATTGATGAATGTCATGTTCTTTCAAATAACTAAAAAAATCTTTACTGGTAAATTCTCCCCCTTGATCTTAATAGAGAGCCTTGATTTTATGACTATTTTTTGTTTCAACTACTATTTTGAACACTTTGAAAGTATTTTATGCTTTGTCTTTGGTCCTTAGATAGAATACCCACATCTTGTGTGAGTAGTCATCAATAAAGAGCATGAAATATGGAAACCCATAGTGACTGGATCTCATGGGTATGTATAGATTGGTATGTACTAGATCAAGCTTACCAGATGATCTTGAGGAACTTTGACCAAATGATGTCCTATGTTGTTTCCTTGTTACACAAAAAGTGTAAAGATCTATATTTATCTTCAACTAAGAAAGTCCACAAACTATGTTCTAATTACTAAGTACTTTTAGGTATCCAAAACTAACATGACCATATCTATGATGCCATAGATTGTTTGAGTCTAAATCTCAATCTATAAGTTCTTGATTATTTGTTTGAACAAAGTCAAATTTGAAAATTTTGACAACTCATGAGTCTTTTTCAACAATCCTTGATAATTTTGACTTATCTTTGATCAAACACATCTTTTTTCCACTTTTATAATCAAAGTTAACCTTGAGGTTGTGGTGAAGTAGATAAATGATTGAAAGAAGATTATTTGTGAATCTTAGGACATATAGGATGATAATCCCCATAAATGTCATGTTATTATGTCCCTCTGTTGTGATCATTCTGTTTGTTTACCATGCTTTTGAAATACTTTTCCATATAATTCCCTACTTCCATGAACCATATAGCATTATGTTTTCAATATCTTTTAAATAGTTAAAATTATTTATTGAAATTAGATATACAATGGTTTTCTATTAATTTAGGATGATTTTTCTATGTATGTGTTTTGAATATGTTTTGAAGAAATAGGTATAAACATGGAGCATCTTGTAGTAAAAGGAATCTCATTACACATACCATCTTATAGCCACTGTGTGACTAAAGCCATGGATGAACAAATTTTTATTCTCTTCTAACCAACTCATAGGAATGACTCTAACCTCCATGGAGCTCTATAAGTAAGTGGTTGAGGAATGAAACAACCTTCTTTATCCTACAACAAATTCACAAGATTCACATGAAGAATGTATTAGAAAAAAGAACCAATTTTGGTTATTCTAATTCAAATGTATCTTAGAATAGAATTTATATATTTTTTTTTCACAAAAAAATATCTTATATGGTATATAAATACATAACAATAGAGTTGAGATAGATAGAAACTAGTACATGTTGAATAGAGATTGTTAGAAGTACATTGTGTTAAGTAATTGTGATTCTAACT
Organism: Torreya grandis; assembly: GCA_037957365.1. Lineage (NCBI taxonomy): Eukaryota > Viridiplantae > Streptophyta > Pinopsida > Cupressales > Taxaceae > Torreya > Torreya grandis. The sequence goes on along the minus strand of JARHVA010002894.1, from coordinate 4,804 downwards.
TCATGCAACAATTCATTGCTACAATTTTGATTAATAAGAGTAAGAAATTATGAGTTCAATATAGTTTTGTAAAAGGAAGGATTTAAGTTGGAGTTGGAAAGAGGAAGCGCCACCTTTGGAAGGCTACAACAATAATCTAACCCATCTAGTTAGTTAAGCACATTATTTGATTTCCTTAACCATTATAGTTTTTATTTTTTAATTATGTGAATTTCATTATTGTTTAATATTTATTTTAGGAATCTTCCCACACAATCATTTGATTTACTTCACTTTAGCATCTTAGATATAATTACCAAAATGTCAAATTTAAGATTAAGTGTGCATATATAGTGGCATCATCCTATCAATTCTACGTCTCTATGTTGACACTTAAATGAGGTAGAAGGTATAGATCCATGGTTACTCTCCTTGTTAATTTTGATCAAGAGAAGTATATTTGATTGTGAATCAACTGCTAGACGTTTTTAGTGACATTGCCAAAAAGGAAGTCACACACTTGTAATCTTCAATCTTGATAGCGATTATTTTTGGATGTTTATTGTTTTTCCAAAACTTGCCATTTTTTTAGATCAAAGATTTCTTGATTTCATAGTTTAAAATTTTCCTTTTTTCATGTTAGATAGTGGAAAGTTTTAGAAACCCCCATATTACTAAACCTATGCAAGTAGGGTGGGTAAAAAGTTAAAAAAAAGGGTTGACGTATGCAAAGTGAAGGGGAATATATAAGAATATTTTTTCTTGAATCATTGATCATTGTTATAATATCTAAAATACATCTTGAAATAACTATGGAACATGAAGTAATTTCTAAAAATCACTCATAGTTATCAATAGAAGAGGTTAAAAAAGAAGAATTTTTGGTTGGACTGGTAGCATGAGCTAGAGATCTTAAAGAGGTTCACACCCCTAGGAGAGACCCACATGCACCACCTCTGAGAATTCCCACCTTATCACATCATACTTAGGAATATAAATTTATATTTCCTCTTTCACCTAAATTTATTTCTAAGGAGGCATTCAAAGCTATTCTTTCCCTTAGAATAAACAACAAGTCAATAGAATATTCAAATTTAGAATGAATCTTTGTTGAGACACTATTTAAATATTTTGAAACCTCTACACCATCCCCATTGTATAGGAAACCATACATTCCTAAATAAAAATTCAAAGTCTCCATCTTCTATACCCCAAGAAATAAAATAACTGATAAGAATTTTGAGTGTTGCGTAGCAACAACCTTCCATCTACCAACAGAAAGAGTACTCATGGGGAATCACTAGGATGAAAACACTAACAATGAGTCTATTACTTTCAAATTTCATATCCTTACTCCTAATGGAAATATACCCATGAAAATATCATTCACTTTTGCCTCCCTACCTTTAGAATAAAAGTGTTTGAGGGTCTAGATACATTTATTTTTGAGTTCCACATCTTATGTCATTGTTATTTTTACAATAAAGATGCTCAAAAACTCAAACTATTTATAACAACACTCAAATATGCAACACTTAGATGTTTCATGGGACTTGGAAAGGATGACATTTCTACTTGGGAGTAAATGAAGGAGAAGTTTGTACTGAAATATAAAGATTATTGTAGAGGTAGAAACTACAAAATATATGATATTTTTTGAATGATGCAAGCTGATAATGAGTCACTAGAGGAGTTTATGGAAATATTTTTATTCAACTTGTAAAAAATCCAAATAAACCACAATGGATAAGGAATCAATCAAGTTGATATTCCTAAAATAAATTATAGATGATTGTTTGGAAGCACTAGATCTAATATCTGGTGGTGATGTTTCTAAACTACCATTTGATGAACTAATAGTTTTATATATTAACTACTCTAAATAAACCATCAACAAAAGTAGAGGCCAAACCTTTATTTCAACATTTGTTGTAGGACTATCTAAAGGTGAAGTTAACAACATACTCTAGGATATGAATTAGGACATCATTAGTCACCTAGATACTCAACCTGATACATTACATACATGGAGAAAGTAATAAGAAGTATATAAATCCTTAGCCGCTTATTGTATTTAAAATATAAAGAAGAAGGTGGATTGAATATCCCATTCCATGAAGGCTTCGATAGCTAGTATAACTAAGGAAAATCTTGAGATAATAGAGCTGCATGCCATAGGAGAAGATGAGAACTAAGTTTTTTCATGGCTCAATAGAAACTATGGGTACAAATACCAAGGATACCATCAAACTCTATGTTTGAAATTTTTCAATTTTCAATTAATCTTTAATATGGTTCTTGGATGAATATTCCAACTCCAAATTGGTCCCCAAAAAATTGGAAACTACCCTAGAATCAATTATGTATGCAATAAAATGGATAACAACATCAATAAGGATATTTCTAAAATTAGCAATGGTTTTATCCATCTAATCCATGTCAATAACAATGGAGAGGAATCAAGGATTACCTCAGTAAATGTAACAACCATAAAAACATGCTATAATTTCAAACACATTAACTACTCAATTACCCACCCAACCCATCCCCAAGCCTTCTAATAATTTGGTTCAGCGAACACAATCCATTAAAATAATGCAATATCCAACATACAATTTGGATATTAATCAAGTTTAACTTTACTTAGGTTATGTTCTTCCACAACCCACCTCACCCATAATCACATAAAATTTTGAACCTTCTCCACTCCATACTAATCTATAGCCACCCACATCCAATCCTAATCCAAGTCCATTAAAAAATAAAAAATTAACTAATAATCCTCTTTTTCTAGAAAGATTGAACATATCATGTCCTAAACAAGATCCTACATTTGATATCCTAGGAAAACTAAATAATGTGTGTGTTGAAATCCCACTCTTTCAAGCAATGAATGATGTTCAGATATAAAATAAATCTTTTTGAGAGATATGTTTGAGAAAACTAGGAAGAAAGAAGAAGGATCCTAAAACAGTCTAGGACATTGGCCAATTTGTATATATTATGTTGGGAAACATAGTTTCCATGAAATATTTTGATCTGAGAAGTCTTGTAGTTAATGTTATCATCCATGACCAGCCTATTTATAATACTTTAATTGACTTACGTGCATCCATTAATGTGATGAATATGGAGACTATGCAGTAACTAAAGCTTACCACTCTTCATACAACACCTAGCATCATTTAGATGGTTGATAGATCACTATGGGTTCTTGGCAATATCTAGTAGTCTTTATTGTCTTATACCTAAAGATCAATTTATGGGGTTATCTTCTCATCCTTGGTCACCCATAATTGGCTATCACTAATGCCTTTATTAGCTACAAGTTAGGAAAAATGCTAATTTATAAAAACAAATGATACCAAGAAATTGGTAATGTATCCATTAGCTCAACCTTCCCCAAAGGATGGCTCAATCCCTTGGATTGATGACGTTGAATAAGTTGTCTTATTACAAACTCTCTACATAATTTATTGGAGTCCAATTATTTAGGCTCAAGAAGAAGACATTGTCTTTATTGGTATCCTACAAAACACCTATCAATAAGATCATGTAGCCACCAACGTATTGGACTGTACACCATGACCTCTTCAAAAAGAATTTTGAGAATGATTTTTCTAAAAATAGAAGAGACATTTAGGCATTCCATCAATTACTTACCCATCAATGCAGTTATGCTTCCTTAATCTCTAATGTAGAGACCATTCTTTTTTTAACAAAGCAAGTAGATATCATGCCAAACAAACCTCTCAACATCAACACTTCTTTAACACTCGAGCAATAAATTTAGTTATGTATAATGTTGAGAAAGCACATAATAGCATTTTCCTTGGATTACCATGACATGAGAGGAATACCCCAAAATTTATGCATGCACCACATTTATATTAAAGAAGAATGTAAAATTATTCACCAACCCCAAAGATGAATGAATCCTATAGTCAAAGACATTATAAAAATTGAGTTGCAAAAAATGTTAGATGTAGGATTTGTTTACCCTATCTCAGGTAGCCAATGAGTCTCTCCCCTAGTCATTATCCCAATGAAAGGAATCAAATGGCATATTTGTGTTGACTACCAAGATTTGATTGTTGCTACTATGAAGGATCACTTTCCCCTTCCATTTATTGATCAAGTATTGGATATGTTATCAAGAAAGAAGTAATTTTCTTTCCTAGATAGCTATAGTGGTTATAATCAAATATAAATTTCTCCACAAGAGTAAGTCAAGACAAGTTTTACTTTCCCTTGGGGAACCTATGCCTATTTTGTCTTGCCATTTGGTCTTTGAAATACCCCAGCTACTTTTTAATGGGTTATTTTCAACATATTTTCTAATCTCTCCCATGACTATGTTGAATCTTCATGGATAATTTCATTGTCTATGGGTAGACATTTGAAGAAATGTTGACCAACCCTAGAGAAAAAATTTCAATGCTGCCAAGACCATCAATTATCTTTGAGCAATGAAAAGTGTTACATGCTTATGATTGGAGGGATTGTGTTAGGATATAACATATCCCCTATTAGAATTCAAGTTGACCCAAAAAAGGTAATTATCATCAATGATCTACCCACACCAAAGAAGAAAAATGATGTTAGAATTTTTCTAGGACGTGTTGGTTATTATAGATGATTCATTATATATTTTATTAAATTGCCACCCCATTATTTGGATTACTTACTAAAGATGTTGAATATACATGGACTAATGATTATCAAAATGCCTTTCAATAAATAGAAACCTACTCATAACAAATCATATTCTAAGAGGACCTGACTGGAATAAGCCTTTTCACATTCATACAGATACATCTTGACA